>OY856415.1:556938799-557493799 GCA_963693085.1 Alisma plantago-aquatica | reverse complement strand
ATAGGAGACATAACAATAGAAGCAAGGACGCTGCAGCAATAGCTAAAAAGATCTATAAAGTCTACAAAAGTAGAGTCAATGTATAAGTGATAGTCCCTTATACATGGAAAGCATGCTCAATGTATAGCAGTCTGTCTCTTTACTTGGAAAGTGTAGTAGTGTTGGCTATTATGTAATTTTGTCCTAACTTTGTTAGGTCCTTCAGAATAAAATTTACCCAATTCCTATATATATATATATATATATATATATATATATATATATATATATATGGAAAGGATCCAGTGAGAAACATATCTTGTGAGAGCATGAGAGGCATTTGAATAACTCTCCATATAGATCAATTTTTCATTATACAACCATATAGATTACAAGTATATATTAATATTTACCTTTCTACAAAATTTTATAACCATCCAATTTGTAGATCATTCACAACAACAAAATACTTTTCGACGCTCTATATTGAATTTCAGGCTAACCGTTGGATGTAAAAAGTGTATATTGTACATATGGCCATGTAAATAATGTCTTATTGTAACAATTTTTTTGTGAGAAGGTAAATGAAATTATGCTTTTTCCATCTGTACGGTTGGATTTTTAAAAATAGCTCCTACTTATATATATATATATATATATATATATATATATATATATATATATATGAGAGGAGGTAATTACAAGGAAGCAGACTGAAACCCTAATGGGCTATAGGAAATAGGCCCATGTACACAATAGACTAATTAACCTATTAACTAAATAGGCTAATATTCGAACAAATCTATTTGATTCCAATGCCTTTCTCCAAAGTTCAATTTTATCAACTCAGTCAATCTTTAGTTTCATCAATCAATACAATATCACCGACAAATAACATACACCAAGGAATATCATGTTGAACAGTCTTTGTCAACTCATCCATAACAAGAACGAATAGATATGGACTAAGTGTGGATCCTTGGTGTACCCCAACTGTGATAGAAAAAGTTGGCGTCTCTCCTCCAGGATTCTTCACACTTGCAGTAGAGCTATCATACATGTTTTTAACCATGTCAATGTATTGGATTGACACACTCTGTTTCTTTAAAACCATCCACAAAACTTCCTTAAGTACTCGATCATAAACTACTGAAGCTTGTATCATTTGTTAAAACTCGCTAATAAAGAAATTTTCTCAACCCATTCCAAGTCTTCAGTGTTTATTGGAATTAGTTTGATATTCATCCAACCTGATACATCTTCACAAGCAATAATTTTGCTTAATTAATTCTTCAGTTTCCTAGTTTAGTTAAATTCTCATGTTAAAAGATGAAGTTTATCTCTACGCGTTGTGAGAAACAAGTGAGTCACATAACATGTGTTTATCTTGCATTGACTAATGTGCTTTTGCATTTCATGATCATTTTCCTTGATATTAGCGCACATAAGGTATGGTAGTGATAAGACAATGATCATAATAGTAGTTTTACTGACATACTATGATATTGGCATTCACATGAAATGTGAAGATAAGTGGTAGAAGAGAAGGAAGATGAAGAAGAGTGTCATAGGGAAAAGTTTCTTATAGTGGCTGTAAAGTGCCAAAAACATATATGAAAAAAACTTATACGACAACAACGATAGCTTTAAGTGCTAAACCAATAATTCAAAATTGTGTAAAATCTTATACCAAAATGCTTCTAATTAAATAGATAAGTATAGCACTTGCGAAAATTACAAGTCCCTTTGTGTTAAATTTAGTAAGACATCTATATTCAGTCCCATGAGATGTTGGAGGCAAATAGTATATCCCAAAAAATGGGCCGAATTCACCTTTACAATTGATTCTATGTATTTGTTAAGGGATAATACAACTCACATTGTTACTCGGTGAGATATATGCTTAAAATGAAAAAGTAGTTTGCATCTTGTGTTGAGAATTATATGTGACAACACAATTTAGTGTGTGTACCTACATGTGCGTGCTTGCATGTTAATATTATTTTCACATTGTATATTTTCCAAGAAAGTATATATATATATATCAAATCTGTAATAATATTTGTTTATAGGTTTATACGTGTTTATGTGTATCTATGCTTCTCTCTCACTCACTCCCCCTCTCTCTCTCACCCACCTGCCCCCACACACATGTACACACATAAGCACACAGACAACCTAGCTAATAAGATACAATTCCAAATTTTTATGTTATAATTTGTTGTTAACTATGTGTAGATAATTATATGATTAAAATCAACATAATAATATGTAGTTAAAAATTGATCATTATTGGAATATTAAGCATATCTCGTTATCATGGTTCTAATTTTTTTTCCTTTTTAATAATTATATACATTAAATTCATCAATGTCTTATATAGAACACTCACCTAATGATTGATAAGATAGGACAACAACGACTCACACAAGTTGATGAAATGGAGCCCAATGTGAAGTATTATTCTTGTCATATCACATATTTTTGAGACATGGAAGTGGTCCAAACAAGTGCTCTAGTCTAGTTAGCTTGATTTGTCTAACCTAGATTCTTAATGTTCTAATTATAAAAATGATTTCTCTATTTTTCAAACTTTGAAATGGTTAAGGAGTGGTTCACTAGTCTTACTAGTTGATTATCCAGTTTGGTTTCAAAAACATTGGTCCCACATGCCACACAATCGTTTTATGTGTTAGTGGTTAGCTTCTAGCACTATACTTGTTGGTAATTTGAACCCAATGTTAAGACTTGTTCCCTTTCCCACAAATAAATAAGACATAAGATCTATTATGGTTAGGGCTGGATTCATGATGGTGTCTTAGTGGGTATCTACTTCGATCCTCATGGATTTCATACTAAGTGAATTATGTTATTGCATATTTACAATTAGATTGATACTAAATTGTTTAAGTTCAAACCTTATCCAACTAGCTTTCGATATTAAGCCAATAGAACCTAATGAACCTCAACATTTTTTCACACCATATATAGTTTTTCAAAACACTTCCAAGTCAAGCTTGTGAGATCTTACCAAACCTGTCATTCAATCATGCATCAATTGTAAAACCACTTACTTAGAGAGGCTATACTTGATAAGATGGAAACTTGAAGGTTCCAAGGTTTTGAAGCCTTAAAAGTGTAGCATACCTTAATGTATCTAGGTGACTTTGAAACATGTATTTGAACATTTTTCTTATTTATACACTATATATTTCATAATAATTACTATAAATTTTCTGCATGCACATATATTTACAAGTATATACATAGTTGTATATGTATCAATTTGCTATTACTCCAAAGGTGATCCTAATATCAAGAATAAAATACAACTACATATTTGTATAAATTTCTAATTTCATTAGTGCAAAATAAAAACCAAAATATTATAAAACATTATAGACAAGAAAAATGAAAAATAATATTAATAACATAATCATTTTAGTCTCCAACAAAACTTTGTGAGACCCTTGTTATTTTGGGGTCATACCTAGTATTCAGAGTTTGCCTCGATTTGGTACCGCTCTCACGGCCCCCACTGAAATAGTACTTTACCCCTAGATGTCCAGTCAACTATTGCACCTCAACATGTGCCAAATTGTTCCAATCCACCCATGTTCAACTAGTTTAATTGTTGTTCTTATAATTCTAATCATGAAAATAACTCTCTAGTTGTTAATCTTTTTGAACATGTTAGACAATGGTTCAATAATCCAATTGATCAGACGAGTGTTCTACTCTAGCTCCAAAATCACTTGTCCCATATGGTGCACAACCATTATATTGTTCCAATGGTTGGTTCCTAGCCCTGTACTGTAAGTTAAAACCAATATTTTGAGCAATGATTTTGACTCTACTTCCTTTCCCACAAGCAAATAGGTATTAAGTCAAACTTTGATAACACCCCAATTAATATTTGTGGCTATGTTGATGTCTACTTCCAACAACTCTAATTTCACAATGAGTAATGTTTTCATACAGTAAACCTACGAGCTTGACAAGTGAATCAAATTTTGCCTAAACCACATTTAGTATCAAAATTCACAAAACATAAAAAACCTCAATATTTTACCTACAATATACCCTACTCTTATGAACCCTTCTCATGATAAGATGAGTCAAACATCTTGTAGATCCCAATAAAAATTATAAAATCACGAAAAAAATATGCACTACTTGTTAAGGTGGTAGGCTTGAAAACACCAAGATTGGGTGCCTAAACACGGTGATGCAACTAGATGTAGGATAGTTGATTGTGAAAGATGATTTATCAAACAATTTTATTATTTTAATACATCTATTTTATAGTTATCATTAACATTACCCCTTATATAATTGCAATTACTATTAATCCTAAGATGTTGTCAAAACATTTATAAAAAAGATGTATATATATATATATATTACTTAATTAATTAATCCTAATGAAAAATCAATAACATACGATACCAACACATTAAGAGATCGATAATAAGGTGGGTAGTGTAATGGGTTATGTTCAACATTTTGTTGGTTTTGATGCCCTAAATTACCTAGGTGAGTTGGTTGCTACTATATCACCCTTGAAATATATTGAACAATTACATGGGTATTCAGGGTCCCTAATAATATGAAAAAGGGATCTTATGCAAATAATATTCTCTCTACTAATCCATTACAACCCTAAAATGAACAACAAATTCACAAAAATGGTAATCAAATGCATGGTGCATACCATCACAAACAAAAAGGGACACCAAGGGAATTAGCCTTAAAATTGGAGAAAAATAGCTACCACAAACAACATTCTTTAATTGGTTTTCATTCCCGTGAAAAGACACATCAACACCAACTAATATTTTCAAAAATAGATAAAATATCCAAAGCATGTATATGTAATGATACAGACCAAGGTGCACCTATATTAGGTGCCTAAATGGCTAGGTGTGCCTAGGTATGTTCCTTAGCAATTATGAAAAATTCTCCATGTGACATTCCTATATTTGACCTATACTTTCTTGGATAACAAAATTCACTTATTATTATTATTATTATTATTATTATTATTATTATACTAAGTGCACCGTTTTTTACTAGGAGCACATCATAAGAAACGAAAATAGCTGGTATGATGACATATGGTATACTAAACTAACTCTTAACTCTATGATTAGGTACCACCATTGAATAACTTAACAAAACTTTGTTACTTTCAAATAGGAAATTATCAATACATATATTTTCTCTTTTCTTATTAAATGAATATTATAAATCAATCTAATTTTAGATAACTAAGGAGGTCGCAATGCTTCCTACATCTGATGGAAAGAAACAAATATCTTATCATCTAATAGCTAAAAAAAGCATAACAATAAAACAATTATTTCTCTCCCACTCTATCTCATTTATTCTCTTTGTGTTACTCAAGAGCTTAGTCACTTAAGACAATGACTTACAAACGATAATAGAAACATATTTATACCTTTATAGGGGTGGATAGTGTGACTTGGGGCCTTCTTATTGATTTTCTTGGGAGGATGACTTAGAAATGTTTTTCATTAAAGTGTGAGCTATTGAAACAGTGAGCAAAGCTGTAACATGCTCAATTTTGTGGTCACAAAAGTAAAAATCAATTTCAGTCATGTTATTTATTTGTTTAGATATTATTTACATTTGAAACCACTCTTGTTTCCATATATTAAACCCATTGAAAACATTCTAGAGGTTATCCATATGAGCTTCATTGAAATATTTCTTAGCATTTTCGTTTACAAACAAAATTCTTGTTTTAGTAATGAGTTAATTTGGCCACACGATATGATAGTAGATATCATTTGGTTAACATATGGATTTGGAATTATCATATGATACATTTTAGATCTCCAGATATTTCAATTTTAAGTTAAACATAAAAATAGATGTAAAAGAGCACAGAAATGTTAAAAATCATGTTTATATAGATACAAATTTCAAGTAATTTGGAGTTACAAGATGCCCTATAGAGAGTATCCAGTTAATTGCTTTTTAGTGTTGTGAGACAACAATCTCGGACCCAACGATAAAATATTTCATAGGGGAGATATCATATTCGATCTTGAGACAACCGTTGACACATGTTTTGAGAACAAAAGTGGTGAGACCGAGCTCCGTCATTTCTCCATTAGAGCATGCTATGTTTGTTCTCTAGCCATTGTAATTAAATTACTGACCCTTGTCGTAAATTAATAGGACAAAATATGACCCTAGCTCACTCCCCATCAAAACCCATCCTCACCACCATGACAACTCTACAAATGCATCCTATTCATATATGTACTCCACCCCTAAAACCTCATTCCAAAAGCTTTGTATGGCTAACAAGTGACTACCTAACTTAGAAGCAAGTTTCCACCCCTCCAACACCTCAATCAAATTTCAGTTCATCTCCTATGACTTTAGTGAAAAATACTTCATTGCTAACCAATATATTATTTCATCTCTATTTTCACCTCCTTCCATCACCCTAACTCTACAAAAGGTTGGATGTCAACTTGACTTGAATAACTAATCCTCAAGGCTCAAACCCAATTGAGTTACAAAAAGATGTCACCTTGGGGTCTTTCCTCTTCTTCTCTTACTGACCAATGTTATGGGACACCTAGCCAGTAGGGTTGAGTGACCAAAGGTAGAAATCCATGTGGGACTAATTATCCCCTCTTATGTAATAGTATGTGACACATCATTGAGTTGATCAAAGGTGTTATTATATGTGCAAACCCTCGATACATATGCCAAAATGTGATTGGGTTGCTACACAATCACACACCTGTTCTAAACATATGTCTAAGTATTACACAATTAGGTTGTCTCATGGATGTTGATAACTTAGACTTTGGATTGGTTTTAACCAACTGGTAATACAAACATTTCCTTACAATTGATTCAAAAGCTAGAGAATTTCAAGTATATAAATGTATATAAGTAGTGAAGTACTACTGCACATAATAACGAAATAAGTTCTCATGTAACTCGAGACTAATATAGTAACATCATCTAAAATCCAAGTTGTTGTGGAAGTATGTTAGTTAAAAAACATATTTTGCTAAATATAGCAATGTATTGATTTTATGCATATACATAGGTTTATATAAGTTGAATACACTGGGTGAGATATCATTGAGAACAAATATTGAGTTCAAACTTTGTACTAAAAAGGTCTTCTACCAAGGGGAAATATGATGGGATGAACTCTAAATAGGGTGAATCCATATATAGAGGATGTTTGAGTATCGAACCTCCTAGAGATATAATAAATATTATTTTCGTCAATTATAAAACTCTAGGATGGATTAGTTGATTAACATTGTGTATGGTTCCTATAATAGTTAATTACCCTAGAATTTATAGTAAGGGGACTAAAACATATATAAATTGAGAGACATGTGAATATAAGATAAATGTGATCTAGACGAGGGGAAGGTCTGAAAACCCTACAGGAAGTATATGACATGTGGTATCCATAAAAGATCCTCATACTTGGGTTGATTGTCCCCCTTTAGGAATCTAGTGGTTGCACCTAGGAGAGATATGTGTAAATTTCTGATATGATAGGTAAAATGTCAATAGAAGTCATCCTTTTAATTATTAAAGGTCATAAATTTAGTTCTTTGAGCTTGTTAAGCTCATCCATAGAAGCAAGTGAGATTATATATGAAACTCCAATTCTTATGAATAATAATTTGTCCTTGGATAATATATGATGCTTAAGAATTTATATGTGTTATAAGTCATTTGGATAAGCATGTCCTAATATATATACCATATACTATACATGTTAAAAATTAGGTTTGATATACTATTTCTAAGTTGAGGAATTCACTAGACCATACAGTACATTCGACCATGGACATCGTAGATACAAAAAAACAATTCTAATCAAGTATTTTATGGATATTAAATTCAATCAAAGGAGAATTACATATATACGTGAAAATCTATTATGCAAGTATGAAATCAGTCACCTTCATAACGATTAAATATGGTTATTATGACACACATTCATGATGTCAAATGTACTAATTTTAGTAAAAGATGACATAAAGCACTAATATTTTATGGAAGTTGAGCTTCCCACCTTAAGTGATATATGAATACATATTTCTCTAATCTTACTTTTGAATCCTAAATTTGGTTACAAATAAATGCAAGAGCTTGTACATATGCATTATGTGGCATCTTGATGAGTTGTCCTACCAAAAAAAAATTACTGACCCTTACAATCACTCTGAATTTGTCATGACTCAAATTTTGAGAACAAAATTCCTTTTAAGGTGGGGTGAAAGTAATATCGTAATTTTTCACATTTTCACACCAAAATGAGCCTTGAACGTTTAAATAAGAGTTTATTAAAAAGAATATCCATAGATAGTTATTCTACAGCCTTTTGAGTGGATGCCTCTCAAAATAATGAGTAAAAGTGATAGTACTTAAATGGCTTCAAGAAACAACACACCATGCAGAATACTATATGTCTATATTGTTTATATGTATAAGAATAAGTAAAAGATTGGTACCTTTAGTGATTAGTTCAACATTACATGACAATGTTGGATGTAACACACTTTGTAGGGGTCTAATAAACTTCATCTAGTTGATTAGGAAATCTATAAACCTTTTGTTTTAATTTTATGGGTTTAAACCCCACTAAAATATGCCTTTTCTTAAAAAAATAGTTTAAAAAAATCTTTCATTTTAGGATGGAAGGAAGACTACATTGCAAGTAAACATAACTTTGATTTTTGTTACAATAGAGATTTGGGTTGAAAAATATGGAATTTTGAATATGGAAGTATCTTGTCTTCAAGAGTGAGGCTTAACTCATTCATTTTGACTAGGGTCGATTGATTAACCATTCATAAGGGACATGTAATGACCTCACTTTTCAACATCCCACAATTAAGAAAAGACCTTAAAGTTGAGAGCCATTACCTAAAATATTTAAGATCTAGATTTAACCAACTAACAAATAATAGCAATTAGTTTCCATTATTTCACAAATGTTTTTTACATGATATAAAATGATACTCCTCTAAAGACTTACATGAATTTCTTACATGGAACTAATGCATATTGGGTAGAAGAATCTAACTAATCCTCCTTTACTTAGCTTTAGTATCTTAGATGAATTTCATTTGATTCATCATGTCTCGATATCTTCATATATTATACCTATCTAAAATGCCATGAAACAAAGAACGGATCATTATATTGCTATACTGTGTACACAAGGTGGGGTGCAAACAAAATATGTGCATGTAGGTGTAACAACATTAGTAGTTTTCATTATATAATCGAACATGCATTTTCTTTTCTACCCTCTTGACCCTTATCCTTTCACTGTTTGTGGTTTGTTCTCTCTTTAGGGGAGCCTTTTTATGGGGAACCCTCTCTTTAGGGTGTGGTCCCTATAGTGAACTTTCATAACCTTCCCTCAAACGAGCTTGGTTTTATACATAGGCCTTCTTTTCAGGGATTGGCATGTGGTTATCTTCCTTTCCGGGCTTGATCACCTGTCATTCCCATAATGACTTCTATCACCCCATTCTCTTTCACCCACCAGAGATAACTACTTAGGGTTCAAGCAAGTTATATTTATATAAGAAGATACTCATAGTGGCATTATAGATTGTAGGAAGTAAATAAAAAACCAAGCAATTCAATTGCAATCTATGTGGGAAACTTTGAAAATACCACAAAAGTCATTTAAGGTGAGTATTCATAGGCTTAATCACGTACCTCAATGGTGAACCATGCAGATCATGCAATATATACTTCAAATATATTCAATTAATCCAATCAACAAATCCAAGCAATCAACACTAAATCTGTATTATGTAAATCCAAGAGTTACACCATCATATTATTCAATTTAAACCCTACTTGGGTCCTAGTCTAGGGTTTAGGGTTATCTCAGGTATGTATAAGAAATAAGGGTACAAACCCTAGTTCCATCGCATATTAAGAATTAGGTGAAACACTAATCATTATATACATCATATTGATAACCTCCCATTTTGTGACGTTATCTTATTTAGTTATCTTTAATTTTCCATACTCTTTCTTAGATAAATTAGATAGAATCATTAAACTTTTTTACTTTATTGCGGATACACCAATAAACTAACTTTTCTTCTTTTTCATTACAGAAAACACAAAAAAATTACAAAGACTCCTCACGGTCCCAAGACCGCGAGGAGGCCTCGCGGTCCCAAGACCGCGAGAAGGCCTCACGGTCCCAAGACCGAGTGAAGGCCTCGCGGTCCCAAGACCGCGAGAAGGCCTCACGGTCCCAAGACCGCGAGAAGGCCTCACGGTCCCAAGACCGCGAGAAGGCCTCACGGTCCCAAGACCGCGAGAAGGCAAACGGTCTCAAGACCGTTTGGGCTCAACTTGAGCCTATAAATAGGACCTCAAGGGTCACTTCAAAGGGATCGAATCTCAGACGTCCAGAGGCTGCCTCTTTAGCTCCAGAGCACTTTTGTCTTCCATCCACTGCCCCAAGGCTGCCAGTTTGAGATCCGCGTTCCATCACCAAGCTATCTTCTCTCTCCTCTCAACAGCAAAGAAGGTGGGAAGAGAAGATCCTTCATCAAGTCAACCACGAAGTGCAAAGATCGTTGCTCTCTTCACCAAGGGTTCAACTTTCCCTCCTCCGTGGAGATGACGTTCTTTCTCTCTCTTCTCACCTCCTTCTTTGTCCTTGACATGAGCGAGTCATTTCATTCACTAGGGTGCGGGGAGTAGCCCCGCTACCCATGTTTTCATTTCATGCAATGTAATTCAATCGTTTGCAATAGAGATACTCTCCTTTTTGGCTCAACATCTATCGTTTTATGAATGCTTGTTGCTTGATCACCAACTTGTGTTACTTATTATCTTTTGGTATGAATTGTCTATGTTTATACCTTTAGATCTGAATATCGATTGAATGTTGGTTCTAGATATATGTAGTCACCATATGTCTGTTTCGGTATCTAGGAGTGCTTTCACGAGTGGAGTAAACTCACTCCCATCGTTGCACTTTCATACTATGAAATGGAATCAGTTGACGTATGGAAGTGCAACCTTGGTAAGGTCGAGGAACACACTTCATGAAGGAGTAATGCAAAGTAAGTGACCATTCGTTAGGGGATGGATGGCATTGCAATACTCCACACTCCTCGTAGTTGGTTATCCAAAAGGAAGCTAAGTCTACAAAGATACTAGCCGATTAGTTTCTCTTTGCAGGTCTTTTTATTATGTTGCATGTTTATGATCCATGTGTAGTGGTGTGAAACCCGGCAACATCCTAGTGGTTTTTAATCATTGTTTACAACCTTAATCTCTACTTTCTTGCTTTACTTTCCTTGCTCTTAGCTTAAAACCAAAATCAAACTTTCGATCTAAATATCAACTGTTAAGTAGTTAAGTACGACTAAAACGTTTTCCATCTTGATTACATCAAGACCGTTGTCCCGAGGATTCGACCCTTAACTATAATACGATAAGACTTCCGTGTGTCCTAGCATACGTGGGTGGAGATCTTACCATAGTACTAGCAAGGATAAACTTAGGGATTCATTCATCTCTAGGATTTTTAGTGGCGTTGCAAAACTCCATCAAAAATTGGCGCCGTTGCCGGGGACAACGGAACGTTTTAGCTTTTACTTAACAACTTCTTGGTTGATTAGGATTTTACACTTTTTCTTGATAACTACTCCAAATCTTCTTGATTTCTTCATTTCCTTCCACTATCTTAACGTGTGATTTTCTTTCTACTCAGGTAGAAAACATGTATGCAACCCCCGCATAGCATCGAATTCTCCCCTGAACCAGAATACGACTCTGAGGTAGAAAGAAGTTTCCACCGAAGGATTAGACTTAACCGCCAAAGAGCCAGACAGATGGTTGAAGAGCAACACCTTGTTGCAGAAAGAGTTAACGCCGCCATAGAAGCACAACGATCACAACTTATTGCAGACACTCGTGCTCAAGTGCAAGCTGAGATTCGAGCTGAAGAACAAGCCCGCATCCAAGCAGAGCATGCTGCTGCTCAACTTGCGCTAAGAAACAAGCAACTTCGGGACTACGCAGTCCCGAAGAATTATGAGGATGATCACCCAGTCCGACCACCGATTATTAACATACCAAACTTTGAAATCCGGACGCAATGGATCCAGATCATGCAAGGCATCTCTTTCTCTGGAGCACCCGGAGACGATTGCATGGATCACCTTAAGAGATTCAAGTCACTCTGCCGACTTGTACCTCAAGCAGGAATCACCTTGGAAGCAATAATGTTACACTTTTTTCATTTCACCTTATCTGGAAGAGCGCTAAGCTGGTACAATGCTTTAGATAGACACCCCATCATCACTACCTGGACTCCTTTAGAAGAAAAGTTTCTTGAGAAATTCTTTCCACCTTCACTAACCTATGAGATTAGGGGACAGATTAATCACTTCGCCCAACTACCTGGAGAAACACTTGCGGAAGCTTGGGAAAGATTCAAGGAACTCCTGAGAAAGTGTCCTCACCATGGCATATCTCAAAATCAACTAATAGAAACATTCTACAGAGGAGTAAGTGATGATATCAAGCAATTTCTAGATTCCTCATCTGGAGGAAACTTTATGAGAAAGAACTATGAAGATGCTTGGAATATAGTTACACTAGGGGCCGAGAACCAATCCAATTGGGGAAGGTCGTCTAACCAACCCAAGGGAGTTCTTAAAGTCTACAAAGCTGAAGAATCTATGGAACTCAAGGCCATTGTAGAGGCCCTGAAGACTATTGCTAGCAAGCAACAAGCCCTCAAAACTTCTTTCGGGGAATATGACAAGAAGAAAAGCTCTCAAGTTCAACAAGTAAAAGCAGCTACTGGAACTTGTGAAGCCTGTCATGCATCTGACCATCCCACATTATCATGTGGTCTGTTGTACAATGTCATGATGGATTTACAACCACCCGTGCCGCAATATGAGCCCATTATTGAGCATCCCGAGGACCAAATGCCAGAGCAAGTCAACTCCATCCATTCAATACCTGGCCAGGTGTACTACAATCCAGATAAACCAAGAAATCACCCAGGGTTCCAATATGGAAATCCTACAGGAACTGCCAATCCTCAACAACAGATACAAGGTGGATCTTTCAACAAACAACCACCAGGATTTCAGAATAACTTCGCCCAAGGGAATTATAGAAATGGGTTCCAATGATCTAATTATCCTAGGAATCCTTCCTATCAATACCCAGGACTGCACCCACAGCTACAACAACCTCAATTGCAGCAGCCACAACAACCGCAGTTGACAGCACCTCCACAGCAACCCCAGGGGCAACAAGTCACTCAATATCAACAGAGGAGTGCTCCTTCCCAACCATCTGATGAAATATCTTTAATTAGGCAGATGCTGCAATCTCAGCAGACCATGCTTGCGAATCAACAAGCTCAACAAAAGGCGGTGGAGGCCCAATTAGCACAGATTGCTGCTCAGTTGAAACCACCAGCAGGTACCTTCGCTGGGCAACCAGAGGCAAACCCAAGGCATGACCAAAATAGACCTGAGCAACTGAATGCTGTCACCACACGGTCTGGTCATGTCCTGCCTGATATCACCAGAATCATCCATGATGATGATGATGTAGCTATTCTTTCCCCAACAGGAAACTCAAGCAAAGAAACAGAAAATTCTACTGAGAAAGAAAAAGAAAAGGAACCAATGCCAGAAGTACCACCCAGAATTCCTTATCTGGACAGGCTGAAAGGGACCAAAATGGACACTAGGTTCCAGAAATTCAAAGAAGATATGAAGAAACTGTATATCGATATCCCATTTCTAGATGCCCTTTCTGAAGTGCCCGCTTGGGCCAAATACCTGAAAACCCTGCTGTCAAGAAAATATATGACAGAAAAGCATGAAACAGTGAAACTAGCTCAGACCACTTCAGATATTCTGCTTAACAAAATGCCAAAGAAAAATAAGGACCCAGGTTCCTTCGGTATTCAGTGTTCGATTGGAAATGGCTCTAGCAAAAAGGGATTAGTAGATCTAGGAGCAAGTATATCCATCATGCCCTATTCTATGTGTAAAATATTAGGCTTTACTGATTTGTTACCTACGTCAATGACAATTCAGTTAGCCGACTCTACCATAACTGCTCCCCTTGGAATTATTGAAGATATACCCATCAGAATAGGAACAAATTCTTATGTCCCGTGTGATTTCGTTATTATGGACATACAAGAAGATCTAAGATACCCGATAATCTTCGGAAGACCCTTCCTAGCTACCGCCCGAGCACTCATCGATGTAGAAGCAGGAACGATTATACTAAGACTTGGGAAGGAAGCTTTCTAATTCAGAGTCCTTAACAGCATGAAAGGACCAAGCATTCAAGAAGAAGTTTTTCTCCTAGATGCTATATATCAAATGTCCCAGTTAGAAATGTCCGAACCCTCCGATGAGTTGGAAAGTGCCTTGACAAACATGGAAGTAGAATTTTCGGCAAACGAACTAGTGCAACAATGCCTTCAATATTTAGAAAAAGCTGAAGAAGCCCCAACAACCACCTTTGAAGAACTCAAGGCTGTCACCATTATAGAAACTACCGAACCACCTAAGGCCCCTGAATTGAAGGCCTTACTCGAGGGACTCAAACATGTCTTCCTTGACAGTGAGAAACTTTGTCCAGTGATTATCAGCTCTACTCTGGAAGAAGACCAAGAAAACAGACTTCTTGATGAGCTAAAGAGACATAAGAAAGCTATCAGATATAAAATGACTGACTTAACTGGTGTAAACCCAGCTTTATGCATGCACAGATTGCCTATGGTGGAAGAATTCAAACCATCGAGGGAACATCAAAGGAAGTTGAACCCTAATCTCAAGGAGGTAGTTTGCATCGAGGTTCTCAAACTCCTGAAGGCAGGTATCATCTACCCAATCTCGGATTCTCAATGGGTAAGCCCCGTGCAGGTGGTCCCTAAAAAAGGGGGGACTACTGTTGTTCTTAATGATAAGAATGAACTGGTACCTACTAGAACAGTAACTGGGTGGAGAATGTGCATAGATTACAGAAAACTTAATAAAGCAACAAGGAAAGATCATTTCCCCTTGCCCTTCCTAGATGAGGTCCTCGAGCGCTTAGCTCATCAGAAATTCTTCTGTTACCTTGATGGTTATTCCGGGTTTTACCAAATCCCTATACACCCGGAAGATCAAGAGAAAACTACTTTCACCTGTCCTTTTGGGACATATGCTTTCAGAAGAATGCCATTCGGGCTTTGTAACGCGCCAGCCACTTTTCAGAGATGCATGTCTGCTATCTTTGCAGGATTAACAGAATCTATAATGGAGATATTCATGGATGATTTCTCAGTTTATGGAAACTCTTTAGACAATTGTCTGCTCAACCTGGTTCAAGTTTTACAAAGATGCGAGGACACAAACCTCATCTTAAATTGGGAAAAATGCCATTTTATGGTAACGGAAGGTGTTGTCCTCGGACACAGAGTGAGCGACAGAGGGATCGAGGTGGATCAAGAAAAAATTGACGTCATCTCGAAATTGATGCCACCAAAAGATGTAAAAGGGGTACGTGATTTCTTAGGTCATGTTGGGTTTTACAGAAGATTTATCAAAGACTTCTAAAAAATAGCAAAACCCATGACACAACTGCTGACCAAGGACACGGAATTTAACTTTAACCAAGAATGTTTGCAAAGTTTCACAACTCTGAAAAATGCCTTGATTTCCGCACCCATTCTAAGAGCTCCAGATTGGTCACAACCATTCGAAATCATGTGTGACGCGAGCGATTATTCCATAGGGGCCGTATTAGGGAAAAGAATCGACAAGAAACCCTATGTTATATACTACGCATCTAAAACGCTGGATGAAGCACAGAAAAATTACACCACTACAGAAAAGGAATTCTTAGCTGTCATCTACGCGTTCGAGAAATTCCGCTCATACCTGATTGGAGCTAAAGTTGTTGTCTACACTGACCACTCCGCTATACGGTATCTAATTAAGAAGCAAGATGCAAAACCTAGACTTATCCGCTGGGTATTAATGCTTCAAGAATTCAATTTGGAAATCAAAGACAAAAGCGGGGTGGAAAACGTCGTCGCTGACCATCTCAGCCATATTAGATATGTAGATATGGGAAAGTATGTTACATATTCTATCATGTGGGATTTTGGTTCAGGTTTACTAGATGTCCTTAATGAGATTAAGTGCCTAGAAGTATGGAGATAGATTGTGGTAAGGAGTTATGCACACCATCTATCTAAGAGTTGCATTTAGATACAATTGGCAAAAGTTGCCAACCTAAATAATAAAGTTGTGGGTGATCAACGAAAGCCGACTCTTGATTTAATGGAATACATATCTTGGCTTACTAGAAGATTGTACCCTACAATCTTCTAAATTGGTAGTGAGGGTTATCAATTTGAATAAAATAGTGGGAGTGATAATTAATTAAAGGCCTAATTAATATCGTCAATATTGTCAAATCATTTTAAGAGTGTTTTGACAAAGTGCAAATTTTACTCATATGGAAATAAATGGAAAACACATAATCATTTTGATTGGTCCTTAAGAAGGACAATCTAAACGAGATAGACTTCCATAATTGGTTCATGACTTTGAGAAGTGTTGTATATGCACCTGAACACCAATTGTAACATCCCTGACCTGGGTTATGCTTTAACCCTAGATATTTTGCTTAATAAAGTTGATTAGATGTTTTATCTTATCTTTTGAAAAGTAATTAAGGCTCAAGAGGAACTTATGTTTCAATTTTAGTCCTTTTTGAATAATGTTGAAACACTATTTTTCTTGTTTTGGACTAAAGTGCAAATTACCCAAGTTGAGGGGTTAAATTGCAAATGTTACATGATAAAATGTTCCTTAGATATTGAAGCATCATAATAATGAGAATGATATAGATTTATGGCTTGTGACAGCCTGAGCACCAAGAAAGAGCTTTTAAAGCAATGTTGTACATTAAAACCTAGTTTTGGTGTAATGTGCAAATTACCCAAAACCTAGGGTTCAATATGCAAAATACCACTTATATAGAGTCCCTCATGTTTCTTGGCATCATGTAGAGAAAATAAAATGAGAGGGGCACCTCATTTGAATCACTTTGGAGGAGAGAGAATCTTGATATTAAAATAATCAAGATTTAAGCATAATTGAAACCCTAATTCAATTTAATGCAAAAATAAATATATTAATTGAAGTGCCCTTAAAAAAATTGAGATGGTTAAATTTGCATAATTTTGAACGTCCTTGTGACTTGCAAAGGCCACGAAATATCTAAAGTGAGTGGAGAGCCCACTCACATTAGTTAAAGGAAAAGTAATATCCACTCAATTTTAGATATTATTATAATAATAGTTAAGGTGCTTAATTTGCTTTATTTTAATTCTTGGATAATGAAAATGATTATGCAAGGGATGGAGATGGCTTCGTATGAAAGGGATGGAGGATAGTATGTGGCACCAATTTTGGAAATTAAAAGATTATTATAAAACTTTCTCTCTCCTTGAATTTCCTTATATACATCCCATTTCCAACCCAAATGAAAGGATTTTTGGATCCCTTTTTCTATTCTTGCTTTGGTCGTGTACAAGGGAGATTAGGAGCAATAGGAGGACGAACTCCAACCTGTAGGTAAGCTCCTTAATCATCTTCAACCTTGATTTCATGGTGGAAATAAAAAATCAATGCTTGATTTCTTCTTTTCTTCATTCAATCTTCAACTCTAGCCATTCCTTTTCACTCAAAGACTTGAGGATGAGCCTTGGGAGGTTGTGAAAGCTTCATTCACCATTGGAGACGTGGAGCTTGAAGCTTGGATTCCGTTTTGAAGGTAGGTTATATAACTTGAACCCTTAAATGTCATTATTGCTTGCAATTTGTTCATTATGTGTTGAACCTTTCTACTCTCTCGATTTCCTTTAGATTAGTTGTTCAAATTACCATAACAATCACAACTATTTTCTAAGGTTTGAAGCTTGAAGATGATGATGTCATATTAAGAACACACCTCAACAAAGGAAGGGGCAATCAATTTCAAGATTGATTGAGTTCATTCAGTTTCAAGATCGATTGAGTTGATTTGGTTTCAAAACCGAATGGTGAATTGAACCCAAGACCGAATGGGCAATTGAACCCAAGACCGAATGAGTAGTTGGACCCAAGACCGAATGGGTAATGTATTCCAAACCGAATGGGTAATTAAGTACAAGACCGAATGGGTAATAAACTACAAGATCGAATGGGTAATTGAGTCCAAAACTGAATGGGTAATGAATCTCAAGACCGAATGGATAAATTGGATTTCAAAACCATTTGTGGTTAATTGCTGATGTGATTGATGAAGAACTAATGTCTCAAATTGATTTCATTATAACTAATTCAAGAAGAATGATCAACGGATTGCAAACCCTAATTGATTGATTGAAGGATTCCTACTTGAATTGGATCAATTTCTTGGTTGAGTCCAAACGGTCTCAAGAACGTTTGGAGGCAAATGGTCTCAAGACCGTTTGGAGTTCAAAGGCTGTGATGGATGGTTGAAGATCTAAGGGATGTAATTGGATAACTTTCAATAGTTCAATTGATAATCAATTCAATAAAGAAAACCCTAAAACTAATCAATTGGTTGGAGGAAACTCGAATTGGTCCAATCAGTTTCATGATGGTTTGGGACCAAACGGTCCTCAGACCGTTTGAAGGGAAATTGTTCACAAACTATTTAGGGTTCATTCGGTTTCAATAATAAATTGATCAAACAATTTCAAAACCGATTGAAGAAGTAAGGCAAGATCGAATGGAGGTCAAGCACCTCAAGACCGAATGGAGGTCAAGCACCTTAAGACCGAATGGAGGTCAAGGTACTTCAAGACCGTTTAAATGTCTAATTGATTCAAGACATATTAGTACAATCAACTACATGATTGTTGATGATGCCTATCAAAGGTAATTACAATGGTTGTACCTTTAAGGTACTTAAGTGATTAGTACCTTTTGAAAGGTTAACCTTTGATGCTTATGGAATTATGACATAATACACTATGTCAACCCTTCATTCAAAATGAGTTGACCTAATCTAATCAAATTTGAAGTAATTAACATCCTAGAGAGGATGAGAGATAGAGAAATTCCTACATGAATGATAATCATGTAATGGTTAAGCATCAACACTTTCATCATGAATAAAATATGTAATTAGGATATGATCTTTGATAAAGAGATCATGAAACCCTAATTGAAAAAGCAGATGATCCCTAACCCTAATTGAGGGTGATGTTATGTGAAACCCTAATTGAGGGTGATATCATATGAAACCCTAATCAAGGGTGATGACATGTGAAACCTTAATTGACGATGATGACATGTGAAACCCTAATTAAGGGTGATGTCATATGAAACCCTGATTGAGGGTTATGTCATGTGAAACCCTAATCAAGGGTGATGTTAAGTGAAACCCTAATGCAATGATGTGATGTGAAACTCTAACCTAAGGTAATGATGTGTAATGATATGTAACACCTTGATATGAAATCCTAACCCTGATACAGAGTAAAGGTATGAGAAGCCCTAATATTGGGTTATAGGGTATGAAACCCTAATCTTGGGCAATATAATGATAAACCATAACCCTAATCTGGGTAATGATATGAGTATTCTTAATTGACATGAATTGGGAAATCTTAATTCTAAAAAGGAAATAGTGATGTTACTCTTACATTGCCTAGTGCATATATGTGATTGATATAACTGTTATTATATGCACTAATCATGCAAGTATCATGAGATGTCGGACATAGCCATGTATGAGCTATGATGTTTTATTAAAAAAATTGTTTATGGGCCTTGTAATCCATAACATGCTGTGTTGCCTAGTGAGAGGTAACAAGTGATTAATGGGCTTTAATATCCATGTGAGATACCTCTATTACAAGTATCATATTTACCTTGGTCAGATGACCTGAAGGTATTAGTTACTTGATAAGTAGTAACAAGTGTTCTTGATGAATTGAGGGTTTGAATACCCATTTTACATAATCATGATGATGAGATGTTAAGGGATGAGAATGCCCCTGATGTAACAAGGGATTGAAATCCCAATGTTTTATAAAGCTTTAAAAAGGACTTGATAAATGTAGTACTCATTCTTTGTAGAATTGTTATAATGAATTATATTTGAAAACATGATTGATGCTAAAAGAATATGGTAATGTACTTAATTCATCAAGTGAAATCTTATCATGTAGAACCCTGACCATAGATCCATCATCGTCAGTAGTTGGTGATGGTGAAACAGGTTTTCCTATGGGAACTCCTGGAGGGCTTACTATTGAGTATGTGGGGGTTATGGGTGCGAATATCCTTACGCCCTAATGGAGGAATTGATGTGAGGTAAACATTAAATCTCTCAATCCTTCATTATATATGTCAAGATGGATGTATCACTAATCTCCCGAATGCCAGGATGGATGTATCACTAATCTCCTGATGATATTAATGCCAGATCGATGTGAGATAAACATGAAATCTCTCGATTGCGAAGAGAGTACAACATGCCACTGTAACTTTAATAGCGAAGTTACCAGTATACTGTGGAAAGCTATTTAGCAGAGACACAAGATGTCCTACATTTGGTCCTCACACTGACTGAGGAAGATGAGGTCATGGGAATCCAGATCTTCCATTGACCTATGTATGGTACCAATTTCGATTTCGCAATGGTCAGTTGGAGAATGAGAGGTATACCTCATCTCCTCAGGGCTTAAGTATGACTATAAAATATAATCAGTCGTGTAGCGTATTTGCTTAAGATTGAAATACGAGAATCACTGGTTGATGTTACTTTGCTTAGTATATCTTAGATATATAAATATTATACATGTTCTTCATATTCCTTACTGGATAAATTACATACTGCCTTATCAAGTTACAAGCTGAAATTCTTTGGAAAAGAACATTGCTTTAATATCTTTAGATAATTGATTTACCTGCTGTTGAATACTTATGATTCTTTTGCTCAGTTTTATTCCATTAATTGCAATAATAATGTTTCTGGCGGAGAGTTATATCTCTCGCTGGGGAAACTTCAATTGTCTCACCCCTGTGGGATCCAACTTTTTAGGTAGATGCTGAAGAAGAGGCAGAAACCCTACAATAGGAGAAGAACAACAACAGTAGTAGTAGGGACAGTAGTGAATTCTCAGGTGGGGACACTGGCTGTCATGTTTGTATATAGAGTCCTATGTGTTGTCTCTGTACTCTCAGGTCCTAGGAGTTAGTAGTTAGTTAATATTGATATGAGATTTTGGCTTGATACCTCGATATTTTTATACTACCTATGTACAGTTTTAACAGGGTAGTTGATGTATGTGTTCCTCAAGAAGGAATGAAACAAGAGATGTACTTGTGAACCAGAATGTAATTGAATTACTTTGGTTCTTTTTGAAAGAGTTTTCCTGTGTTTGGATCTCTTTGTAAAAGTTTTTAATTTTTAGTGATTTTTAGTAATCCGCTGTTAACGTTCGCTTCCTCTTAAGTAAATCATGTTTTTGTGAGTTGGATGCCACACCAGTACTTGTGGAACCCGCACCACATGCGCCTAAGGCTAAAATAGATGCTTACTTGAACCATGAAAATGTTGTCATAGACGTCAAAAATCTTATGCTAGGTTGTGTGAACTATGAGTTGCATAAACAACATGAAAAGCAAGAAAGGTATAATGTATCTAAGGCATTATTTGAGTGCAAACTATCAGAGAGAGATCCAATAGATCCCCATGTGCTCAATATGATTGGACATGTGGAACATATAGAAAAACTGGGATTTCCTTTAGGTCAAGAGTTGTCCATGAATATGATTCTGTAATGACTATCTGAATCATATAGCCAGTTTATTGAGTGTTATCACTTGAGTAACTTGATCAACCCTTTTCTGAGTTGCTTGGCATCTTGATGAATGTTGAAGAACAAATGAATAAGTACAAACCTTTGATGGAGATCAGTGGAATAGAGTCCAAGGAGAAAGGCAAGGCCAAAAGCGTTCTAGGCTAAGTTGAAGTCCAAGTCTTCTGCACTAAATATAAGGACAGGGATAAGGAAACCTTGGAAGATGAAGCAAGGGATAGATATCTCTACTTTTAGTATATATGTCATTGAGATTAACTTTGCTACTTCTCCATCTTGGGTACTATATATCGGATGTGGATCACACATTTGCTCAAATGTGAAGGATCTTAAAAGAAGTAGATCTTTAAAGAAAGGTAAGGTTGAATTGTGCTTTGCTACTGGAGAAAGAGTTGCTGCCAAGGCAGTTAGAACCTATGAGTTATCTCTGATGAGTGGGATTGTAATGGAGTTAGAGAGCTTCTATTATGTAACTACAATTAATCAGAACATCATATATGTATCTTGTTTGCACAAGAATAGATTCCATTTTTTTATAAAGAATGGTCGATGTTCTATTAGTAAAGATGATATCTTTTATGACAGTGTGCCAATGTCATAAATACCAAAAGATAAAAACTCGATCACTCAAACCAAACATACCTTTGACATCATCATATAGGTCACATAAATGAGAAACACATCTCCATGCTCCATAAAGATGGTTATCTGGACTCTTTTGATTTTGAATGAATATAGACATGTGAATCTTGTTTGTTGGGCAAGATGACATACTCACTTCACTGGTAATAGTGAGAGGGTGAGTGATCTATTAGGAATCATACATACTGATGTATGTGGGCCTTTTAGATCACATTCTAGAGGTGGTTATCAGTACCCATTACCTTTACCGATGACTTCAATAGGTTTGGCTATCTTCAGTTGATGAAACATAAGTCAAAAACCCATGAAAAGTTCAAGGATTTCATGAGTGAAGTATAGAACCATCTTGATAAAAGTATTAAGGCACTTCATTCTGATTGAGGTGGATAATACTTAAGCCAAGAGTTTGAGGACATTCTCTAAGACTGTGGTATTGTACTAAAATTGTTTCCACCCAGAACACCACAACATAATGTTGTATCAGAAATAAGGAATCACACATTACTAGACACGGTGTGATCAATGATGAGTTTTTTATCTTCCAACTTCCTTTTGGGGATATGCTCTTGAAATTGTAACATGTACACTTAAGCATGTACTATGTAAATTAGTTCAAAAGACACAATATGAGATATGAACTACGAAGCACCCAAAATGTGTTTTATGAGGATTTGGGGGTGTGAAGCTTATGTGAGAGAAATGTTTCTTGAAAATCTTGGCTCTAGATCAAATAAATGTTATTTTGTTTGATATCCCAAATAAACCAAAGAATACTATTTGTATAACCCATATGACAACAAAGTGCTTGTTTCTAGGGATGATGCATTCCTAGAAAAAGAATTTATTTCCAAAAGAATCAATGGGAGGAAAGTACAACTCGAAGAGGGTAAAGACCAACAAAAAAAATTGAATCTTTAGAGGTATAGGAGGAAGATGGATACTCACAAACCGTTGTGGAATCTCAAGTCTTCTTGTAACACAAGAACCTCATAGATCTAGTAGGACATTCCTTGAGCCAGAAAGATTTGGTTGTCTTGTGACTAAAGAAGGTGGTTAGTGGGTCATAGATGATGAGACAAAAAACTACCAAAAGGCTAGTGAGGGACCAAACTCTGAGAAATGTCTTGAGTCCATGAGATCTGAAGATGGGATCCATGTACACCAACAAGGTATGGACCTTGATGGATCCACTTGAAGGGGTAAAACCCATAGGGTGTAAGTGGGTCTTCAAGAAGAAGACTGACATGGATGGTAATGTACAAACTTTTAAGGGAATATTGGTTGCAAAAGGTTTCAAACAAGTTCAAGGTGTTGACTATGAAGAATTTTTTTCACCAGCTACCATGGTTAAGTCCATCAAGATCATGCTTGTTGTTGCAGCTTATTTTGACTATGAGATTTGGAAGATGGATGTTAAAACAACTTTTCTTAATTGGAATCTTCTTGAGGATGTATACATGACACATCATGCAAATTTTATAAATCCAAAGGAAGACAATAAAGCCTGTAAGCTACAAAGGTCAATTTATGGATTGAAGCAAGCATCTCAAAGCTGGAATCTTTGTTTTGACAAGACATTCAATGAGTTTGTCTTTAGTCAAAATAAAGATGAACCTTGTTTTTACAAGAAGGTTGGTGAGAGCATAATTTTATTCCTCATATTGTATGTAGATAACATACTATTGATGGGGAATGACATTCCTACTCTACAAATGGTAAAGAAGTGGTTGGGAAGAACCTACTTTATGAAGGATTTTGGTGAAGCATCCTATATCTTAGGAATTGAGATCTATAGAGCTAGATATAGAAGGCTTCTTGTCCTAAGCTAGAGTACATACATTGATAAAGTGCTGAAGAGGTTCAGCATGAAAGACTCAAAGAGAGGGAATTTTCCCATTTTCACATGGAATTAGCCTCTCCAAAGCCCAATGCCCCAGTTCTTGTGAAGAGCGGGACCACATGATTAAGAATTCATATGCATCGACAATTGGATCAATCATGTATATAATGTTATGCAGTTGTCGCGGTGTTTTGTATGACTTGAGCATGATGGTAGATATCTATCAGATCCTAGTGGGAGTCACTGGATTGTCGTAAAGAATATTCTTCCATATTTGGGAAGATCTAAGAATCTGTTTCTTGTTTATGGTAGTGAGGAAGAGTTGGGTGTAAGGGGTTAAACTGATGCAAGCTTCCAAACTTACAAATATGATTATTGATCACAAATAGGATTTTATGTTTTGCCTCAGCAATATATATGTGAGATGGAAGAGTTCCAAACAAGAGCCAGTTGTTGATTCTACAAAAGCGGCTGAGTATATTGATGCATCCAATGCAACAAAGAAAGTTGTTTGGATCAAGAAGTTCATTAGTGAACCTGGGTGGTTCCAAGAATTAGTGATTCAATAGAGTTGTATTGTGATAACAATGGAGCTATTACACAAGATAAGGAACCCAAATCACATCAGCATTCCAAGCACATACTATGGTCCTTTCATCTCATATGAGAGATCGTACAACAAGGAGATGTAAGGATATGTAGAATATCGACCAAAGGCAATGCTGTTGACCTACTGACAAAAGAACTTCCACATCAGAAGCATGATGGACATGTTAGATCATTTGAAATGAGATTAGTGAGTGATTGGGTTTAAGTGAAAGTTGGAGTATGTTGGTATGTATGCCCAGAGAGACAATCACGTGATGATCATAATGTGGCATGGTGTAATTGATTTGATAATAATAAAAGGAAATTCTATATTCTATTTTATTCAGTGATGAGATAATGATTTAACATAATAAATATCTAAAGAATGATGATACTCAATGATATATGTCTTCAGGTTGAGGACTTGAACAATGAGATCATATGTATGATAAGAGTACATACATTCTTGTTATGTTGCTAGTTGATTATTATTATGGAATCAAAATAGACAACAATAATACATAAGACTAGAGTGTTGATAACACCCAAATTCAAGCATATATGCTAAGCGTTTATTTATGATTTTGTGTCATTATAGCCTTAATATGCCCAAAATAACCCTAGATTCTTATCTTTTAGTAATTTATATCTTTTCATAGATAACGTTTCTCAACTAGCCAATTTTGGGACTTGTAGGCACCGAACTTGAAAAGCCATCTATGCTCTAAGATTTCTCCCCAATGCATGGTTTTTACAGAATCTAGGCTTCCATCCATCGTAACCACGACACCTGACACGATTGAGATGCTTGGCATGGCTGTGTCGAGGAAAAGGGTCAGCTGCACCTTTCTCACCCGTGATGTATGCCTCGACTGAGGCACCTACCTCGACTATGACACCTGCCATGACTGCGACACCTACCTCAATCACAGAACCTACTGCTACCCGAAACGAATCTCATCTGTTGCGATCGAGATGCCCGACACAACCGTGCAGAGGCCGATACGGCCGTGTCGAGGAAAAGGGTACACCTATCTCACCCATGACGTCTACCTCGGCCGCTACGTCTTCCTCGACCATGACATTCGTTAGACCACAACCCCTGGCACGACCGTGCCAAGGAAAATAGTCAACTGCACCTGTCTCACCCATGATGTCTATCTCGGCTGTGATGTCTGCCTCGACTGCAATGTCTGGCTCGACCGCGACGTCTACCTTGACCACGGTGTGTACCTCAATCGCGACATTCATTTGACCGTGACCCCCAACATGACCGTGCCGAGGCAAGTACCGTGACCGAGACAATTGCCATGACAACTCATTACATACACTCTGCCTTGACCTATAAATACTCATCCTCACTACCTAGAGGGGGTTCTGAACTTTTGGAGGTTTCAGGTTTTGGTTCCAACACATTTTTGATTCCCAGAGCCTCGTGGGAGTGTTCTAAGACCTGAAAGGGCTGAAGTACTCCTCCTACCTCCATCCCTCTAGTTTGCTTCCATCCAACGTCATTTTCCATGACCATTCACCCATATACTACCATTCCTAGCCATCTCCCACCTCCATACACCCACCGAGCTGTTGTTTGGGGAAAAATCAAAGAGAAAAGAAGCCAAGGAGTCCAAAAGACCAAGGAGTACGACCCAAAGATGAGATTCAGCCTATATGGAGGCTAAGGAGTGAGAGCCACCTCTCCTCTCTGGGCTAAATCTCCTCTTCTTCTCCTTTCTTCTATTGTTCTCCTTTGTTTCTGTACAAATGATGTTCTTCCATCTTTGTTCGGTGCCAACTATGCTTGTCCATGGCTAGTTGATCTCCTTCTAGGCTATGTAGCCCATTTTGAGTGTGTTTATGTACTTTTACCTGAATCAAGCAGATTTATTCCAGATCCATTATGCTTTCTGTTCTATCTTCTATTTGTGGTTATGATTGCTAGTTTGGCTGAACTCTTTCTTGCTTGAACTTCTATTTTTTCCTATATTGCAAGATTCATTGTAGAAATATACAAGAGAAGGTAGTTTGGATCAGAATCTAAAAGGAGGATGGTTCAAGGTGATCTGTGCATAACTATAAACCTGGGCACGGTCCGACCCAACCTAGCACGGTTGGGTCCACTACTTGGTTCTACCCAAATCACACATGTTCCCAGCATCTCAGAATATTCTAGACCTGAGAGGGTATCTAGAATATTCTAGGGTGTTGATTTGTCATCCTCGAGAGAGGTTTCATATCATTGATGGGTTTTGGTCTCGCTGCGTGAAAGATTGAGTGGGATGACCCCACAGGACAAATACCACAGTATGTACTATGTTTGGATGTAGGTTGCTTGCTAAGGTGTTTGAGGGTTGTCTATGCCCGAGAAGGGGCGCATAGACTGCCCAACTTGTTGTTACATTGCCAGGAACTCCTTCTCTCTAATTAGTAGAATCCTACGAACTCTATTTTGTTTTCTTTACTTTGTTTTGTTTTATTTCGTGACAACCTGCTAGACTAGTTCTAGCTCCATACTTTTATCGACTATCAGATTGGCTAAACTGACTTAAGATCAAGGTCTTAAGCGTCCTAAATGTCCCCACATCCTTGTGTTTGACCCCGTATCTACTTCAACCACGTAATAAAGTTGTGGGGTCCTTGAAGGTTTTGGGTTATAAATTTAAAGCTCGATTCCTTCTCAGTCCGCCTCCTTTCAGACGCGTGATTTGGGCCGCATCAAGTGTGTAGCGGTTGATGAAAAAATCTCATCTGTCATGATATATGATATTAAACCAAACATATAGGTACTTGTTTGAGAATAGTGTACAAGATAGACCCCCCTTGAGAGTGATACATGGATACCATGGAATTCTAGTCAAAATTAGCTCTCATAGTGATAGGTGGTGATTTTGGTTCTTAGATCTGAAATCACTACACTCATCACATGTCATTCGATGTACTTTGACATATTCTAACTTGACCCTAAATAAGTGTTACCATAAAGCTGATGCTCGAAAACATGGTGATACATGGGGAATGTGAGAAACGTAGATGGAATTTGTCCCTCCTATAGGAGTTTGATATCCCAACCACTTGATAAGAGAGACTGAGAAATGCATGGCCATGCTCATGTGAGACAATATGTGATATTGAGATCACATGTATCTTAGACAGTCTACTCTAGTTCAAGAAACTTGGATTAATTGTTGAAGAGGGTGATGATTCCATGCCTCAAGTTCAATATGGATATGAGAGACAAAGGAAATATACGATCACTATAACACTAATCACATATAGTAGGTTGAAGTTGTTCTCCAATGTTCCAATTAACTGGGTAGCAATGATATCTTTCTAGATACCACTCTTTGCTTGTGATGTCATAAATTGGTTATGGACATTCATTGCCAATGTAACTTGGGACCTATAGGGTCACACACATAGTATACACCTTGAATAGGATTTTACTCTTGAATATGGTTTAAACTTGATTACTAAAATGTTCCGTATTCAATTTAAACAAGATTGGCATCATAAATCTAAAATGACCAGTACAGTTAGTGATCTGATCAGTTTAGATGTATGAACTAATTGGTTTAGGTTGTGAACCGACTGTTTTGTTGATCAATGAGTTTGTATTAAGGATTTATGTTGACGTCATGTTGATTATTAATCAAATATTAAAAGCCAATACAACTGTGAATAGGAAACTTAGTGAACCGATTGATTCAAGGGATGAACCAATCGTCTCACATGTGAACCGAGCAGCTTAGGTGTGAGTTGACGGGTTCATAGTTTGCAGGTTCCATAAAAAATCATGAAATTTTGTCTCTTTGACTCCTGATTGATCTGGAAATCCTAAACATGACCCTCTTATAAGTAGAGGGATAGTTGAGGAATCCTATAGACACAACAATAAGATTTGACCATTGTTATCTTCTCATAGTTGTGGTAATGTGAGAACCCCAACAAGTGTTACCTGTAAAATGGAGAGACATCAAGGGAGAGACAACAAGGAAGATCAAGTAGACACTAGTACATTGACTACAAGGGACAACTCCTTGTCTGTTTCAAAAGAATGATAGGATTTCCAAGTGGTCTATGTAGACTATGTAGAGGAGAGGATTCCTTTGCCACATGTTGGGAGGACGTCGTCAACTGCCGTCTGTGGTGACAGACCAGGAGGCCGCCATTGGTATCTGTCCAAGTGCAACTTGAGAAAGAAGCAAGCTGCAGTAAGGATAGTGGTTGGACTTGCTCCAGGATCAGGTATATGCCTTGCAACATTTCCTTCCCAATTAATAGTTGTTGATGCAATTTGCTATTTAAGGGAAATATGACGACAATTTTTTTGTTTCTGCTGCATTATCAGATGCCATATTTCCCAACAAGTTATTCACTTTAGAAACCCTAATTATCATCATTATCATCATAACCACTTCAAATTACCATTATATTCCACATTATATTCCACATCATCAATTTACATATCAAAGAATCATATTTAACATGATTAATAACCTATTAATAAAAAATATGGTTTATATGCCTTAATCACCACTTCAACCATATTAGCACTACTTTTAGAATTTGGATCAAAATTATGCATCAACAACACTTTATTCACATTTCTCTCATTTTTTTAATCAACTTTTATATATAAATTATCTCAATAAGAATTACCAATTAAGTACTACAAATATTGCAATATTTTCAATGATATGACCAATCAGGCGTTGACACCTCAAAAATATTTATATCACCCAAACTAAAATAGGTTCGAGCCTTCTATCCAATATGAGTAGTCCAACTCAATGTTTAGTGCCTGCGTGGCTGGGGTGTAACATGGGGTTAAAAGTCAAGAACGCCCTTACCTCTATGTGTTGAGCCTAGGGGTATTAAAGTCCTTTGTTCCTGGTCATCCCCTACCTCATGACGCCTTCAATTGTGTGCCTGGATAGGTCAACCCAAAGAATGACATCGCATTCAAGGGCATGGGAGGGTGTAGTGGTGGTCCATCACCAATAGGGATGTGGGGAAATCTTGAATACACATGAAAACATCAAAAACTAGGGGTAGGGTAGATTGATTTCATCTCCCAATTCTAATGGGAGTATTTTTAGGATGGGTCAGGACCCAGTGAGAGAGAGAAGTTGAGTGGGAATGGAATCACTGTGTAGTGGCTTTCCTTCTAGAGTGGAGGTAGAAGATACACTGGTTGTTATTGATTTAGGTTTGTCGGCTCTAGGGTCACCCGACCAAAAAGGAAGGTCGACCCAAAGTTTCTGATTATATCAAATGTCACATTTTAGTAATTACTCTCTCCCCCCTTTATGAAAACTTATAAATTCAATATCTCCCACATCTTTTCTCTGATTGGTCCCAAATTTTGAGGAAAAGCTTTTAGTAATCAAATTTTGGACTCGGCAAGATTTGGTGTCAAAACATGAAAGTTAACTACCTTTTTCTCCACCTATTCGTGTTCCCTTTTTTGATTTATTTAAGACATCAATAATCTTATTTTATCCTACAAACTTGGCAAGATTCTTTAGTTCAATATGTTTTCTTATTGAGTACAATATTGGACAAAATAAAACTTATTAGTGGCCTTCAGCTTGTCTTCCTAGAGATTTCTAAAACAATTCCTCATTTAATCACCAATTATCTCCCTCAACTTTTCTCCGATTGGTCCCAAATTTTAAAGGAAAGATTTTAATAATTAAATCTCGCTTTGGGAAAGACTTGGAGTCAAAACACAAAGGTTGACAACCCTTTACTTTGCCTCTAAGTATTCCCTTTTTTATTTATTTAAGACATAAATTAACTTCTTTTCTCCACCAAACTTGGCAAGATTTATTAGTTCAATATGTTTTAATATTATGTATAATATTGGATCGAATAAAACTTATTAGTTGCCTTAAGCATGTCTTTCTAGAGATTTCTAAAACAATTCCTTATTTAATCACCAGTTATCCATTACTTTTGCAAATTCCTTTATTAGTTGATTTTCCACTCTTTCTTTAGCCAATAATTATTTAAAAATAGTAAAATACACAAAATTCCTTTCATATGGAGAACTTGAATTCTCAAACTAAAACTTTCAAATAAAATATGAAAGGATTCCAACATTTCTAATATAGCCTTAACAATATATTATTTACATTCAAATATGTATAAATACATGCAAAAATCTAGGTTATAACATGACATATATAGTATTTATCCCCTAGATAAAATTAAATCACCACTTTAATTGATGGTTGGTGATCTGCGGCTTGTATGAGTAGTATGATTGCAAAAAAAACCTTTTTATGACCACATGACAACTATTGTGTCATCTCCTATCTCCTATATTTTAGGAGCAAAGGTGCAACAAAGTGATTGTTGTTGGTGTTGGATCCTAGATGGGTGATTGGATGCTCTAGGGGGGTGAATAGAGCTGAATGCACTTAAACAAAATTAATTAGACCTTCAAGATATATCACAAGATAAGGTTGCTAAATAGGAAGTTTGAGTTCAACTAAAACATGCATAGAAAGGGAGAGAGAGATTGAACATACACCAAGTGACAATCTATGTAGACTGGTTCCATACCTCAAACTAGAAGTGAGTCAGTCCACTACCTAGAGAGGTCAACCTCTAGGATTTCTTAACCATTGCACTCTTATATTCATTCATAAGACTTACAATACATGATCACCAAAGGACTTACCCATCCAAGCACCAAGAGTATTCTACCTTACCAAGGACTTACCCACTTTGCCAAGAGTCTTCAGCCTTCTCCAAGGTCTTACCCATTCTAGCACAAGTCTTCCGCCTTCAAGGACTTTTCTACTCTTCTTAGATCTTCAGCCTTTGACTTCACCTTCACTCGGAGAAGCTTCCACCAAGGACTTACCCACTTGAGCAAGGAATCTTCTGCCTTCACCAAGGGCTTACCCACTCTTGCTCCAAGTCTTAAACCTTGGATCTTCACCAAGGGACTCCTTCCCTTGTTCTTCTTCACCTCTCTTAACCAAGAGAGAGAACCTTCATCTTCATGGTTGAAATGAGAGATAGGGAGGTGGTGTAAGTGAGACCCTCACAAGATGTACATGTAGGACTAGCTCTCTTACAAATTTCCTACTCACTCTAAAGAATGTAGCAAGTGATTAAGCTTAGAGAGAGAGGAGGTTGTAGGAAGAACTCAACTATAGAATAGGAACCTCACATAGAGTTTTGCATTGAATTCTCAACCTTGGAATGAAGCCCAAGGAGTCCTATTTATAGCTGGGAATGCCTCTTAGCCTCTAGGAACACTTAAGAATGAAAACTAGACATTTTTTGGCTTGCAATAGATATATTTTCACTTGTTGCACCTCCATAATGGCTAGAAACACTTTTCTATACTTTTCCATATAGTGCAATCGATCGAGTTTCTATAAAGGTAACTCGACCGATCCCACTAAGAGACAAGACCAATTTAGGTCATCGATCAAGTTTGTTTTGGGGTAACTCGACCGATTCACTTAAATCAGTTTTGGTCTATAGAGGGATCAGTTAAGTTCTGTGAAATGTAAACTCGACCGATCAAAAGTCATTTTCAAGATCCAATCAGGACCAGTCTAGTTTGCAACTCGACCGATGAACAAATTGGTGTGAATTTTGGAAAATGGATTTTGAGTGTTTAAATATTCGATCTAGTGCTCCTGATTTTTTCTAAGCTTAATTACAAGTCATACAATCATTACAAGTGATTTACAACATGATTCTAATGGATTTACATCATATTCCAAAAACATGCACTTGTATTGACTTTGACTTGTCTTTTCTCCAAGTTGAGATGCGCAAGTTAGGGCATTTGGAGCGTGTCTATACCTAATCTAAAATCACTCAAGTATAGGCATTAGACATAAATAATTGGAATGGTTTAGTCATCATCAAAACAAGGGTTTAGTCAATTTAGACCTCGAGCCAACAGTTGGCATGTATAATCATATGCTTTTTTTTACTACCAAATCCTCTTTCCTTCATGATCACCTTGACCATAATGATAACTCTATATATATGAACCCTCACACACCCATTTTGGTGTTTAATAGAGGGATATATAGACTCCCCTTCCCTTTTCTTATCCATGCCTTGTTCCATATGTGAGAGGACAAGAAGTTGTAGATATTTTGAGGCCTAAATGGAGAGGCATGATGAAGAAATCAACATGCAACCTCAACATTCACTTGGTGGAAGGTACTCTTTTTACTTCCACTAAAGAATGCCTCAATTGATCTTAGGACCGAGCTTGGGGTAGGGTTAGAATTCCATTAATCTGGTCAGTTTTGATTCAGTTCGAGAAAATATATAGTTTATAGTTTTAGAATTTAACCATTAACCTAATAGAACTAGAGTCGGTGAATTCGGTTAAGGTAAAATGGTTAATGGTTAGTTCGATAGGTTAATCTGGTTAACCAAGTAACTCATGAAATAATATTATTTGAAAATAGCCATAAAATTTTGAACATTTTTATATTATAGTAGTATCTTATATAAATATAACAATATATAGTTCATGATAACTTGATTAGTATATAATTTGGGAAGTTGTTTTGCAATGAAAGTAAAACTATATAGGAACATATATGTGTTAGATATTATTTATTAATAAATTGTGGCTATTAGGTGAATTCTGTTAATAAACAAGAAATATCTTTAACTTCCAAGCTTACATTTATTCAATTAATCAAAATAAATTAACCAAATCAATCTAATTAATCAAATTGTCCAAAAAATGAAACATTCAGAGTGAACCATTCATTTGATCAATTATTAACTAGAATTATGCTCATCCCTAATTTGGGGATCAAGCTTTAAGCTTCCCCATAGTGGTTCAACAGTTATCTACAATACCTTGGACTCATTTGGTGGTCTCTGCACCCCCTAGATATTTAAGGGAAGGAGAATATCACCATTTATCTCCCCACCCTCCCTTCCCTTTTCCACCATGCAAGATGGCATGTGAGAAATATCCTAGTGATTAATGGAGATTTATGAAGGTACAAGGTGTGGAGTGTCAACCCATGGGTACTTTCTTGGCTTAAAGTTCCATTAAGAGAAGCCAAAAATGGTGGTGTTTCATGGGGAGACAAAGATTCACATTGTAGTCCGTGAGGATCATGGTCAAGGACGGATCCAAGTAGGTTAGATGGATTTTATTAAGACTGTATTGTGTTCCAAACCCGTTAATGTTACAAAAACCTTGAAACTGCCTCTTGCTTGTAACCCTCACATTTCTCTTTGAAGACATACTATTCTTATGTACAAGATAAATATGGTTATTTTTTCATTAATTATCCCATATTTCAAAATTGAATGAAAAATAATCCATTATCCATTTGTTTTAATAAAATTTCTAACAAGGGAAGAGTAATTTTGTCAACCCCATGGAGAACAACACAAATAATTAGAGATTCATATCTAGTTCTAATTATTTAAAAGTGTGATGGGTATTAAAATGATTACAAAAAATATTTTTATGATACAATTAGGTGGTAGATCTCAAAAATATCAATAAATTCTAAGTCATTTACAATTTTAAGAACCCCATTGAAAGACCTTTTGACTTATATTCAATTTCATCAATTATCTTACTGATGAGGAAATATGGAAAATTTCTAATAGGCTTGTTATGATGATATAAAAATACTTATAACCTCAAGATAGTTATATTCAAATATATTATGGTTATAAGATCATAACTCTATCTAGGTCAGCTAAACCCTAGTATATCATATGAAATCAACGTGGTCATCATGATGTCGAGAGTGGAATAAAACAAATTTTTTGACATGAGAGGAATCAAAGTGGGAGAGTGATTTGGGGAGTTTATAAATGTCTTTCCATAAAGAAATTGGGAGGTAGATAATGTTTTATTAGTTGTAGGATCAAGTTATTTTAAGGTTGATACCTTGTCATAATGCCACTTTATGTCTTCTAGAGCCAAATGTCATGAACTCTATACTAGGGATCGAAGGTCCAAGAATGGCCACATCACTTGGGCATAATAGGGACACGTGAAAAATAATGTGTCTCATGATTCAAGTTGAATAATCATAGGCAACACATATTTTATTTAAAAATGTCTTCCACTTTTAGTCTTCAAGAATTCCATCATGTAACAATAATTAATGAATATTCATCCAAGGTCTATGATTATGGTATTTAGTGTTTGTATAAGTTCTATCATGAATTTAGAATTGTAGGTAAAGCTACAATTTTAATCTTACACCCTTATAATGAAATACTTTATTCATTTTTAGTTTTGGGTCATGGTTATGTACTTAGTATAGATAAGTACATATACAATAAAATAAGAAAAAATTCACATCATAGTCGAGGGAGTTTGATAGTTCTATTTTTGGAAAGTGGAACTGGATTGGTATGATAATGAATAAAATGAGAGGTAGGCATTCTTAGTATCAAATGGAGGTAGATGAAAGTTGAAAGAATTTTTTTACCATATGTACTTGAAGGGGGTGTAGCTAGCATAAGTACAAATTAACAAAAAGAGCTTTTTTTTCTACCCAAGTAAAAATCCATTTTGAACGTAGAGTAATTATTTAATGGTCTATGCAGAAGGTGCTCAGAGAAGCTTTCTTTAGGTAGTATGGCAATGTTATGGAATATGGGTGTGCTAATTAAGGATTAAGAAGAGAGCCTATATAAAGACATAATATTGAACAATTAAGACATTTGGACTAGAGAAAATCTTTAAGTTTGTTAAGTTTTGATGAATTTACCATGATAGTTGGAGAAGATTATTCCTCCAAGGATGTCAACTTCACTAGGAATGTATGATTGAATAAGATCATTTTCCCTCCAATTGATCTTTAAGAATTAGAAGTGTTGATAAATTACGACTATTACTTCTGAGTCAAAGAGTTGTGGTGAGCAAGATTTGATGAACGACACATGGGGATTGTTTTTGCAATTATGTATATACTTTTGGGAAAATAATATACATAATTTTGATGTGGGAATGTTCTCCAATTTCTATGTAGAACTGCGAAGGAAATTTGCATTAGAATATGGGGTTCAACTATCAAACATCTAAGGTAAAATGGAACATTATCACATCATCATAATGCTTTATAGTAAAATTTGATAAGCTACAACAAAAGTATGATCTGTCACAACTGGGAAAAGCTTTCTAAAATGGAACTACTTACTTAGAATAGCAATCCTTCATATATTTTATATCCAAGTGAAATAATATCATATCTCATGATATAAACTTTTGTTGTTGTGAACCCAATATTCTGGAATTATTTAACCATTGTGCTGTCCTTAAGAACTATAGTTAGTAGATAATTTGATAATTGTTTTAAATATTTATTCAAGAATATGATGCTACCTAGACTTATAGAATTAATGAACTTCTATTTCTAACTATCCTTGAATTATACATGCTATGATAGAGACACAAAAAAGAAGATAATGTTCCCATATGGATTGGTTTATCATACACTTCTGGTACCTTTCTTTCAACTTGACCATATAATATTGATGGGAAAATAAGTCTAGATAATAATTAATTTGACCTTTACTCTTCAAGAAAAAAATTTAGTCTAATTAATTTGAAAGAGAATAAAGATGGTAGATAAATATATAATATTTGTTGTCACTATACGATCATTATTAGTCAATTTTGAATCTTTTTGACTAAAACTAAAAGTCCTTTGAATTATGATTCCCGAAGTGTACCAATATAAATGAATAGAGATAAGATACAAAATAAGAAAAGAAGCACGAAAGTACATGTTGTATCCTGTCAAACCCATTGGGTTGTCCTTGATTGCAATCTATTTCCATATATCCACTTTTCAACACCCTCAAGTTGGTCTTTGCGCCTTACTATATACTCTGCTTGTTATATATGTCGAACTCTAAGGTAGGATAGTTAATTTGCAAGATGTCTGAAACCATCAGATAGGCACCCAATATTGTACTCTGACTTTAACTTATATTTCTTGTTCCTAAAAATGTATATGTTTACATGCGTGTCAGCCCTTGCTCAATTGGAATTTGGCTTGTTTCTCAATAAATTTACTTTAAATCTAACCTATATTGCCACATTGGATTGTTTCCCATTCTTATCACGTGATATTTCTATTATTAGTTCCCTTCACCTTGTGCTTAGGCTTGGTGTAGTTTGACATAGAATTACTTGGCATAAATTCTTCGTATTGTGTTGTATTGTTCATGTTCTAAGGCATATCCACCATGCAAATATTTTGATATCCAAGGATGTATATATGTGAATGTTGAGGATGTTAATTTCATGAGTTGTGTGATTAAGTAATAACTATATAATGTGTTTGGTACTTTTATGTAATGATCTAACTTTAGTTTGATCGACATGAATTAGGTACATTGTCCCTGGGGCATGCATTATGTCTTAGAATTGCCCCAACCAATATCTTTTCCATTTTCTAGAGATGTATTAAATGCAAGAATTTTTATTTATGTGTATCTTTTCTAATTTTGTCTGAATGAGCTCCAATTTGCACCAAATATTGATGTCTAGCTATCAAGTTACTCCTATAGACAAAAAATAATTAATGCCAAAGACACAACTGGATAGCTCAAGTTAGATTCTATAACATATCAATGAATTTCCTAGCATGACATTGATGTTATATTCATTTACCTCTATTTGATATCATACAAACCATATCTTAAATCAAATATCATCAATAAGACTAGATGAGCATCAAATTTTAATCAAAATATGTAGATGGTAATATGTTCAAATCTAACATATAAATATAAGCAATACATGGTAAACTTGGGCAATATAGTACATAGGATAAAAAATTTCTTGTCAAACATAAATCAAAATGATGCATGCATTAATGAAATATTAGAACCCATATCGATCAAACAAAAACATGGAAATTTTAACTATATAGAATATTTCTTATTCACCTAAACATAATGAAAAATCTCTTCATATCATAATTTAACAACCTTCTTCTTTTATGACATTATTTTCTTTAATTTATACATACTAAAGGAATAATTAAATGAGGTTGCAAACAAAAGGTGATGGAAAAAGTAAAACTTAGTCATAACAATAATCATTAATCATGCATTATGTAAGTCTGATAAATATTAAGTCTTTAGTTTCAAGTATAATTAAGTTCTAGTCTTTGAATCCCTACTTCAGCTACTAGATACTTCTCTTCCATTTGTAATAGAATTAATATAAGTCAAATTCATGAATTCACAACATTCATGCTATTGAGTATTCTCATGCTACAGGAAATCCTTGATTCCAATTTTTTGTATGGAATCATTGTGTTATTTGTGTGATTTATCTTTCACAAATTCCCCCATGCACTTGATTGTTAAGGATCTATCCTCACTTGTTGGGAAAAGATGTTATATGTTTAACAAATTTGGTTTCTTGAGATGTCTTGTTTGAGAGAAATATGTGACAAACACGTGTCTTTGTAAATTCTTTTAAAACATTTCATTTGAGAGATTAATACTTAAGATTTTAGATGGGTTAAAGGGATATATCACATTATGTAAGAGGTAAACACAAGTTCCAAATATTGGATGCATACTTATCTATTTCAGCAAACTCTAGTTGATGTTATATAAAAGGTGAAATCATCTTCATTTTACAACATGTCATTCCAACCTTGTTGCATGACATACAAACAATAAAAAAACAATCCATCTCCCCTTTACCATTTGATGATCAAATTATGTAAGTCAAATGGTATCACATAATTTCACAATGAGTTCTCCTTTCACTGTCAACATTAATGTGATATTCTAGGAATGTGTTAAAAATAAATATAATAAAGTAAATAATATAGAACTCCATTGTATGTCAATATCATTAGTATATTCATGTACAACATTTCATTATAGAAAATCTTTCTTGAATAATTTCTTAGTCTCAAATTAGATGACTCAAAAAAACAATAGAGAAAAATATCATTTCACTTTTTCAAAAGTAATAACTGTAATACAAACATAACATAACTTACCTTCCTCACTCTGCCTAATCTAGAAGATATCAGAGGCCGATGACCTACATACTAAGAAAAGGGAACCCCCTTGAAGAACTATATATGATCTCCCCAAAGATGACTTAATAAATTCCTCAATGATATCCAATATATTAAAATTTAAAAGCATATGTTACTAAAGTATCATGTTATATTAATGTATACAATTAATATATATGTGATAGTGTCGCTAAAAAAAACCTATTGTGGTTGAGCACGTGTACCCCTAATGAAGGCAGCCATGTTTGATCCCCACAAAAAGCAACTCAAGAACATTATCATCAATCAATCCCTTTTTCTTCTCTACCTAAAAGAGTGGAACATGTTTAACGTCAGTTAATCTATCATCTCAAATCATCATCATATATATCATTTACTAGGAACAAAATCACTCCTATACTAACAAAATCTTTGATTATGTTTCAAATTCATCAATAATTGAAATGCATAATATTCATCCTCATCACTATAAAATAATTTACTATTCATCTCTAGAGTCATCCTTATAAATATACATCATTGATATTGATTATATAGTTTGATACTATCATCATGTAATCCACTTTTTCTTCTATTCCAAAATCTTTTGAATTCTTGAACAAGATCATCCTATAAGAGAATACCATGGGAATGTTCTACACTACTCTATATGTGTTATTTAGGTTAGAAACCACGCAATTTATTAAAATTGATGTATTTCTCACTGCACCAATTTCCTTTTTGAGTCAATTTACAAAACAACACTTCCTTCAAAAATATGTCACATAATATACATTGTGATGTGCACAACATTCCAAATAACAAAATTAGGCCAATTCACACACTCTAACAATACAAATGCACACGCTCACATGCTTGTGATTGTAGAAGAGTGGCAAGTCGGGGCTGATCCACTGAGATGGTTCAATGACAATATATTTATATAGTTCTCTAGGTTCCTAGATGTAGATATATGGTTTTTAGGGTTTAAAGGTTAGGTTTGATCAATCAAACTATGGGGCATACAATTGAGTAAATGTCAGATTAAATCTAAGTTAAACTCAAAACAAGAGTTAGCTAACTAATTAGAGAAGAAAATCAACAATTACGTAAGAAAGATCAACTAGATAATCGTAACTAGAAATTCTAAAGTAGGTTTAGGTAATTGACTATAATGCAAGTAGAAGTTAACCAAGAAACTAAGGGAACCATACACATTGAAAAATGATTAAGATTAAAGTTTACCTGAGCAAACTATTCACCATTCACAAGCAATTACAACTAAGAAAGAAGAGAGGAAAAAAGCTTTAATGAAATAATCAAGTTAGGGTTTTTTCTAGTTAAGACGAGTAGTGGGTTGTGTAGGGGATATGGGGTGTTAAAAAATGTAAGTGGTTTATATTCATGAATATATCCTATACAGTGTTACTAAACCAAACAATAAGGATTAGTGTTAATTAGAGTCTCCACCGTACTTGTTGGATATGGTTGGTATAGGTGGTATCTAGGGAACTACTCCCTATATTACTACCTATCCAACCATAATATGCTCACTTGATAAGGGGATAGATGATTCTAATTTGAACCAAGCCCTATTCTAGGTTTCTAAGAGTGACTCTATAAGATCACTGGTGTCAAGGGTTGGTATAGGACTAAGGAAGAGGGTTTCCACCTTCTATTACCTACTATCCATCCTCTATAAGTACTCTTTACCAAATTTACAAAGGTAAGAACAACGAGCTACTTAAATATCCCCCTTTAGGTTAGTGGAATAAAGGGTTATTAGAGTAAAAATGAGAACTAGCCAAGGTTCCTCAAGGGACTTGGTTATTTTTCCTCTCCAAGCCTCTTTTTCCCTCTTTTCTATATATCTTAGATGGTACCAAATCTAAAAGAGAGAAAGATAAGGAGAGAGAGAAAGTATGAGAACAAAACTAATTACAAGATATAATTGTCCCACAATTAGCTCCCAAAACGGCCCACAAGAGTGGCTTAGATAGAAATGATCAAAGAATGAACAAAAAGGGAATAAAAAGAGGAAGAGGTAGCAGTGAGGCTTGATGAATATGTCTTCTTTGTTAGCATCAGATGCTTCCTAGACAAGCTCCTTCCCAATGGATGAAAATGGCATGGAAGGGTATAGTGAAATAGAGGGATATGACCTAAAATTTTGTTATAATGGTGGAAGGGTGGTAGATGATGGAGTGGAGTAGGTGGGAGTAGGTTGGTGTCTGTTATGGAATCAAAGAGGTCGTCTCCCTCATGCTAGCCACCATAAAGCCTTCTATAGTGGCTAGAAATGATTGTGTGAAGTAGGGGTAGACAGGACAATAGTGGCAAATTTTAGGGTTTTAGGACCTCACCATGGGCATTCCAGCTCACCATGACTATGATAAGAAGTTGATATAACATCCATTCTAGTGGGCCATGATCATGGTGAGAAATAGGGGAAATATACATATATTTTGTGTTTTTGGGTCTCCCACCATGTCGTTTATTGTGTAGAATGTCTATTTTGGCCACCTCTCTTCACGACTCTAGTTTGGGAGTGCAATCGTGGTAGGTGATCAAAACTAAATTGATACTATGTTAATGTTCACAGTGAAAATAAGCTCCCACCATTGTCATAGTGGAGTAGAATGGTTGTTTGTCTAGTTCTCACCATGTGCACTATTTCTACTATGATCTTAGGCATTTGGGGGGAAGGGGTTGAGCATGATTGTTTTGAGGGGTTTTTATTGTGCTTAGGTTCTTCACTTGTGATTCTTGTTGTCCTTTCCTTCAATCACCTTTGATCTTATTGGAGTTTGTTGTGATGACTCATTGCCTCCACTATGAGCTGATGAAGACCTTGGATCATCATCCATAACCTCTCTTTTCCATTAGGACATACATACCTATGAAAACATGCAAAAAGTCTCGATAAGTGCATTCTAATGTAAGTTATAGTTATTAGTAAAGACATGAATTATAACTATGTTGACATAATGAATGAGCAAAAAGGATACAATTGAAGACCCAAAATAGGGATACATCACCGTCCAAAGCTTACAAATATGTTTTTTTGCCAAGTATGCTCAACTAGATCTCCTTGTCAATTTGAATGAGCAATAAATTACAAATTTGTTCGTATGATATTTATTAGCTAATCAAGTTCATATTTGGTTATAATCAAGCAATTCCCTTTTCTTCTTACCAATCTAACAAACTTGATACATACTTCCCAATCAAATTCTCATTTAAAATGAAAAGCTATTCATGAGGATTTGGGTAAATAATCTAAGGGTAGGAGTCAACAAAGTAATTAAGAGAGTCATTTATCTCATAAGCATTCAAAACTAGATGTTAATCCACCATACTTGGCCTACTTGTCTATGTGCAAGGTCACACGTCACAACCTACTTCTTGCTTTAGTGGTAATTCTAGGGTTACAAATAAGTTTAATGTTTACTATGATGTTGTTAGTAAGATATTTACCTTATTCTTTATCATATTCACAGTTATCTTAAGTGCTTGTTTGGATAAGTCAAAATCATAACATGAGAATACCATGTGATTCAAGTAATAGTTGATATAGTATCCCACACATGCATGTGGGAAGAGATCTAATGATACTTGAGAAAGTATAATAAGTGAATTTATTTTATAAGAATCTTATCAAATAAATATAATATCATTATAGAGAATTCAATTACAAATGCAAAGTAAAAAGAATGAACCAAATTGGAGTGAAATAAGAGAGTCATGGTAGTTTTAGTAAACATGTGTAGAGATGCCTTTGGTTTGCTTTTTAGTGAGTTGACGAAGTGGGTCCATTGGGCAGAGCCCAGCAGCCATGCTAACCACTGGGCAGAGCTCGATGGCCATAAAGACCAACGAGCAGGAACAATGACCATGCTAGATGATTCCTCAGGGAGAGACAAGCTGGTTCGACAACCACACATAGCGAAGGCTGGGGCCTGATGGCCAAACATACCAATGGGCGGGGCTCCACAGTCATGCAGACCGACGAAGATGTCGTTCAAGAAAACCAATTAGTAAAATGACAACAACTTTTACTATACATATCTGAATATGACAAGATTTATTTGATTGGATTTATGTTTTAATTATCCACACAACCAAAGTCCTAAACTTCTCAAGAGACTGACAAAGAGGCAATTTAGGGGTGACTTTTAGAAAGAACATGAAGAACAGAGGGAGAGTGACAATCTAGGCACAAATAAATTGTGGTAAGTTGTTTTAAACATCATATTTCTTCTCTCTTGCTCCCTTTCTTAGTTGAGTTGTTCTATTTGACTCATCAGAGGTCATGTTCCTTCTTCCCTCATCATCTTCAACCTCCATATGACTTGTTAAAGTCTTTTTTCTTCGTAGTAATCAATTTTAGACAACATTTTGAGGATTGAAGCTTGAATTAGACTCATGTGAGCTAGGATCCAAACTTAGTTGGTGAAAAGACCAGGATCAGTAAACTTGGATGTGATCTACCATTGGAAAATCACCTTCTAACCCTAATTTACATCTTATAAAATCAAAATAATGGTTTTTGAATACTAGATCTTACTCTGTGATATCTGGGTAGAATTTCATAAGTTTGTGTAGTGATCTCTAGTAGTAAAAATGCTTTATTAATTATATTTTGTTATGTGATACCATATATAATTTTTTTATGCAAGTTTCTATGCATGACATATAATGAAATGGTGGCTTTAGAGGCACTAAAGAAGGCATGTTTTTTCTATTTAGATATAAAGGAGCAAAATATGATTTATGAGAATTATGAAAGTTTCTATTTTTTAAATATGTTCTATGCTTATTGCTAAATGCTTAATTATTGAAACTAGGGTAATGATCAGAAAGGATGATGATTTTATCGGAACAAATTAAGTAATCATTAGACATAAGGACAATGTACAATCCTTCATAGAAGGACTGCATTGTGAGGAGGAATGAATGAAGGATTAGTCCTGATTGAGTTAGCATGGAGTATACCGAATTAGGGTGTGGGAGTCTAGGCTAGTGAGGGTGAACTATTGAATATAGTGTGGTATCCAACACCAAATAGGCATGGTTGTGGTACCTATGCTGCTAGTTAGTGGTCATATTTGCTAGGACCACTAATGCAGGATGAGGCAGAGTGCTCTGACTCTCCATGTAAGTACCCAAGTTTAGAGGAGGAGTCCAGATAACCAGCCACTCCCATTAGCTGCCAAAATCTAGATGTGGTGATGCCTACTAAAAATAAGGTATTGAGATTTAAGGCTTAGGAACTTGGGCATTCTTCTAAGTCTTGTATAGTGAGATCATAGTTTGCTGTAATGCTTTCACATATTGTGGTACACCTCATATGGGTCCATAGTATACAATAAATTAATAATTGAATATCTAGTGAACTATCCTGATTAGTTGTTATATTACTTGTTCTATGACTGAATAATTTGATACATTTCCATTAAATTGTATAACTAATGTACCCTAAATAGTAATTATTTTTTGAATGTTATATTATAGTTATCTATTGATTTTCTACTCATTGAGCCAGTAGCTGATCAGCCTATTGAAACATTTTTTAGGTAAAGGATTAGATCTTCTAGAAGAGGCAAAATCCAGCTTATCAAGAATAAAATAGAGGTCTTTTAAAGAAATAATTATCTTTGTTAGATCATTTCTTCTCCTTCCTCTGGATCTGGGGAATGTGAGAGTGAGCAAAGAGAATAGTTTGTGATATGTTGTACTTGATGTATATTAAGCTTAAACTCTTACTTTTATGTAAAATTTGAACTCTATTATATCTTTTTGTGTTGTTTTTGAATGGGATGTTATCGGCTTGTTAAATGATGTCTCCATATATTTATGAAAGAAGAAAAAAAATTGGCTGACTTTCACTAAGTGATTAAAAGTGCATAGTTAGTCTAATCTCTCCTTGTTAAACCTAAATCCTAGTTAGTGGGGCTGGGTCATGTCAACTATTCATGTATTGGAGTATAGGTTGAACCTAAATTTACTTTAGGTTTGGCACATGGGAGATAAGAGACCAACAATGTTTGGATATTTTCCTCTTTGAACTACAATATTTTAATAGATATGTTTCTGTTATGGATATGCAGATGGTAGGAAGAGGATGTGAACTTGGTGAGGAGCAAGTTGAGAGCCATTATGGCTCAGACCCTCAAAAAATGGCTCAAGTAGGAGAATATACATATGAGGCAACAAGGATGTATCATATCTTCCTAGAAAAAAAAGAAAAATATAAGATGGGCAGGAGGTCTTCACCTTCTAGCAAGGACCCGATTAGATCCTATGATTTGGTGAAGACACTTAGTGGAATTGAGTTTTCAAGAATAACAAACCCATTTGTGGTAGATCTGTGGCTCCAACATCTGTAAAAGGTTTTTGTCCCAATGGATACTTGAGGATAAGTATATCAATCATGCAATCTATCTATGCAAGGGAGATGTTGAATTGTGGTGTCCTGGAGTGGAAGACAAGATGAGGAATACAATTATTGCATGGAGAGAATTTTAAGATGAGTTTCACCTTAAGTAGTTTCCTCATACCTTCTTAAGTGACATGATAAAAAATGTTGAATATTAGACAGGGTAGCATGTCAAATGGCAAATATGAGGCATATTTCACAAGGTTGGCTAACTTTTATACTCATCTTGTATGAGATGATGTAGAGAAGTATATGAGATTTCAAGGAGGTTTCAGATCCGAGATTAGACATAAAATATCTACTATTAGGATAAGAGACAGAGAAAACTTCGAAAAGTATGTGGAGGCTGTAAGATGTATAGAAGAGTTAGTTTATGCTGATAAGTAATATGAAGATAGAAAAATATTTGGAGACTTCATTAGAGGAGGATGAATCAGTGGTGTCAAAGGAGGTGGTGGTTTCTTTTCCAAGATTGGATGAGGACTTGGTTTTTTTGGAAGATTAGGATCTAGTTCATCATAGAGTGAAGGAAGGTCCAGTTCCAATAGATGAAATACATCACCTAGGTAGGCACCTTCATCAAGGCCTTTAGGGTCATCACACATTAGTGAAAGGTCCACAAGGACAAGATGCAACTGCATGTGATAATTGTGGTAGTATACATTCGGGTCAGTGTTGGGGAGCCAATACTCAAACATCCTATCATTGTGGACAAATGGCAAATATAATTAGGAACTGCCTAGAGATTTAGTGTATTTTACAATAAGGTTCACAATTACAATTTTAGACTCTGTAGATATAGGCTTTGATTAGAGGGTCAAGTTCTTCAGTATCTTCAGGCTCTAGAGGGGGATTACCTAGTACTAGTAGTGGGCAGGGAGGACAACATGGTACATTGAGAGCTACATGATGCTTCTTCTCAATGATACCATATGAAGGTGTAAATTTTCCTAATGTTGTGCTAGATGAGATGCTTCTCTTTAACAATATTGCAATTACTTTTCTGATAGATCCTAGTGCAATACATTATTTTATATAGAGGTCTTTAGTTAGGGTATTAAATGTTTTAACTCAACATTTATCCTATGAGTTGTTGTTAAGTATTCTGTTAGGTGAATCATCAATTTTGAAATAAGTATGTGCTAGATGTCTGTTGAGTTCTAGAGGGTAAACTATAGTAGTTAATATCATACCCTTACTTATTAATTCTTATCAAATTGTTTTGGTAAGGACTGCCTTGAGACATATCATGTCCAATTGGATTGTTTGAAGAAAGAAGCTACCTTTCAGTGAGGTGGCTTTTCATATGTCTTTATTGGAGACAGAGTGTCTTATTAACATGTATAGTATCAGCTGTTGTAGCTGATAATATGATGAGAAAAGGATATGAGATCTTTGTAGAACATGTGGTAGATGCTATGGTAGAGAAAATAATAACCAATATTGAGAATGTTCCAGTTGTATGTGAGTTCCCAAATTTCTATCCTGACAAGTTACCTAATTTGCTTCCTTAGAGGGATGTTGACTTTGAGATTCAAATTCTTCCTGGTAGCCACCCAATAGCATTATCAGCCTATAGAATATATCCTACAAAATTAAAGGAATTAAAAACTCAATTATAAGAGTTACTAGATACATGATTTATTAAACCAAGTGCATCACCTTGGGGAGCTCAATGCTTTTTGTAAAAAAGGAGGATGGAACTATGTGGTTATGCATAGACTATAGACAACTGTTTACGATAATTCTCAAGAACAAATATCCTCTGCTAGGAATGATGACCTATTTAATTGGCTATGTGAGGAAACAATCTTTTCAAAGATAGATCTCATGTCAGGTAATCATCAGTTAAGGACAAAGGCATCATATGTACCTAAGTCAACATTCAGTTGAAGGTATGGGCATTATGAGTTTGTAGTCATGTCTTTTGGATTGACAAATGCCCCAACAAATTTTATGGATATGACTAATAGAATCTTGAAACCCTACCTAGATCAATTGATAGTAGTGTTCATATGATATTCTTATACATTCTAGAGATGCAGAAAAGAATGAGCAACATATGAGAATTGCCCTTCAATTGAGGAGACAACATGAGGTTTATGTGAAGTTTAGTAAATGTGAGTTCTTATTTGCTGAAGTTTCTTTCCTTAGACATATAATTTTAGTAGATTGAGTAAGTGTAGACCCTAAGAAGGTATAATATGTTCTTCAAGAGGAGAAATCTACTAGTCCAACTACCATCAAAAACTTTCTAGTGTTATCCATTGGAGGTTATAAAGGAAGTTATTTGTATTATCATCACCTCTTACATGCTTAACATGAAAGTATGTGCCATTTATTTGGTTTGAAACTTGTGAGAGAAGTCTTATACATTAAAGAATAAGTTAACTATGTCACCCATTTTGATTTAAATAGAGGTAGATAAAGGTTATGTGGTTTTCTATGATGCATCTAGGGGAGGTTTGGATGTGTTCTTATGCATGAGGGGAAGATGGCAGCCTATGCTTCTAGACAACCTAAGAAGAATGAAGATATATTGAATACATGATCTTGAGCTTATTATATCTATGATGAGTCATGGTAGGTCTTTACTAATGATGTGGCTTTTTGAATGCACTAACAAATTCACTCGGAGTTTATATCCCCGAGCTTTTACCAAAACCAAGTGCAACAATACCACCCACAAGCAGACGGATCTTATCGCAGTATAGTTGAGGATTGAACCCAAAGGACAACGTTTTTAAGAATCTTTGTCAGTTAGATCTAGCTTAAGTAAGACTAATATTTAGAACAATAGGTTGATTTGGGTTTGATTAAACTAATTGCAAGAAAGTAAATGCGGAAAGAAAGATGAGTTTAGATCAATGATATGGAATCGCTGGGATGGTACCGGGTTTGACCACCGCTACACTCACAAACATACTCTTTTGCAAACAAACCAGGCACGATATAACACTCCAAATAGAGCTACTGCAGAACCCCCCATACGGGCGTTAGGTCCGCGTAAGCATCACCATAGGCAGCTGATTTCTCATCGCCATCCGGATCACATGTCTTACGGCTCTGAAGATACAGAAATCCACGGAGGTTGTGAACCCCCAATACGGGCGTTAGGCGCACAGAAGCATCACCGAAGGCTAGATGGCTCGTCCCCTCACGGATCATACACTTACAACCTCGATGAAATCCCATCCTATTTCTAGTTTGGGAGTCAGCCGCGTTAACCGATAAACAAGCAGGAAGGTGACATGCGAGCAAACACCGACGTTTAGCAAGATGATGCAAAATCCAACTAAGGTTGTGAACCCCCTATACAGGCGTTAGGCGCACAGAAGCATCACCGAAGGCTAGATGGCTCGTCCCCTCGCGGATCATACACTTGCGACCTCAAGGAACCCATCGGAAGTTATCGTCAAGGGTCAAACATGCTAAACAACGTTCCAACCCATGCATTGAAGTTATCGCAACATAGGAACCCATGCATTGAAGTTATCACAACATAGGGAGCACAAAGATGAAAACACACACATAACCAATCCTACAAGCTTAACGATAAACGACAAAATGAAGAGTTATATACATTGCCATGGAAAGTTTAACAAAAGAACATGGTTTGCATGGGCAGCGGGGCTAGTCCCCGCACCCCAGCGAAAGAGGACTACTCGCTCATGATACGAGATACAAGAAGGATAGGAGAGAAAGATAGATCCGCCATGAGCTCGGTGCAGAGGGTGGACGCAGATCGGTGAAGAAGATGCGCTCCTTGCGCCGTCTTCTTCCTCTTCTTGGCCTCCTTAGACGCAACACCAGCGGTAGATGGAGCGGAACTTGATCGGTGTGGTGCTCTGGCAGCCTTTCGGCCTCCAGAACCGATACCTCGAAATGGGGACCCTGGGGGTCTATTTATAGTTTTAGATCTGATCCCAAATGGTTTGGATAAGTTGCTGGAAATATCTTCTCCAAACGGTTTGGAGACCGTTTGGGCGCCAAACGGTCTTGAGACCGCTTGGGCACCAAACGGTCTTGAGACCGTTTGGGCATCAAACGGTTTGGAGGTCGTTTGAGCGCCAAACGGTCTTGCTTTGATCGGACCTGGCTTTGGCGTGGTCGCGCGGCTTTAGTTCTTCAATCGATCCTTGCGCTTGCATCGAACGGTCTTGGGACCGCGCGGGACCAAACGGTCTTGGGACCGTTTGGGACCAAACGGCCTTGGGACCGCATGGGACCAAACGGTCTTGGGACCGTTTGGGACCAAACGGCCTTGGGACCGCATGGGACCAAATGGTCTTGAGACCGCATGGGACCAAACGGTCTTGGGACCGCATGGGACCAAACGGTCTTGGGACCGCATGGGACCAAACGGTCTTGGGACCGCATGGGACCAAACGGTCTTGGGACCGCATGGGACCAAACGGTCTTGGGACCGCATGGGACCAAACGGTCTTGGGACCGCATGGGACCAAACGGTCTTGGGACCGCATGGGACCAAACGGTCTTGAGACCGCGTGGACTTCTTGGGCAACTGGTTTCGTCTTGTTCTTTGTGTATTCCAGCAAATGGTCTTGAGACCGCATGGATCCAAACGGTCTTGAGACCGTTTGCATGGAGTTGCCTGCTACACCTGCATAAAATGAAAGGTGTTTAGTTAAAACCTTGATTATTGAATCACTGAGTAGTTTTGTGCATTATGATTCATATTAGGGTGAAAAGATGTGGAATAGATATTAAATTGTTCCAAAAAGGTAATTGAAAATCATAATGAGTATGCACTCATCAAAATACCCCGAACTTAAATTGTTGCTCGTCCTCGAGTAACATAAAATTTGAAACTGTTGCCTGATGGAATACTTTCGATCCGTGTGATTTCTTCATCTTCACATCACAAATGTTTTCTTTTTGCTCAGTATGAGTGAGTACCTCAACTTCCTGGGACCACGAAACACGTCTTTCCATAGCTTCGTTCCTGAGTTCGTTTCCCAACAACGCTTCCTCCCCGCCTTTTCCAACACCAAGCATGTCGAAGAGTTTTGTAGGAGTTCAGAGATACCCGTAGAATCGACAAGTATGCATTTGATCTGACACTGGTGTAGTTCAGGATGGTAGGGCATGTATTGTGCCCTTAGGTAGAAAAAGGAGTGAAAGGTGGTATGGAAAGAAGAAGTAAATCTCTCCTCTATTCGATTCGAGATTTTTATTTGTTTTGCAATTTCATTTATTGCATATTTTTTTGTGTGCGCTATGGCATCTTTTGTTGCAGATCTCTCCTCTATTCGAATCGAGATTGCATTTATTTTGTGTGCACTTTGGCATCTTTTTATTGCAGATCTCTCCTCTATTCGACTCGAGATTGCATTTTTGGTGGTACGCCCCTATTTATTGGAAGGGGTATGGAAGAAGCGGATATGGGGAAAGTGGCGTGCCACCCCGAACTTAGGGTTTGGCACAAGTTTGGCTATTTTGGTGGTATTTATGGATGGAGGGATACGAAGATGATAGAAGAAGTGTAGAAGAGGGTTCAGATCAGGATGCAACTTGATTTACAATTCAAAACCGGGTTATTCTCTTTGTCGTACTCTGCTCAAATAATGACTTGATGCGGATCCGGTGGGGTTTCTGAGCCATTGTTCCACTAGTCAGTTAGGAAGCGCGACGTGTTTGATCCCTATCAGTTTGACAGATACTTATCATTATGTAAAAAGAATTATGATGTTAGGAATCATAAGTTTCACAGGATGATTTCAGGCAAGTTTCAAAAGTCAGTCCTCTTGAGGATTTGCTTCGAATAAGGAGGACAAAATTTCATCAGGAATCTGTTCAAAATTTTGAAAATTTTTATGATAGAGACATATTGAATATGAAAAGAGGGTGTGTATGTGGAAGTGGAATACGTACCACCCACCCTCCACCCCGAACTTAGAGATTTGCTCGTCCTCGAGCAAACCCTAAATTCAAGATGGAGGGGAAAGGAAACACCAGGTATGACTGCCGAGAATGAATTCGTTCTGATCAGCACCAATCCGATCTCGTGTCCTGAAAGAAAAACCCTCTCATAAGGCAAATTTTATTTAAGGAAAATTTAACTATAAGGAACAAAATTTGAAAAGGAAAAGTAAAATAGATTTATTGGTCGGGTTGCCTCCCGACAAGCGCCTTTGTTTTATGTCGATGGCTCGACAGAGTTCTTCAGAATTATGGTGGGTCCTTTGAATTCTTGAATTCCAACATTATTTCGGTGCCTTTGTCAGCTGGTGTGAAGTATCTTTTCAAGCGGTGACCATTTGCTATAAATTCGCCAGACCCGTCGCTCCATAAAGAGAAAGCACCATGGGGGGAGATGCTTTTGACGATGTAAGGTCCGCACCAACGTGAGCGGAGTTTTCCTGGGAACAATTTTAATCTGGAGTTGAAAACTAGAACTTGGTCTCCCACTCGTATGTCTTTTTGTTTCAGATGTCCATCATGCCAGAGTTTTGTACATTCTTTGTAGATTCGTGCATTCTCATAGGCTGTCATTCTGAGTTCATCCAGCTCATGGAGTTGTAGAATTCTGGCTTGACCCGCTTGTTTCATATCGAAGTTTATTTGTTTAATTGCCCACCATGCCTTATGTTCAAGTTCGACTGGCATGTGGCAACTCTTTCCATATATCAATCGAAAAGGGGTAGTCCCAAGGGGAGTCTTATAAGCAGTGTGATAAGCCCATAAGGCGTCGTTGATTTTTGTCGCCCAATCTTTTCGATTACGTCCAACGGTTTTCTCAAGGATAGCCTTAAGTTGTCGGTTGGAGACCTCTACCTGTCCACTGGTTTGTGGATGATAAGGCGAAGCTATCTTGTGTGAGACGCCATATTTTTGTAGAAGAGCTTCAAGGCTTCTTTCAATGAAGTAAGATCCTCCGTCAGATATCACGGTTCTCGGTACTCCGAACCGTGGGAAGATAATATCTTTGAATAGTTTGATGACTGGTTTTGAATCACAAGTGACGGTTGGTATAGCTTCAACCCATTTGGAGACGTAGTCCACCGCCACAAGGATGTAAGAGAATCCATTAGAAGATGGGAATGGCCCCATATAGTCCACTCCCCAGACGTCAAATATCTCGACTTCTTGCCATAGATTCAGTGGCATTTCGTCTCTCTTGGTTATATTGCCAGCTCTTTGACACTTATCACATGATATGACAAAATCATAACAATCCTTGGATAAAGTTGGCCAGAAAAATCCACATTGCAAAACTTTTAAGGCAGTCTTTTTAGAGCTCATATGCCCACCCACGGGTCCTGAGTGGCATTGTTCCAAAATAGAATGAGCTTCTTCTTTGGCGACACAACGTCTATACAATCCATATGCACAGAGTTTGAAAAGATATGGTTCATCCCAATAGTAATGCTTCACATCATGCATAAATTTCTTCAGAGCGTTCCCGGTGTATTGAGGATGGATGACTCCGGCGGCAAGGTAGTTTACTAAGTCTGAATACCATGGTTCGAATCCTGAGACTCTCATATGTTGATCATCCGGTAGGGAGTCATTTATCGGGATCCCGTCAGCATCCAGAGTGTGGATGCGACTGAGGTGATCAGCAACAACATTTTCCGTCCCCTTTTTATCTCTTATTTCCAGGTCAAATTCTTGTAGAAGAAGTATCCATCTGATCAGCCTTGGCTTATAATCCTTCTTTTCCATAAGATAACAGATAGCAGCATGGTCTGTGTAAACGATTACCTTCGAACCAGTAAGGTAGGATCTGAATTTATCGAAGGCATAGATGACTGCCAAAAGTTCCTTTTCAGTAGTAGCATAGTTCCTTTGAGCTTCGTCGAGGGTTTTCGACGCATAATAGATAACATAATGTTTCTTCTCAATGCATTGTCCTAAGACCGCACCCACCGCGTAATCACTGGCATCACACATAATTTCAAAGGGGTGGTCCCAATTGGGAGCTCTAATGATGGGGGTAGTCGTAAGGGCTTTTTTCAGCGTATCAAAACTTTTGATGCATTCATCATTGAAATTGAAATCAACATCTTTTAAAAGTAGATTGCTCATCGACTTTGTTATCTTGGAAAAATCACGTATAAACCTTCTATAGAATCCAGCGTGACCAAGGAAAGCGCGAACTTCTTTTACATTCGTAGGAATTGCCAATTTAGATATGACTTCTATCTTGGCTTTATCAACTTCAATTCCTTTGTTGCTAACCTTGTGGCCCAAAACAATGCCTTCCTTTACCATAAAGTGGCATTTCTCCCAATTTAGCACCAGATGTGCTTCTTCACAACGTTTAAGGACCATGGAGAGATGCTTAAGACAGGAATCGAAGGAGTCCCCATATACAGAAAAATCGTCCATGAAAACCTCCATAACTGTTTCAGTAAGCCCTGCAAAAATGGCAGTCATGCAACGTTGAAAAGTTGCAGGGGCATTACACAGACCGAAAGGCATCCTTTTAAAAGCATATGTCCCAAAGGGACATGTGAAAGTAGTTTTTTCTTGATCGTCTGGATGTATGGGAATCTGATAGAATCCAGAGTAACCGTCCAGGTAACAGAAATATTCTTGATGGGCCAATCTTTCTAAAACTTGATCGAGGAAGGGCATAGGAAAATGATCCTTTCGAGTGGCCTTGTTCAATTTTCTATAATCAATGCACATCCGCCACCCAGTGACTGTTCGAGTGGGGATGAGCTCGTTGTTTGCGTTTTTTATAACGGTCGTCCCTCCTTTCTTGGGTACCACATGAACTGGGCTCACCCATGGTGAATCCGATATCGGGTAAATTATTCCGGCAGTAAGGAGTTTGATGATCTCACGACGGACCACTTCCTTCATATTCGGGTTCAACTTTTGTTGATGCTCGATAGTTGGCTTATGGTCTTCCATCATGGGGATTCTGTGCATGCACAACGCTTGGCTGACTCCTGTGAGGTCACTCATTTTGTAGCCTATGGCTTTCTTGCTATCCTTTAATACCTCCAGAAGTTGCTCTTCTTGTTTGGTCGTCAAACCAGAGTTTATAATGACAGGACAAACTTTGAGATCGTCTAAAAACATATACTTCAGCCCTTCAGGTAGGGGCTTCATTTCAGGAGGTTCTGGTTTTTCACTGGTTTCTTTTGGGGTTTCGGTAGCCTTTAATTCTTCATAGGTAGCTTCAGGATTTCCTTTAGCAGATTTGGGAGGTTCGGTGCAGTCCTTATCTTGTTGGTCAATAGGTTCATCATTAAAAAGGTCGTATAGAGAAGTTTCCAAGGGATCGCATGACTCGTGATATTCTTGAGTAAGTTGTGACATCTGCTCAACACAATCTATCAGATAGACCTCCTCCTGTATACTTGGTCTTCTCATGCTTTCAAAAACTTTGAACTCTAGAGTTTCTTTACCTAACCTGAGCAGTAATGTTCCAGCTTCAACATCGATAAGGGCTCTAGCAGTGGCGAGGAAAGGGCGACCGAAGATGAGAGGGTATTTGGTGTCTTCTTTTATGTCCATGATGACAAAATCACATGGGACATATGCGTCCTTGCCTACCTTGACCGGGATGTCTTCAAGAATACCTAACGGTCTTTTTACTGAATTGTCCACAAGTTGAATGGTCATAGCAGTTGGAAGCAATTCTTCGAACCCTAATCTCTTGCATAGACTCAACGGCATAATAGAAATACTTGCGCCAAGATCTGCCAATCCTTTCTTGCATGATGAATCACCAATGTGACATGAGATTCCGAAGGATCCTGGATCTTTTTGTTTCTTTGGCATCTTGCTTAGTATGATATCTGATGTGGTAGCAGCCAATTTTACAGTTTCATATTCTTCAGTGATGTACTTCTTGGTGAGGAGCGACTTTAGATACTTGGTCCAGGCTGGTATCTCATTAAGAGCATCTAGGAATGGTATATCAACATGGAGTTTCTTCATAGCCTCTTTAAATTTGATGAATCTAGTGTCAAGTTTGGTTTCCCTCAGTCGGGATGGGAAAGGAACATGAGGCTTATATACAGGAATATCTGGTTCAGGTGTCTCTACTTCTTCATCGACAACTTTTTCAGAACTTCCCTTATTAGTCTTGCTTTCCTTTGATTGCAATTCCGGTGCTGTCAAGTTTTGGTCTGTCATAGGTTCACTCTCGTCAGAAATAACCACAGTTGTCTTTGTTGGGGGATCCGAATAACTTTTCCCTGATCTTGTGGCGATAACCTTCAGCTGCTCCAGATGTTTCGAATTGTTCTCAGGTTGTCCGGCGAAGACTCCAGCTTGTGGCTTAATACTAGCAGCAAGTTGAGCTAGTTGAGTTTCAATAGCCTTCTGCTGGGCTTGTTGATTGGCTATCATCGTTTGTTGTGTTTGCAATAACTTTTCAATGGTAGATAGCTTGTCATCAGAAGGGATGGATCCTGTTTGACCCTGTTGTTGGTTCAAGCTTTGATACTGAGAGTTATTCTGATAATTATTATAGTTTCTGTTCTGAAAGTTTCCCTTGAAGTTTCCTTGATTCCCAAAGTTCTATTGCTGGTTAAACTGATACCCAGATGGGCCTCTTGGTTGATTATTCGGAACAAATTGATGCGAGTTCATAGCTCCTGAAGGATTTCCGTACTGGAAGCCTGGGTGATTCCTATTTTGATTCGGATTGTAATAGTTCTGCCCAGGGTTGGTGTTAATAGCATTAAGATTTTCCATCTGGCAATTATCTCCTTGCCCACAGGCGTTGCTTAAAACTACATCATATAGAACATTGCATGATAGTGTGGAATGGTCAGTGCCTTTGCACGCTTCACAAAACAAAGAAGTGGACTTGACTTGTTCTGGTTGCCTAGTTGGAGAATGTCCTCTTCCAATCGCAGTAAGGGATGATTCTATGTGATCTTGCTTTGCAACCAAGACTTTCAAAGTTTCAGCTATAGATTTGTATTCTGGGATAGCGTCAGCCATAGCTACCTTTAAGACTCCTTTACCAACAGATCTGCCCCAGTTGGCTTGGTTTTCTGCTCCCAGGGTGACTACTTTCCATGCACTGTCGTAACTTTGCCGCATGAAGTTCCCTCCAGACGAAGAGTCAAGGAACATCTTAACATCATCTTCCACACCCCTGTAGAATATCTTTATCAGCTGGTTCTTAGGAATTCCATGGTGTGGGCATTTGCGTAGGAGCTCCTTGTACCTATCCCAAGCTTCGGAAAGAGTTTCTCCTGGGACTTGAGTGAAATTTGTGATTCGTCCCCTGATTTCATATGTAAGAGACGGGGGGTAGAACTTTTCCAGAAAGGCGTTTTGGAGCTGTTCCCAAGTGGTGATGGGTACATCACTCTGTAGTGAATTGTACCAACTAATGGCCCTATCAGCCAGAGAGTACTTGAAAAGACGGAGTCGAATAGCATCATCAGAGACTCCATTTTGCTTCGTCATAGCACAGAGGTCAATGAATCTGAGAAGATGGCCTTGGCTGTCTTCAGCTTGTTTGCCGTAGAAGGGGTTGTTTTGAAGCAGAGTTATCCAATGTGCCCTAATCTCAAAGTTAGCAGCTTCGATGGGAGGAGGCTGCACCGGATGATAGACATTCGTGGCCTTTGGGATAGAGAACTCTCTAAGGTCTTTCTGAAGTTCTGCTGCTTGTGCTGCTGCTTGCGCTGCTAAGATCTCCTGTTGAACCGCAGCTCTAGCTTCTTGCATGAACCTTTCTCTCTGCGCATTGATGGCTTGAGCCACCCTTCGGGCTACTTCTTCTTCTTACGCCATTCTGGCTTGATTCTCTCGGATCTGACGATGGAAGGTTCTATCGATTTCGGGATCAAAGCTCACAGTCACCCCGAAACTATCCGAACGGTGCATGCACTAATAGTCAAAGAGCACCTGAAATTTGAAAAGGTTTGAAAGTGAGATCCTTGAAGTAGAATAAAGGTCAAGTAGATGAGCGATAGTTTCAGAAAGAAAACAAAATCCTAGATTAGTCTTAAAAGAACTAGATTTGACTGACTGATTCCGTTGTCCCCGGCAACGGTGCCAGAATTTGATGTGTCTTTTTGAATGCACTAACAAATTCACTCGGAGTTTATATCCCCGAGCTTTTACCAAAACCAAGTGCAACAATACCACCCGCAAGCAGACGAATCTTATCGCAGTATAGTTGAGGATCGAACCCAAAGGACAACATTTTTAAGAATCTTTGTCAGTTAGATCTAGCTTAAGTAAGACTAATATTTAGAACAATAGGTTGATTTGGGTTTGATTAAACTAATTGCAAGAAAGTAAATGCGGAAAAAAAGATGAGTTTAGATCAATGATATGGAATCGCTGGGATGGTACCGGGTTTGACCACCGCTACACTCACAAACATACTCTTTTGCAAACAAACCAGGCACGATATAACACTCCAAATAGAGCTGCTGCAGAACCCCCCATACGGGCGTTAGGTCCGCGTAAGCATCACCATAGGCAGCCAATTTCTCATCACCATCCGGATCACATGTCTTACGGCTCCGAAGATACAGAAATCCACGGAGGTTGTGAACCCCCCATACGGGCATTAGGCGCACAGAAGCGTCACCGAAGGCTAGATGGCTCGTCCCCTCGCGGATCATACACTTACGACCTCGATGAAATCCCATCCTATTTCTAGTTTGGGAGTCAGCCGCGTTAACCGATAAACAAGCAGGAAGGTGACATGCGAGAAAACATCGACGTTTAGCAAGATGATGCAAAATCCAACTAAGGTTGTGAACCCCCTATACAGGCGTTAGGCGCACAGAAGCGTCACCGAAGGCTAGATGGCTCGTCCCCTCGCAGATCATACACTTGCGACCTCAAGGAACCCATCGGAAGTTATCGTCAAGGGTCAAACATGCTAAACGACGTTCCAACCCATGCCTTGAAGTTATCGCAACATAGGAACCCATGCATTGAAGTTATCGCAACATAGGGAGCACAAAGATGAAAACACGCACATAACCAATCCTACAAGCTTAACGATAAACGACAAAATGAAGAGTTATATACATTGCCATGGAAAGTTTAACAAAAGAACATGGTTTGCATGGGCAGCGGGGCTAGTCCCCGCACCCCAGCGAAAGAGGACTACTCGCTCATGATACGAGATACAAGAAGGATAGGAGAGAAAGATAGATCCGCCATGAGGTCGGTGCAGAGGGTGGACGCAGCTCGGTGAAGAAGATGCGCTCCTTGCGCCGTCTTCTTCCTCTTCTTGGCCTCCTTGGACGCAACACCAACGGTAGATGGAGTGGAACTTGATCGGTGTGGTGCTCTGGCAGCCTTTCGGCCTCCGGAACCGATACCTCGAAATGGGGACCCTGGGGGTGTATTTATAGTTTCAGATCTGATCCCAAACGGTTTGGATAAGTTGCTGGAAATATCTTCTCCAAACGGTCTTGAGACCGTTTGGGCGCCAAACGGTCTTGAGACCGCTTGGGCACCAAACGGTCTGGAGACCGTTTGGGCATCAAACGGTTTGGAGGTCGTTTGAGCGCCAAACGGTCTTGCTTTGATTGGACCTGGCTTTGGCGTGGTCGCGCGGCTTTAGTTCTTCAATCGATCCTTGCGCTTGCATCGAACGGTCTTGGGACCGCGCGGGACCAAACAGTCTTGGGACCGCGCGGGACCAAACGGTCTTGGGACCGTTTGGGACCAAACGGCCTTGGGACCGCATGGGACCAAACGGTCTTGGGACCGTTTGGGACCAAACGGCCTTGGGACCGCATGGGACCAAACGGCCTTGGGACCGCATGGGACCAAACGGCCTTGGGACCGCATGGGACCAAACGGTCTTGGGACCGCATGGGACCAAACGGTCTTGAGACCGCATGGGACCAAACGGTCTTGAGACCGCATGGGACCAAACGGTCTTGGGACCGCATGGGACCAAACGGTCTTGGGACCGCATGGTACCAAACGGTCTTGGGACCGCATGGGACCAAACGGTCTTGGGACCGCATGGGACCAAACGGTCTTGGGACCGCATGGGACCAAACGGTCTTGGGACCGCATGGGACCAAACGGTCTTGAGACCGCGTGGACTTCTTGGGCAACTGGTTTCGTCTTGTTCTTTGTGTATTCCAGAAAATGGTCTTGAGACCGCATGGATCCAAACGGTCTTGAGACCGTTTGCATGGAGTTGCCTGCTACACCTGCATAAAATGAAAGGTGTTTAGTTAAAACCTTGATTATTGAATCACTGAGTAGTTTTGTGCATTATGATTCATATTAGGGTGAAAAGATGTGGAATAGATATTAAATTGTTCCAAAAAGGTAATTGAAAATCATAATGAGTATGCACTCATCAACTAACCATAAGAGTTTAAAGTACATTTTCACACAAAAAGATCTCAACTATAGACGAAGTAGGTGATTGGAGTTTATAAATGATTATGATGTTACCATTGATTAATACCCTCAGAAGGCATGTTGTAGCATATGCTCAAAGTAGGAAGGCAACATGGTCTCTAGAAATGTTTTCTATGTTATGTGTAAAAAGAGACTTTTTGGTTAAGATGAGAGAAATGAATTTAGATTTAAATGTGCATGAACAAGGTGAGATGATTGCACCTCACTCTATTATCAGATTAAGGAGCTTCAACCAAGTGATGGGGAATTGAAACAGATCATGTAAGATATGACAGAAGGAAAGAGGACAAAGATCAGATATTCAGATGATGGGTTGTTGTATCAGCATGATAGGTTCTGTGTGCCAGATGACACTGAGTGAAAGAAGCATATTCTTGAGGAATCTTACTCTTCTATGTACACAATGCATCCATGCAACACAAAGATGTATATAAACCTTAAAGAATTGTATTGGTGGTCAGGTATGAAGAAATTTGTTACTGAGGATGTAGCTAAGTGTTGTGTATGTCAGCAAGTCAAAGATAAACATCAGAATCCAGGAGGTACTCAACAATCACTTCCTATTCCTGAATGGAAGTTGGAGCATGTTACTATACATTTTATGGCTGGATTACCTAGGATGCCATGTAGATTTGACTCTATTTGGTTAATTATGATATACTAACTATGTCTTCTCACTTTATACCAGTTAATACAATATGGGATACACCAAGGTTAGCCAAATTCTATATAGATGAGATAGTCAGACAACATGGGTTATCAGTTTTCACAATATATGATAGAGATTATAAGTTCACATCTAGATTTTAGAATCACTTGCATCATTATTCGGGAAAAATATTGAAGTGTAGTAAATCATTTCACTCTCACAAATATGTACTATTGAAATGGACCATTCAAACCCTAGAGGACATGCTGAGAGCATGTGTTATGTCATTTACTAGTAGTTGGGATGTTCACCTTAATCTTATGGAGTTTTGTTATAATAGAAACTATCGCTCTAGCTTAGGTTTGGCCCCTTATGAAGCTTTTTATGGAAGTGTAGGTATCCCATATGTTGGTATGAAGTTGGAGAGAGGCAAATTTAAGGTATAGAGTTGGTAAAAGAAACAACAGAAAAGATACCTATGACCAGACAACAGTTGAAGGCCAAGCAGGATAGACAGTCAAACTATGTAGAGAAAAGGTGTAGAGTGCTTTAGTTTGAGGTTGTGTAAAGACTTGAGCATTATGATCGATTGCATAAAAAATATAAAAAATCCTTTTACAATCATGCTTTCAATTAGAGTCGTGAAAGATTATACATAGATAGGATTACAAAATTAAAAATAGGCATATGTCCTATCTACTCTTCAACATGGTACAACTCATGTACGTCTCTTCTAGGTCTTCTTGATACCACCTATCCATGAACTCCTAGAGGGAAATAAAACCATACATGGACCCTGAGAAGGAAAACATAAGTTAGGAAGGTTGGTACTAGATCCAATCATTGATATATTTAAAAATAAGGATTTATGTAATCAAATATAGGTAATTTTTCTTAGCGGACTATGGTAATAACAAAAATATGGTCTAGTTACCATGCTAGTTTCGAAAAGGTACAACAAATGAAAGTGCTAACTAGAATCAATACATAGATTCTCAAAACTAATAATAATATATAGAATTCCTCAAAATTGAATGATTTATCCATTAGCACAACCTGTCTAATATTTTTTCTTTGTCAGGGTTAGGTTCCTAGTGTTATCCCCTCTATGATAGAATGACACTTTCTCCTATGGGGGAAAACTAGTACTAGGAGCCCTATATGTCCATTATACACTACATAGGGTTGGGGAATATGACCTGTTGAATCTAGTGAGTCCAATCTCTTAGTTAATATTCAAAATTTTGTGCAAAAGTCAAATACAATCATTTAATTAAATGATTCAACAATATACAAGACTCAAACTATTTCTAGTGACCTTCAAGAGAGGAGAAAGAATAAGAACAAATGTGGTCCACCATTTTTTCAAAAATTCTATGGAGCAAAATTTAAAAGGGAAATAAAATAAATTAATAATAAAATTGATAATTTAGTACCTTTCTTTCAAGAGTCCAATGTTTTCTCAACTAAGGTCCAGGAGCTCTAAATTTTCATGATCTAGAGAGAAAAGACATTTTTGACTCATTATAGGATTTTTGGCTTGGAATTCACTTTCTAAGTGTAATTATGCGAAACTTTATTATTATCTTGCTTTGTTTTTATTTTAGGTCATCATATGACCCTTGATTTTCATTAGGTTCATATTAAATCATATTTTACAAATGGTGTCTTCAACAACACATGCACATTGTCTATCCCATAATATACAATTTTATTTGATCCAATAGACTCATATATGTAAATGTTACTAGATAGGTTTCAAAAAAGCTTATAGGTTAAATTATGTATTTTAATTTTTCAAATAAATTCAAGATATTCATTGTATTTTTATTATATACCAATAAGGAACATCCATGTATAATGGATTGACTAGTCGAATTAAGACCAGTAAGACTAAGTTTTGCATCTCAAACTTCCATATTATAATATAGTATAATATCATCAACCTATGCTCTAACGTTTCCCCTTTTTTCTCAAGAAAGATATTTAAGTATTTACTAATCGGAAATTTATAATACACTAAGAAGATAAAACTAGGGTAAATGGTCCAAGGAGCACTTTGAATGACAAAATGGTACTGATTATATTCTAATATCCTATTTGTTATCTATGAATTAGTTGGTGTTCCATACATAAAATTTACAATCATCAAGATAGATGATTTTCATGATTATATATACTATGCCATACATAGATATACTAACAACTAAATGATTAAGTAGTATGACTAACATTTAATATTAGTTGTGTCTTACATAATACTCATCTCATATAATCACATATTAAATCATATTAGCTGGTTGTTTTCTAAATCATATAACAGATCTGTAGAGTGTCTAACCTACAACATGACTTTGACATTGGTGATCATCAATGGATTTGGAGGAGCTTAATTGTATTATGGAATCACATTAGGTTTTTCTTGCCAACTGGAACTTATATTGGCAGTCCTTCTATAGGGAGTTCTCAAGTGACAATGGAGGTTGAGGCTTTCTCTTCCCCAAGACATGAGGTGCAAGCAGTGGCTAGATGTGTTCATGGCAGTGGTGTTGATGTTCTCGAGTTGGAGGGGCAGGTAGCATAAGTGATGGCACTAGTGTTGTAGATAACTTTTGTGATTGTAGGTGTGTTGCTGGAGAGTGATTAGCCATGATGATATCAGTTGCCACTAATAAGGGGAGGAGATGAGGGTGGTCGCAAATGGTGATGGAGTTGATGCACATGATGGTGCGTTACCTAGAACAAATAGAGTCACGGTCAATGCCCAAGCATGGCATCAAATGATCAGTCATAGATGATCATTGTTGTGAACCCACTTTCAATAAGAACTTTATGTGACAATGGGGTGTGGGGGTGGCATGGTTGAGGAATATGCTATGCGATGGTGTTGCAAATGATGTAGGGGTCAGGGTGTAGGTGCTAGGAGCCCTGGTAGGTGTGTTGTAGAGTTAGGGGTGACAATTTCGTGGTTTACGGTGGTTAGTAGATCGACCGACGCCACTATAATAGGTGGCGATAGTTTCTTGTGGATAGGGTGGCTGGGAAATGGTGGGACATGGAGTAGGGAGGCATGAGGTGCTTCTATGGTGCCATTTCCTTGCAAGGAGGATCAGTTTATCGGTCTCAATTACGTGCCAATAGGTAGGAGGATAATGGGCAAAGGTAGCAGGGTTTAGGGCACTCTGGTAAGGTGTTGGAGCTGCTATCTGCAGACTCACAAGTGTCATCGTTGATGACTGTGGCTTCCGACTTATCCAACTTATATTTGAGGTGGCTAGAGTTTATAGGATGGTGTGAATGGGGAGGTGATTCTAGGGATTTAAGATGATCTACCAAGTTGTCAGGAACCTATGGGTGATAATAGAGGGTGTGATTATGCTTGGTAGTGTGGTGGTTGTAACTGAAATGCGTTGTCGTTTCTAGAGTTAAGCACAATGCTGAGATATGCCATGGCAATTTCAAGTATTGAGGGATGATGGATCTGGTGTGGCACGAAGTGGCCTGGTAATCGTCACTACATAACAGCTGTCGGGTTGTGCAAAGAATATGACTGAAAAGTGTTACCTGGTCTCTCTTTTTTTCACTAAAATTATTGGATACTCTTTTTGTTAGTCTCATAATGTCATTTGTTCATTAATTTCTCTATGGTGCATACATGTCCTAATTAATCCAAAAAATTTTATTATATAAATATTATACGTTCATTTTTATCAACTCCATGCTCCATATTAATTTATCCTTACAACAACATTGAAATATGTTTGTGTGTGATTCCATTGCCAATAATTCACAATTGGGTTCAACTATGCACTTATGGGTCTCAAATGAGGTGACTTGATCAAGATGAGGTCAAATTGCATTTGGGTGTTCAAATTTTTAGATAATTTAATGAAGTGCAAATATGATGAAAATTTGGCAAATAGATTCTAAATTTTGAGAGGACTATGTATAATAGTTTAAAATTAGATATAGTACCAAAAATATAGTATGTTATAGGTTGCACATGAGGTTTTCTTGAAGGTCTCAATATGGAAAGATGTATTAAGGTTTGGGAAGCGAGGCAACTAACTTCTACATACATGGGTCCCTATCCAATCATTCAGAGAATTCACCCAATGGCATACAAGCTTGAGCTACCTCCACAGCTAGCCAATCTACATGATGTATTTCATGTATTTATGTTGAAGAAGTGTCATCAAGGTACTGAGAAGATCATATATCTAGAGCATGTACAGTTAAGAGAGGTTATATCCTATGTTGAAGGACCTATCCAAATTTTAGACTGTTGATATAAAAAGTTGAAGAACAGGGAGATACCTCTAGTGAAGGTCCTTAGGAGGAATCATTGTGTAGAAGAATATGCTTGGGAGGTAGAGTCTAAGATGTGTAACAAGTACCCTTTCTTCTTATAGAAATTTTGAGACAACTTTTATTGGAGGGGGAGATTGTTACAACCCACTTCTTACTTTACTAATAACTCTATAATGAAAGATAATGTTGATGTTAATTATGTTGTTGTCAATAATATACTTAGCTTGTGCTTTATCATAGTCTTAGTGATTTTAAGTCTCTATATGGGTAAATCAAAATCATGACATGAGAATACCATGAGAACTGAGCTATAGTTGATATAGTGATAGCCTACACATGCACGCGGGAAGAGAATTAATGATACATGAGGAAATATTTAATAATAAAACCTTTTTTTTGGGAATCTTATCAAACTAATGTTGTAGTATTCTACCGAGAATTCAATTATAAATCTAACACAAAAACAATGAAAAAATGGAGTTGGAATGAGAGAGTTATGACAATTTTAGTAAAAATGTGCAAAGCTGGCTTTGGTCTGCTTCGTCGGCCTGACAATGCGGGCCGATAAGGCAGAGCTCGATAGCCACACAAATCGATGAGTAGCACCGACAGTCACAAGGGCAAACAAGGGGAGCCCTATGAACATGTAAACTGATGAGCAGGCTCGACGGTCATGCGAACCGATGGGTAGAGCTCGATATCCATGTGGGCCAACTCTACATGATCCAATGAGCAAGATCGACGGGTGGAGCCAAGCACCACATGGACTGATGGACATGTCTGATAGTGATGCAGAGTGACAAAGAAGTCATTCAAGACAACCAATTAGTAAAATCATCATATCTTTTTCTATACATATCAGAACCCACATTTTTTTCTTATTGGATCAATTTTCCACAAACCAAAGCTCTGAACTACTCAAACGACTGATGGATAGGTGATTTGTGGGGGTGAAATTTGGGAAGCATGTGATGCCTAGTAGGAAACTGACAATCTTGCCATAAACACTTCATGGTAAGTAGTTTTAAAAAGTAGAATTTTTCTTTCTTGTTGTATTTCTTGGTTGGGATCTTCTATTTGACTTATAGGAGGTCTTTTTCCTCCCCTAATTGTATTCTACCTCCATTATATTTCTTAAAGTTTATTTTCTTCTTAACGATCAGTTTTGGATTAGATTTTTAGGACTTAAGCTATAATCAAACTCATGTGAGCTACGATCTGAACTTTGTTGGTGAAAAGATTGAGATTAGTAAACTTGGATACAATATGTGATTGGAAAATCACCTTTTAACCATGATTTAAAACATATATATTTGAACAATAGTTTTCTAAAAATGAATCTTGATCTATGAAAGTTGGAATTTAATAACTTTGTACATTGATTTCTAGTAGTAAAAATGCTTTATTTGGTGATGTAATACTATAACGAAAGTTTTTTATGCGAGTTGCTTTGCATGAAAAGTGATGAAATGGTAGCTTTAGAGGCAACAAAGAAGCTAATTTTTCCCTATTCCAAATCTAATGGATGGAATTATGATTTTGAGAATTAGGAAAGTTTCTATTTAGTTAGACGTTTTCTATGTTTAGTGCTAAATGCTAAATTGTTCAAAGTAGGGTTATCATTAGAAAGGATGGTGATTTTATCAGAACAAATACGTAATCATTTGACATTAGAATCTCTGGAGACTGTAGAATCCTTCAAAGGAGGCCTTTGCTGCGAGGTGGAAATGTGCTACCAACTGGAGGATTAGTCCAGATCAATTTAGCAAGGAGCACACCGAATTAGGGTGTGGGGCTTTAGGATAGTGAGGGCAGATTCTTGAAATAATGTGGTACCAAACACCAACTGAAGATGTTGGTGGTACTTGTGTTGCTGGCTAGTGGTCATTTTTGGTAGAACCACTAATGTAGGAATATCTAGAGTGCTTTGACTCTCCGCATGAGTACCCAAGTTAAGAGGAAAAGTCTAGATATCTGGCCACTCCCACTATCCGCCAAGTGCCAGACCTGGAGATGCCATTGTAGAAGGGAAATTGAGATTTGAGTCTTAGGAACCCGAGTATGCTTCTCAGTCTTGTAAAGTGATATCATATCTTATTGTGATGCTTTCACATGTTGTGGTACTCCTCAAGTGGGTCCAGAGTATATAATTAATGAAGAATTGAATATTTAGTGAATTCCCCTTATCAGTTGTCATCTGACTCAAGCTATGTCTGCATCATTTGGTAGTTTCCAATTAAATTGTATAAGTACTTGTACCCTATCTTTTGATTGTTTTATAATGGTTATCATTTAATTATCTATTCACTGAGCTATTAGTTCATCAACCTACTGAAACATTTTTAGGTAAAGGATTAGATCAAAGAGGAAGAAGCTAGGCTATATCAAGAATAAAGTATATGTGTTTTTAAGAAACATTTAGCTAATTTATATGGTCTCTTATCCTTACTCTGGATCATGGGAATGTTAGAGTAAGAATAAAATATTTTGTAATATGTTGTACTTGATGTATATCAACCTTAAAATCTTACTTTTATGTAGAAGTCAAAGTCTATTGTATCTTTTAATGTTGTGTTTAAATGGGATGTTATCGACTTGTTAAATGATGTCTCCATAAATTTGAGAAAGAAGAAAAAAATTGTTTATTTTGAGTAAGTAACTAAAAATGGATGGTTAGTCTAATCCCTCCTTGGTAGACCTAGTTAGTGTGGTTGGGTCGCATCAAAATTTTAGTATCATGGCATAGGTAGAACCTAAATTGAGTTTAGGTTTGGGAAATGGGCAATAAGAGACCAACAAGATTAGGATGTTTTCCTCTTTAGATTGTAATTTTCTAACATATATTTTTCTATTATGGATATACATATGGTTGGAAGAGGATATGGACCTGGTGTGGAGCAAGATGAAAGACATTATGTCCCTGACCCTTGATTAATTGATCAAGTAGATGAAGATATGTATGAGGTGACAAGGATGTACCGTATCCTCCTATAAACAAGAAAAATATAAGATGGACATGTGGTCTTCATCTTCCAAAAAGGACGTGATGAGATCATATGATCTAGTGAAGCAGCTCGATGAAACTAAGTTTTCTAGAACAACAAACCTAGTTTTGGCAGTGTGTGGATCTAACAGATGGAAAAGGGTTTTCACCTAATGAAATTACCAAAAGATAAGAAAATAAATCATGATGTCTGTCTACTCAAGGGAGGTTCTAAATTGTGGTGGCATTGAGTCAAAGACAAGAGATGGAATACAATGATGACATGGACGGACTTTTTAGATGAGTTTCACCTCAATTTTTTCCCTCCTACTTCTTAAACAACAAGATGAGACAATCGGATAATATTAGACACTACAACTTCTCAATTGGAAAATAGGAGGCATATTACACAAAGTTGGCTAACTTTCATCCTCAATTTGTCTTAGATGATGTAGACAAGTGTAGGAGACTCCAAAGAGGTTTAAGATCCAATGTTAAACATAAAATATCTGCTATTGGGAGACAAGATAGTTAAGACTTTAGAGAGTTTGTGGATGATACAAGATGTATAGTAGATTCTGTTAATGCTAATAAGCAATCTGAAGGTAGAAAAAGATCTGGAGAATTCAGTAGAGGAGAATAGAGTAGTGGTGGATACAAAGGATGTGGTTGTTTTTTTTCCAAGATTGAATGAGGACTTGGTTATTTTTTATGACAAGGATCTAGTTCTTCACGGACTGGAGGAAGGTCCAATTACAAAAGATGGAATACACCAACTAGGTGGGTAACTTCATCAAGGCCTTCAGGGTCATCGGCATCAGTGATAGGTTCACAAAGATATAATATATCTACATGTAACAACTATGGAAGGATACATTTGGTCAGTGTTGGGGAGCCAATAATCAAATGTGTTATCACTATTCATAGATGGGACAAATAAAATGGGACTATCCAAATCTTAAGTATCTTTCAGAAAAAGGTTCACAATTATAATTTCAAACAACAAAGAGACCAGATCCAGTTAGAGGGGTAAGTTCTTTAGTAGATTGATGCTCTACAGGGGGACCACCTAGCACCAAATAGTGGGCATAGAGGACAACATGGTAGAGGGAGAGCTACAAGATGGTTCTTCTTCATGACACCATTTGAAGGTGTAGTTTCACCTAGAGTTTTTTTGGTGAGTTGTTTCTCTTTATCCATATTTTAGCTATAGTTTTGAAAGATCCTAGTGTAACACATTCTTTTATATAGAGGTCATTAGTTAGTGGAATAAATCTTTTAAATTAGGATTTATCCTACGAGTTGTTATTAAGAATTCTGTTAGGTGAATTGTCAATTTTGACAGAAGTATATCATGGATGTCTGTTGAGTTTTAGTGGGTATTATATAGTAGTTAATCTCATGCCCTTATATATTAATTCTTTCAGATTATTTTTGGTATGGACTACCTTGAGACATATCATGTCCAATGGATTGTTGGAAGAAAGAACCTATCTTTTAACAAGGTGGCTTTTCATGTGTTTTTACTGGTGACATGAATGTCTTGCCCACATGTATAGTATCAGCTGTTGTAGCTAATAAGATGATGTGAAAAGGGTGTGAGGTCTTTCTACCAATTGTGGTAGATGCTAGGGCAAAGAAGAAGAAAAACCAATATTGAGGATGTTCCAGTTGTATGCGAGTTCCTTGATGTCTTTCCTAATGAGTTACCAAGTTTGCCTCCTTAGAGGGATGTTGAATTTGAGATACAAATTCTTCCTGGTAGCTAGACAACAACATAACCAACCTAAAGAATGGCACTGGTAGAGTTAAAGAAACCAAAAGCTCAATCACAACAATTACTAGATAAGACATTTATTCAACCTATCACATCATCTTGGGGAACTATATTGCTTTTTGTGAAAAATAAGGATGGAGCTAGGTGATTATGCATGACTATATGCAATTGAATAAGTTAACTATCAAGAACATATATAATCTTCCTAGGATTGATGATGTGTTTGATCAAATATGTGAAGAAACTATCTTTACAAAGATAGATCTCAGGTTGGGTTGTCATCAATTAAGGATAAAGGCATCAGATGTACCTAAGTCAACATTAATAACAAGGAATGATCATTATGAGTTTGTAGTCATGTGTTTTGGACTAAAAAAAATCCCAAACAAATTTTGTGGATATGATGAATGGAGTCTTCAAACCCTACCTAGATCAATTTACAGTAGTGATCATAAATGGTATTCTTATATATTCTAGAGATGGAAAACAACATGAGAAACATCTGAGAATAGCCCTTCAGTTGCTAAGACAACATCATCTTTATGTGAAATTCAGTAAATGTGAGTTCTGGTTGGCGGATGTTTCATTCCTTGGACATGTCATTTCAGGATATTAAGTAAGTAGTAGACCCTAAGAAGGTAGAATATATTCTTAAATTGGAGAAACCTACTACTTTAACTAAAACTAGAAGTTTTTTCTTGGGTTAATTGGATATTAAATTAGGTTTTTAAGGAGATTGAGTGTATTTGCATCACCTCTTACATGCTGAACAATAAAGGATGTGCCTTTTTGGTCTAAAACTTTTGAGAAAAGTTTCCAAACATTAAGTGGAAGTTAAATATGTCAATCATTATGATTTTACTAGAGGTTGATAAAGGTTATGTGGTTTTCTATAATGCATCATAGAGAGGTTGGGATGTGTTATAAGGCAAGAAGGGAACGTGGTGGCCTATGCTTCTAGACAACATAAGAAAAATGAACAAAATTATCCAATACATGATCTTGATCTTGAAATAGTAGACATGCCTTGAAGACATGGTGTCACTATCTCTATGGCGAGTCATGTCAGGTCTTTACTGACCATAATAGTGCTAAGTACATTGCTACATAAAACAAAATCATAACTTGAGACCATTCCAGTGATTAGAGCTTATAAGGTTTATGATTTTAGCATTGATTATCACCCTGGGAAGGCCAATGTAGTAGCAAATGCTCTGAGTACAAAGTCAACATCTTTAGAAACATTTTCTACAACATATCTAAAAATAGATTTGCTAGTTAATATGAGAGATATAAATTTAGATTTAATTGTGTCTAAACATAGTGGGATTATTGCACAAATGCATGTTGGACCTACATTCTATAATCATATCAAGGTGCTTCAACAAAGTGATAGTGAATTGCAACATACAATGCAAGATATGATAGGAGCAAAGAGGATGGAGTTTTGATATTCAGATGATGGGATGTTGTATCAATAGGATACATTGTGTGTGCCAAATGAAAACGAGTTAAAGAAGCATACTCTTCCATGTGTGCAATGAATCCAGGCAATAGAAAGTTTTATAGAAAGCTTAAATTATTGGATTGATGGCCTGGTATGAAGAAAGATGTGACTGAGTGTGTAGCTAAGTTTGGTGTATGTCAATAAGTCAAGACTGAACATCAAAAGCCGAAAGGTACTCAATAGTCACTTCTATTCCTGAATGGAAGTGGGAGTATGTTACTATGGATTTTTGTGGTTGGAATACCTAAGGCACTATGTGGAGTTGAATGTGTATGGATAATAGTAGATAGATAACCAAGTCTTCTCACTTTCTACTAGTTAAGACAACATGGGATACACCAAAGTTAGTCAAAGTCTATATAGATGAGAAAGTTAGACTACATGGGTTACTAGTTTCCATAATGTCTGAGAATTCACGTCAAGATTGTAGAATCAGTTGCATTGTTCTTTGGGAACAAAATTGAGTTTAGCACATCATTTCACCCTCATACAAATTGATAGTCAGGACAGAGCATTCAAACCCTAGAGGACATTCTAAAAGCATATGTTTTTGTAGCTCATTGGCGATTGGGATGATCACCTTAGTCTTATGGAGTTTTCTTATAATAACAAACTATCATTCTAGCTTAAGTTTGGCTCCTCATAAATATTTATATGGAAGGAAGTGTAGCTATCCCATTTATTGGTATGAAGTTTGAGAGAGGTAAGTTATAGGCCCATATTTGGTGGAAGAAATATAAGAAAAAATATATGTGATAAGACCACAATTGAAGCCTACACTGGACAGATAGAAAAACTATGTAGCAAAAAGGCATAGATCACTTTATATTGGGGTTGGGAATGAGGTTTACTTTAACCTCTCACCATGGAAAGATGTACTCAGGTCTGGAAAGAGAGGCAAACTAACTCCAAGATTCATTGGCCCCTATCCAATCATTTATAGAATTGGCCTAGTGGGATACTTCTTGAGCTGCCTCTAGAGTATCCAATCTACATGATGTATTCCATGTATCTATTTTGAAAAAGTGCCATCCAAGTAATGAGAGTATCATAGATCCAGAGCTTGTACGATTAAGAGAGGACATCTCCTATGTTGAAGGACCTATCCAAACTTTGGATCATAGATAAAAGCATCAGGAGAGGGTGATACCCCCAGTGAAGGTCCTTTTGGAGGAATCATGGTGTAGAATAAGATACTTGGGAAGTAGATTCTAGTATGTGAAATAGGAATACTTTACTATTCTAGGAATTTTGGGACATTTTTTATTCGAGGGAGAGATTATTACAACCTACTTCTTGCTTCACTGGTTATTCTAGGGTTAAAGATAATCTTAATGTTAATTATGCTATTTTCAGTAGTATAATTTTGTTGTGTTTTATCATAGTCTTTGTTATCTTAAATATCTATGTGGACAATTCAAAATCATGACATGAGAATACTACGAGATCCGAGCTATAGTTTATATAGTGATAGCCCACAAATGCATATGGGAAGAGAATAAATAATATTTTAGGAAATGTTTAAAAGATAAATTATATTTGCAAATCTTATCAAAATAAACCTATAAAATTTTATAGATTTCAATTACAAATCTAATGCAAAAAGAATGAATGAAATCAGAGTTCAAATGAGAGAGTTATGGCAGTTTTAGAAAACATATCCAGAGCTGGCTTTAGTCTACTTCTTCATCAGCCTAAAAAAGTGGGGGCTACCCAGACCGAAGGCCAGGGCCCGACATCCAAGTAGACTGGTGTTACGACCCCACCTCCCAATAACCCCCAATTAAGGGAGACCGAGAGGTCGAAGCCGCACCCATAACTTCTGGATCAAAAGTTTGGCAATTAACCAAGAATAGTTATCAAATTTTAACAGACTATACTGAAAAGCTGTAAGAAAATAAATTTTTTCATACCTTTTTGAAAACTTGGATCTCTAAACTTTTATCCACTTAAGGATTCTACTCTAACTAATCCTCCTTGTATTTTACTTCATGTATTTCTCATTACGACGATTTTCTATTTGTCCTTTTGGCTTGTACCTAAAACGCCGACGAACAAAACGTCAGTCAGCCGAAGCTGGTATGTGGGGGAAACAATAATCATGCAATTATCTATAATAATGTATTTCACTCAATTATCATTTAACAAACAATTTTACATTTTAAGTGTAACTACGCGATCCAAGGATACCCTATCCTCTGTGTTGTCCCCATTAAACCCCTCATGATCCACCTATCAAGTGAACCCATTTCTAGGGTTGAGTCACATGGAACTACCCATAGGTAGACCACTCCTTAACTCATGGTAGGCTAAAGAGTCTCATGGCACAACACGTAGGTAGCCCAGTTTCTAACTCATGATACCCTAGACCTTGGTCTAGGTTATCCTTAGCCTTTGTATAGCTACAGGGGTGGACTCGCATCTAGCTAGTTATACATGTATACTCATAGCGATAGTCATAGTCACTTTATAGTTGCATGAATTGAAACATCCAACAATTATTTCAAGCATTGAGGGAAACATTGATAAAATCCTCAGAAAACTAATCAATATAGTCATAAGCGTAACCACATACCTGATTTGATGAGTCATGCAAATTATTCAACATATACTTCATGTATATACAATCAAGCCAATCAACAGATCCAAGCAAGTGATTCAATCATCACATAATTCCTGAAAGGAATATGTACTCTATTTATTACACACTTTATCAAGAATATACTTTATTGACTTGGATTCTCTTTCTAGGGTTTCTAATCCGCATTAAGGTTTCATTAATATTCATTAGGGTTTCTTAGATCAATTTCTCAAACTTTATCCCTTTTAGGTTAACAAACCCTAAAATACTCTTTTCCATTTATATGAACCTTAATTGATCAACTATCCATTTTAATAATCTTTTATACCCAAATTGACTTAGGATCATCATATCCCTATTTATTCATAGATTTGAACAAGTAAACCAATTAAAAGACATATTCTCCTAAATTAGGATTTTCAAGCTTATTAATGCATAATCATGCATGGAACCCTATATTAAGCCAATTATATAAAAGGATCATCTTTTTAGATCCTATTTTCTCTTTTATTAACAACAAGTTAATATCATCTTGAATTATCCAAATAATGTCATTAAGACCATCTACCATCTAAGGGTTTTCCCTTAATTAAAACATTATTGATGATAACTTTATGTACTTTTTCCAATTTCAAGCATATTTATGCACATAAACTCTAAATTAGACTAAACACGTGCAAAGTTCTTCCTTTTTGAACATAATATACCTTTATACATTTAATCAGGTTAACATCAACTCTAATGATCCATTAAACCCTATCAAACACTTTATTCATTTCAAAATAGGGTTCCTTAAGAACTAAAGCATTAAAGATGATTACTTCCATTACTTTTCGGATTGTAATTAGAATCAGGCTTCAAACATAATTTCTTTGCATTCCTCTCGTTCTAAGGATAAACTTTCATATAAGACTCATTTTAATCTGAGTTACGAATAATTATATACGATTTTTTCAAGAAATCACTTACCACGGCTAATCAGAAGTCGACATGTGTCCTGCCCCATGCAACGTTGCTCATTTTATATGAGAGCATTTCAAAAAGACACAAATACCCTCACTTAAGTTGTGCACGTCTATAGCCCGCAGAGGGTAGAACGGTCCAATGGCCCAATACCTTCTTCAACCTTGCGAGACCTAGTTCTGGGCGCCGATCTGCAGCAAGGTGTGGCTGCCCCTCTCCACCCCGGACCTCGACGGCCTCCAGAAAAGCTTCCTCCACCTTCGTTGTGCCTTGGTGCACATAGGGAACCTTCGATTAATGGCTGAGGTGGCTGGTCCTATGCACGCCAAGGCCGCGACCTGCTGCGGGTTGCAGATCTTCGGCCGCGAGCTGCATGAGGTTGGGAGCATGGAAAGGGTAACAAATCATTTAAGGATTTTCTCAGGAGCTTTGCGCCTCCTTCGAGACCCATTGCAGCTCCTTGGGGCCCATGAAAACAGTAAACTCTCATGACTAGGGTTGGTGGACGAAAATACAGAAGAAAGCCTTGTTATTTTGATAAATTACTAAATAATGATCCTAAGACTGTTAGGAATATTAAAAGGGGAGAATTTAAAGGTTTTTAGTGATTTTGATGAATTAGGGTTCATAATACTTAAGAATGAAGGTGAACCTCTAATTTCTAAAGAAACCCTAAAATTGGAGTAGAAACCCTAAGGGACATGAGGAAATTGGATAAATATTAATAAAAGTAAACTTGTACTTTTATTTCAGGGTTTCTGTGTAATTTGCTTGCTTGCTTGGATATTCTCTCTCTTCATAATTATTTATGTAACCAAATCTGCATAAGAGGTATGTGGTTACGCTTATGACTATATCGATTACTTTTCCAAGGATTTTATCGACGTTTCCCTCGATGCTTGAAATAACTATTGGATGTTCAATTCATGCAACTATAAAGTGATTATGACTATCACTATGAGTATACATGTATAATTATATAGATCCGAATCCACCCCTGTGGCTATGCAAAGGCTAAGGATAACCTAGAGCAGGGTCTAGGGTATCATGAGTAAGAAACTGGACTACCCATGTGTAGTGCCATGAGACTTTTAGCATACCATGAGTTAAGGAGTGGGCTACCTACGGGTAGTGCCATGTGACCCCGCCCTAGAAATTGATTCACTTGATAGGTGAAGTCATGAGGGGTATATAGGGAATATGGGACACATGGATCACGTAGTTATACTTAAAATGTAAAATTGTTTGTTAAATGATAATTGAATGTAATACATTGTTCTAGATAATTGCATGATTAGTGAATCCCCCACATACCATCTTTGGCTGACCGACATTTTGTTTGTCGGCGTTTTAGGTACAAACAAAAAGGACAAATAGTAAACTGTCATTTGTGAAATACATGAATTAAAATCCAAAGGAGGATTAGTTAGCTAGTCCCAGTTCTGGATAGAGATTTAGAAATCCAAAATTTTTCAAAGGTATGCAAAATTTTATTTATTACAACTTTTCAGTTTAGTCTAGTAGAATTTAATAATTGCTATCAATTAATTGCTGAACCTTGATCCGGAAATTGATAATGGAACCAACCTATCGGTCTCCTTTAATTGGGGGTTATCGAAAGGTGGGGTCGTAACAACCGGTGGGTGGATCCTAATTGCCACACAGACCTACATATGGAGCCCGAAGGCCGCCTCAGCTGACGCCTCACGGGCCGACGAGCGGGCCCGACGACCATGTGGATCGATGGGTTGAGCATGAAGAAGATGCGGGACGATGCCACATAGACCAATGGACAGGGCCTAACGGCCATGTAGGAAGACCAAAAGAGTCCAATGGTAATGAATATCAACAAAGATTGCATTTAGGACATCGAATCTATAAAATGACCAAATCATTTGCTATACATATCAGAATCTGACAGATTTTTCTCATGGGTTTCACATTTCAATTGTCCACACAACAAAAGCCTTAAACCACTCAAGAGAGAGGTGATTGAGGGGTGATATTTAGCAAGAACGTGAAGAATAGAGGGAGATCTATGATCTAGCCATGAATGAATCATGGTAAGTAGTGTGGAATAGTAGATATCTTCTCTCTTGCTCCCTTTCTTGGTCAAGATCTTCTATTTGACTCATAGGAGGTCATGTTCCTCCTTCCCTCGTCGTCTTCTACCTCCGACTTATTAAAGTTTGTTTTCTCCACGGAGATCAATTTTGGACGAGATTTTGAGGACTAAAGTTTGAATCAAACTTGTGTGATCTAGGACCAGAACATAGTTGGTGAAAAGACTAAGATAAGTAAACTTGGATGTGATCTGTGAATATAAAATAACCTTCAAACCCTGACTTACAACATAGAAATTTGAAATAATGGTTTTCTAATATTGAATGTAACTCTATGATAGACGTGATGAATTTAATAAGTTTGTGTAGTGATTTGTGGAAGTAAAAATGCTTTATTAATTATATTTTGTGACGTGAGACTATATCAAAAGTTTTTTATGTGAAATGGTGGTTTTGGAGGCACTGGAGAAGTGGAGTTTCCCTATTCCGTATCCAATGAATCAAATCATGATTTATGAGAATTATGAAAGTTGATCTTTAGTCAACTATTTTCAATATTTATAGCTAAATTCTTAATTGTCAAAAGTAGGGTAATGATTAGAAAGGATGATGATTTTATCAGAACATATTAATTCATCATTAGACATTAGATACCTTTGACATTGTAGAATCCTTTAGATGACACTACTACAGAAACAACATTCAGTGTCACTTTTCTGGGCGTCGGTTCTTTAGGAAAACCGACGCCTACACTATTAGACGTCGGTTATTTAGGCAAACCGACGTCTATATTCGAAGACCAGCCAGACACGGGTACCACTTTGAATACATCGTCGGTTGTTAATAAAAAACCAATGCCTAAAGTCGCCCGCGAAATCCAATTTTCGAGCAAAAAAAATAGTGTCACTTTCAGCGTCGGTTATGTAGATAGAAACCGACGCCTATGCGCGATAAAAATTTGCGCGAAAAGTGTCACTTTCAGCGTCGGTTAACCTGTTATAAACCGACGCTGAAAGTGGTTCCCGCCAAACAATTTCGTGAAAATATCATCCAATTGGATGTCGGTTGGTTCAAACAACCGACGCTAAAGAGTTTAGGCGTCGGTTGTTTGAAAAAACCGACGCCATTTGGGAACTTAATATCCCGCGATCGCCCGACTCTTCCCCTTTCTTATGTTTCATTGCGAGCTGATTTCCCTTTTCTTCTCTGCTGTTGCCCGACCACGCCACCGATTTCTCCTCCATGAAATCTCCTTCTTCGTCCACGACAGCGCCTCCGCGCCGCCGCGCCCCCTTCTCCGCCGCCACTGCTGCTGCCTTCTTCCCCTTCTCTGCACCCCCTTCTCCGCCGCACCCCCTTCTCCGCAGCCACTGCTACTCCTTGGTCTGCCTTCCCTGCCGCCTGGAGCTTGCCGCCACGCCTCCTTCCTCCTTGCCGCCGCCCGCCGTCCTTCCTTTCCGTCGGCACTTTCCTCGTTGGCGTCGCCGCTGCCTGCTCTGTGCTCGCCGCCGTCCTCCCTGCCATGTCGCCTGCCTGCCTGCTGCCCGCCGTAGCCTCCAGGTAGTAGCCGTAGCCTCTGTTCTTTCTTCTCCCTAGCTCATTACCAATGGTAAACACGACCGTGGGTGTTGGCCTACCACAGCCGTGCTGCCCAGCATGACCGTGGTAGGCCAACACCCACGGCCGTGTTTGTTGTTGGTAAGGATATGAACAAATCTATATGTAATGCTTTATGTAAATTCTAGGATACGAACAAATCTTTTTGTTTGCATATATTTGTGCTTCTAATCCTAATGCTTGACCTAATTCAGTAAATTTTGATGCATGTTGAAATAAGATTTAAACTTGTCCATTCTAGCATCCTAATTTGATTTGATTAAACCCTAACATTGATGAAATCCTAACATTAATTGTGATGAAACCCTAACATGTACATATCTATTATTGTGTTTGTTGGCCTAGAAAACCCATCCAAGATTTACTCATTAGGAGTAAATCTTGGATAGTCCCCGATTTGGGACTATTCTTGAACACCTAATCTCACTTAGGATGTAAGTGTATAATGTGTATTGGGTTTTCGAGAAAATTTCGGTAGCATTTCCCCGTTTAATGTACTTAGAGAACAACGGGGAAATGCTGCCGAAATTTTCTCGAAAACCCAATACACATTATACACTTACTAGTGAGATTAGGTGTTCAAGGATGGGATAGGTGGTACACATTTATTATATATAAGAATGACATCACATGTGTTTGTTGGCCTAGAAAGTGAACAATCATTGTTCTTTATATTATTTGTACATTGGTATAAATTAGAATGAACAATCACTAAATTATATATTGTTTGTATGGAGTCCGGCTTCATTATAGATATCTATTATTGTGTTTGTTGGCCTGGAAAACCCGTCCAAGATTTACTCCTATTTTTCGAGAAAATTTCGGCAGCATTTCCCCATTTGTTCTCTAAGTACATATGTACTTAGAGAACATCGGGGAAATGCTGCCGAAATTTTCTCGAAAACCCAATACACATTATACACTTACTAGTGAGATTAGGTGTTCAAGGATGGGATAGGTGGTACACATTTATTATATATAAGAATGACATCACATGTGTTTGTTGGCCTAGAAAGTGAACAATCATTGTTCTTTATATTACTTGTACATTGGTATAAATTAGAATGAACAATCACTAAATTATATACTGTTTGTATGGAGTCCGGCTTCATTGTAGATATATATTATTGTGTTTGTTGGCCTAGAAACCCGTCCAAGATTGACTCATTAGGAGTAAATCTTGGATAGTCCCCGATTTGGGACTGTTCTTGAACACCTAATCTCACTTAGGATGTAAGTGTATAATGTGTATTGGGTTTTCGAGAAAATTTCGGTAGCATTTCCCCGTTTGTTCTCTAAGTACATATGTACTTCGAGAACAGCGGGGAAATGCTGCCAAAATTTTCTTGAAAACCCAATACACATTATACACTTACTAGTGAGATTAGGTGTTCAAGGATGGGATAGGTGGTACACATTTATTATATATAAGAATGACATCACATTATAAACTTAGGATGTAAGTGTATACCCTAATCTTTTCCTAATATATACTTGTTTCCTAATATATACTTGTTTTCTCTTTGATCATAGAATGGATGGATCATGGATGTCCATTCGTAATCGTTGCACCCCAGAGTTTATATCTGGTCTTGATCAGTTTATTAGATTTGCCGAGGAACATAGGAAAAAACCTACAGATAGGTTCTACTGTCCATGTAGGCATTGCGGTAACAACTTGAAAGTCAACACTGGTGAGGAAATCAAAAATCATGTCATGTGCAACGGGATTGTACAAGGCTATACAGAATGGCACTGGCATGGAGAGGTTTCAAAATCGAAACCAGTAGATGTCGATAGCAGTGCTTGGGTGGAAGAAGAAATTGCCTCCGATGACGTAAATGTGAATGAACCAGTTCCAGCAGACATCGTTGATGCGATGCTGGATAGTTGTAGGGTAGAGCACACCGATCCACCTCCTATCTTTAGAAACATTGTGCATGATGCTGAGATACCTAATGATGACTTATATGTGTGCGGAGATCACAATGAAGGATTGTTAATTGATAAAAGATCACAATTTTAGAGACATGTATGTTTATACAAATGTTAAATGTTTGCCTTTTTCTAGTTAATACAAATGCTAAATGTTTGCCTTTTTCTAGTTAATACAAATGCTAAATGTTTGCCTTTTTCTAGTTAATACAAATGCTAAATGTTTGCCTTTTTAATGACATTTTCAGATGGCTGACCATGATGAGCATGATGTCCATGATGAGCATGAAGTCCATGATGAGCATGCTGTCCATGACGAGCATGGTGAGGATACCAATGTAAGTTCTAAAAACATATCCTATATTTCTATAAAATTCATTATCTTCTAGTTATGTCATATATCCTATATTTCTATATTGGGCTAATTCAGTGTGTTTATTTTTGTCAAATTTTAGGTTGATGATGCACATGTACCCACTGAAGCACTGGAGCAACTTGATGCGTAGCACCAAACACTTAACAAGAAAAGGGGCATCACTCTGTTGAAGAAGTTAATAGCGCTAAGTGGCAGTGGATCCAAATTGGTTGTGGAGTTTGATAATGGAGGAAATGCAATTGGAGTGAACCGCAATAATTTTGTAAACTATCTTGGGTGTACCACTCAGAGCCATTGTGGTGTTAAGTAAGAAAATTGGCATAAAGTTCCTCAGGGGAAAAAAGACTTGATATGGAAGGATTTATGCGTGAGTTATTATTATTTGCAATTCTATTTTGTAGATTACAAATTCTATTATTTTCAATTCTATTTTGGATACTAGTTAATAACATTTCTATTTTATAGAATCTGTTTGCATTGGATGAGAAGTTGCATCGTAAAAGTGTGGTGCAACGCACTGGAAAGATGCTTAGGAATTATAGGACAAATCTCAATAGAGAATACATAAAAGAGGGTGATAAGAAGAAGAAGTCAGCCCTTGAACAATGGAACTTCTTGGACAAAGAAGATTGGGACAATTTTGTTGCTTCAAGAAAATCTGAAGAATTCAAGGTATTAGGCGTCACTCCCAATTTAATTAATATACATTGTATTCACCTATTCAAGATTAACATTTAGTGCTACTAACCAAATCATTAATGTGCATACTAACTAGGCCCTCAGTGACGCACAAAAAGCAAGGCGTGCACTGAATGTGCATGACCACACTATGGGTCCAAAAGGCTATGCAAGCGTTTGCCAAAGACTACAGGCAGAGTCTGCGGCTACTCAGGAGTCTACTCCTACTCAGGATTCTGCCACACCCATGCCTCGCCATGATATCTGGATAGCTGGGAGGCAAAACAAGAAGGGTGAAATAAATAAGCCCGTAACTGCTGAGGCGGCTGCGAAAATGGTAAAATACAACTCTTAGAGCAATCGTTTGAATATTGATTATTTGTGGTGTTAACTTACCAATTTCTGTTGATGGTGATTAGCGGGAGCTGCACGAGCAGAGGAAACAAGGCACGTTCATCCCTCAGGGCACAAGGGATGAATTGACAGTTCCTCTGGGTAACCCAGAACATCCTAGACATGTTAGGGGTGCAGGCGCTGGTGTGGGCATCAAAGCATTCTTTGGGCCATCCCAGCGCAAACCAAGAGCGGGACTTTCTCAAGAAGAGGTAACCTATTCTTTTTTTAGAATGTTAATGCAAAAGGAAATTCAATAATAAGAAGCTAATGTTTCTTTTATCCATGTATAGGAGAATAAGAGAGTCGAGGATATAGTTGCAAAAAAGGTCAACGATGTAGTTGCTGAGAAGGTCAAGGAAGAATTGCTGCGGTGGCAGGCATCTCAGGCTTCCAATCAGCCTATGGCGACCCACTCTTCTCCTGATGCACAGACTGCGAGTAATCCTGGAGACCCATCGCCTAACACGTCTGCTGTAAGTATTGTTTATGACATTGTAGCTAGTCTTTTCAAGATGATATGTATATATGTATAACATTCTTTACGTAAATTTGTAGGCATTGAAGCCATGCTGCTTAAGAATACAAGACTATGTTGTTGCAGAGGCGCATGCTTACCCGTCCCTTCCTGGGGAAAGGTTTCACGGGACTCCAATGCCACATGGCTATGTTCGTGTGGGCCCATTAAGTGTGTTACCCGATTGGAGGGAAGCTACATTGCCATATCCCCACCCGGATATTGATACACTTGCTGAGGCAGAAGGCGGGGTCATATTGTGGCCCAAAGCAGATGTCGTCTACACTACTGAAATTGTAAGATAAATTTACATTGATTTAGACTATTAATGTGTATATATGAGGTCAACTGATCTAAAATTATATATACAAGTTAAAAAGAAGACACCAGGAGCACCTAGGCCTCCACCTCCACTTCCCGCATTACCAAGTTGGGTTCCAACTGACGTAACATACCCGTTAGGTCTTGCTTGTAGGGGAATGGCATGTTGGCTACGGGCACATAATATACATGGCCCTATAATTGTTTCTTTAGATGCAGATTATGCAGGTCAATCATACGATAGCTCTTTATTTATACAAGATATTATTGAGTTGTTTATGTATGCTTGACTGAATACATCAATGATAGAGACATGGATAAGGTGAGATCTTGTTTATACATCCATATACCTTGTGTAAGATCCGGTGATCTGGTTTCTTATATTTAATGCATACGTAATACATGTTTTGCAGCTACTTAGTCGAAGATCAATGCAAACAATTTGCATTTGATCATGTGGGATTTTTGATTCCATCATTGATTAGTATGGTAGCTAAAGACCCCGATAGTGTTCAACAATACTGTATAGCTGCTTTTACAATTTTTGGTCAGCAAAGGAAGACGATAATAATAGCTCCATTCAATGTCAAGTAAGTTTACTTTATTTATAATTTGGACTTAAGAAAATTCCATTTTTGTTGTGCATTTTGAGTTATTAATTGTTAACTTTTTACCTCTAGCGGTAAACATTGGGAGTTACTAGTTATTGTCCCCGGGACGTTCACTGTTTATTATCTAGATCCCGCGGGAAGTACATTAAACACTAAAATTGGACACGTAATGAGAATGCCATTATTCTGGTGAGAAATATTTCATTTTTGTATCCGTTAACATCTGTTATTACATTACTATTTACTTATGCAATTTACTGCGTTATATTAACATGTAGGGGTTTAGATGCATTCAAAAAGGCTGGAGGAACGGTCCCAAGGAAAAAAACCAGCCAATAAATTGGCAGAACGTACAAGTAAGTTCCCGACTCCAATGTATATATTATTGATGTGAATTGTGCTTAGTTGTATTATTTTGTATGTTTCAATTTATAGTGCGCTACACAAGACAAAGGCTGGGCATGCACGTACTATGTGATGCGATTTATGCAGATGATTATCCGACATGCCGCGTTGGACATCGATAACATACATGAGGTATTATATATAGTCTCATTAGTTAGTATGAAATATATCAATCTTATTTTTATATTATTACTTATATATACATCATTCTCTTTGTAGGTGTTTAAAACTGACCACACTATAGGTAAACGCTTAAAAAATATACATGCTCCATATACGATGGAAGCATTAGATGAAATAAGAGAAGAATGGGCAAAAGCCATACAAGCAGTGGCAACTATAAGATATAATTGGGATGTTGATAGCGATAATGAATGATACTTTGTAAATGAATATTTCTGAATGTTAATACATGTATTTGAATGTTTCTATATGTGTGAATGTGAGAATTGAATTGATGTCTGAATGTATCTACTTGTGTGAAATTTTCCTTGGGACTTTTGCAGGTTTGTGGCCTATTTGTAGGCTGATATCAATGGATGTCGTAAACCTGCAGTTCAGAAAACTGAACTGCAGGTTCTCATCCTGCTGACCAGCCACAACAGGCCTGCAAACTGATATGAAAAAAAAAGATATAGGCGTCGGTTATTTACAGAAAACCGTCAGCAAAGACATACAACGTCGGTTATTGGATAAAAACCGACACCTAATATTACAAACAACCCGACCGTGCAGGAAAGCACGTCCGTGGTTGAAAAGGCGTCACTTATTCATATAAAACTGACACCTATAGTACAAAACACGGCCGTGTGGGAAGCACGGCCGTGTCGTCTTGAAGTATGGCGTCGGTTGTTTAGTTGATGACCGACGCCAAACGGGTTCGCGCCACAGAAAACGGCGTCATCTAGGACACTTTCTGCGTCGGTTACCAATTAAACACCGACGCAGAATGTGTCCTAGATGATGCCATTTTCTGTTGCGTGAACCCTTTTGGCATCGGTTTTCTATAAACAACCGACGCCATACTTCAAGACGACACAGCCGTGCTTCCCTGCACGGCCGTGTTTAGTACTATAGGTGTCGGTTAAAAAACCAACACCGAAGTGTTAGACCTTTAGCGACGCCCACATAGGCGTCGCTCAGAAATTGACGCCAAAGCGGGTTAAACAACCGACGCTAAAAGGCATTTCTGTAGTAGTGTGAGGCCTACGTTGCTTGGAGGTATTGAAATTTAAAGTTGAGAACCTAACATGTTTCTATGTTTTATACAATGATATTGTAGCTTGATTCGATGGTTTCACATGTTGTGGTACATCTCATGTGGGTTCATAGTATAAAATAAATGAAAATTTGAATATTTAGTGAATTACCCTGATTAGTTGTTATCCTACTCAAGATATGTATGAATACTTTGATAGTTTCCAATTAACTTGTATATAAATAGTAATTATCTTATGACTGTTCTATCACAGTTATTTGTTTGTTTTCTACTCACTGATTCAGTAGCTCATCAACCCACTATAACCTTTTTAAGGTAAAGGATTAGCTTTTCCAGAAGAGGCAAAAGCCAAATTTTATCAAGAATAAAGTAGATGTCTTTTGAAGAAATAGTTAACTTTCTTAGATGGTATCTTATCCTTACACTAGATCCTGGGATTGTGAGAGTGAGAAAATATAGTAGTTAGTAATATATTGTACTTGATGTATATTATGCTTAAACTCTTACTTTTATTTAAAAGACAAACTCTATTTTATCTTTTCATTTTTAAAAATATGATTTTATTAGCTTGTTAAATGATGTCCCCCTATATTTTTGAAAGAAAAAAAATATAGTAGATTTTTTGTAAGTGATTAAAAGTGGATGATTAGTCTAATCCCTACTTAGAGCATCCAAACCTGGTAAGTGGAGTTGGGCTGGGTCAGTACAGGGGCTAGGGTTGATGTTCCTAGTCCAACAAGTATAAAAATAGATGAAGGAAATTTTAGAAACTAAGGGGAGTGATATTACATAAGAGAACTCTTATTTTCTTTTTTTTCTTTGAGGTATTACATAGGAACACCTTAATTTTTGTACAACTTCTGTCAACCTCTTTTTATTATAGGAAGAAGTAAAGAGGAGCAATGTTTAACCATGCAAATCTTTTGGAGGGTGATCAAGGATTAATATGTTCTATCTGTATTTTTAGCATGGATAAGAGATATGCAATAATGAAAGTATGGGGGTGAATAAAGAGGTGAAGAAAAATGTATCTTCACATTAGGTATTCCCATAACAATAAAACCTGAATAATTTAATGAATTTTGTGATGAAAATCATTTTGAGTAAGAAACATGAGTGGTTGCAATTTTCTAATATTTCTATTCATCACTCAAACCACATTCCATGGTAGAAGTGTAAATCATTCATCAACTAAGAAATCAATGTAGAGAAATAAAAGCAAAAATCATGGATGTATTCATAAAAGGTCAATATTTCAAATGGAATCATTGAGGCCGAGCTACAACATATTTTTTTGGCAAAACATTCTAAATTTGGGGGAAGAATTCTTCAAAACACTCAATACAAGTCAAGAACTACCTAAATGCACTAAATTACAGAGAATAAAAATCTATCTAGCACACACAACAAACTATGCAAAAACTATATGAAAGGCAATATGTGGGATGGCATGGTAATAATAACTATTATAAACTAAAAAAATTTGCAATAAAATTTCAATAAATTTAAACTAGACTAGATGCAAATGCATGAATGCAATGACATATTGTCTTACCATCCGAACAATTTGAATCATGATGTCCTAAACTTGTAACTAAGTTTAGGATGATTGGGGTGATAATATAAACATTTGTAATAATGCAAAGACAAGAAATATACATACAAAGGATAGGGTTTGAGTGTTTGTAAAGGTGTGGAAGCATCCCTGGAGCACTGAGTTTTATGCCTTCAGCCAAGCTGTGTTACTTTCATCCAATTTACTCAATATTATGAATACGTACATAATTCCTTGTACTTGTTTGATAGCTTTGAAAATGTTCAATATTATCTACGTGTTTATGAAATTCATATCCATGATTCCTATCAACATATGAGTTTCAACATTGATAATGGACTAGAAAGACCTTCTTAAAATGATGGGAAGACTCTTGTCTTCTGGGCCAAATGTCTATGAAAATGAAATAAATCATAAACTCTATTGGTGTTTCTTTATCAATCATCACCAATGCATCCTTCACCCGACCCTTTGGAAACTTGATGGAAAGGTTTGTATGTTCTAAAGTGATGGAGTGGACTTTTAAAATCCTTAAATGTCCAATGACATAAGTGAATTCTAGGTTTAAGTTATTTTCGTAATTCCAAGTATGTTCTTTGAGTATGGATGTCATTAATATCAATAGTAAAGATCTCTAAGTTTGTGTATTTTGAGGTGTTTAATTGACTGATCAATCAATTGCGTTTTGACACCAAACTTGACAGGAGGGTGGGTCAAGTGATATAAATCCTATGGATCGATGATCATGACGACCACACAAACCTGCAAGGAGTTATAGCTTTTGGATATTATCAAATAATGAGCACTATGATGCATGATTATAAAGTTGGGATCATTTAAACCAAGTCTTGAAATGTTGGAAGTGTCACACACCCATTATCCTTTTTGGTAAAGGGGTGCACAAATGGGCTTTGAGGAGGGTTGATCATGTCCCTTGCTTTGGATGCAATGGGCAGGGCTTCATATCGTACTTCTTGTTCGACTTGAGATCGTAGGGGTAGCAACAAAGATGACCCAACCTATGTATCCACGGTCGTGGTAGTGGCCTAAGGTAGAGAGTGGTAGATGCCTGGATGATTCTCTTCGACTTTAATAGAGCTACATGTAGAACCCTCTTTCAAAACATACAAAGGAACATAGAGAGAGAACGACCATCCCCAAAACCTTAGTCTCTCCATCGCTAGCAGCAGTGGAGAAGGAGAGGGAAAGGAAGGCCTTAGAAAGGTAGAAGGTACATACAGATGGCTCATCTTTGTGTTTAGATTACATTATTCAGTTCCTGGAGACCACTGTCGCTTCTTGAAACCTAAAATTAGAGAAGCAAGGCTGAAAGGCATTGCACCTATTTCATCCACATAGCAGTTTTTGCGATGACCGATGAGCTTATGATGGAGGAGCTCTAGGTTGGTCATCGTCGCACATAGAAGTATATAATGATGGTAGCACAAGGATCATATATACCAACAACTCTATGAGGTGAGGAAGTATGGAGAGCGCTAGTTCATCATCGGGGATGTTGGCCATGGCAGTGGGCCGCTCTGGTAGGAGAACATCACAATCATGTGAGAATGTGAGGAGGTGAACGAAACCTGGTGCTGTCTCAGGAGATGATGTGTGAGATAGCTATGCACCAGAGGGAGAAGAGCTCCAGGATTTCTCTTTGGAGCTAGATCAGGAGGCAGTACACACATGCATTGACCCACCAGTCATTCATGCGAGAAGTGGGAAAATGTTCAGATCTTGTATAATTCCTAGTAATTGGCTCCATTGTCAGAAAAATACAAATAATTCATGTAAGTTGTGAAATGCTTGATTCATGGATAATAAATATCAAACAATGGCCTAAAATTATGATAATATGTCAGTAAATCCTTTTTGATGTCTATAATCCATATAAGGTCAATGATTATGATGTTGATGCACGAAATCATGTAATTTGCTCCATATGGCTAATTAGAGCTTTTAACCCTAAATAAAATGCGATAAATACATACATGCTCAATAAATGATAGAATTTATGGAACACCCTTACATTTGTAACTGGAAGTTGATATGAAACTTTGATATTAGTTAGATGTATAGAATTCATGTTATATGGGTTGTAACCCTAATTTCAATAATGTATATAAACTAGGGTTAATATGTGCACAAAATACTATGGAAGCTAATGTTCAGATGATGAACCCTAATCTATAATAAAATTGGAAAATATGACATTAGTAAGATGATTCTAATACAAGACTACAAGTAAAAGTGGGAATATCTTAATGAGTTAAGTAAACCCTACAATGAGAATAACTAGGGTTAATGATGATGAGAACCTGATGGTGACATGTAATCTTGTCTTAATCAAGGTTGACCAAGGTTAGAGTTGACATCCAGCAATATGTGATGATTAGGAAATCTTGAGCAAGGTACACCATTACCTCTTACTTGGATTATTGTACAATATGATTGAATTATATGTGTAATAAACACTTGGCACATGATATTGGTTAAAATGATTGTTTTTGTATGGTGTCTTGCTTGATTTTCCATACTTATGGCCATGAACACATGAAACATAATATATATCATCCATTATTTCCAAGCACTTCAAATCCTTGGTAGTGAAGTGCTGGAAAGTAAAGTACATCACCTATTTGGTAGTAAAGTACTTGGAAGTGATCGAAAACTCTTTGGTAGTAGATTACATGTGTAATGATATCAAATTCTTCGGTAGTAGAATATAAAGGCCTTAATGCATTCAACTCTCAAGTAGCAAATGCATGGATGATATAATGGAAAATGAGTTTAAAATATATGTTCTTTTTTCTTAATGAACATCTTTGTGCAAGTATATGCTTTTTCTTATATTTCTTTATAACTACCAAGTATTAGTTTTATCTTATTTCCAAGCTTAGTAATGAGAGGTATATAAAAGACACTTAGGCATACTCAGTACAATATTCTTGAATATTGTGCTGACTTGTATCACATATAATCTTTTATTTAGGTTGTGGTTATGCATTTGAAGACCAGGATAGTTGAGAGTTGTGTGGCGAGATGATCTACATGTGGAACTATTGGCTTAGATCATATTGTTTAGTGGTAGTACATGTATATGTAAAAGTTTTTTTTTTCAATATATAATATCAAATTTTGTAACTATTCATTTTATAGTTATATGTTGAATGGTGAACATGTGTTGTATGGTTTTATTATTGTTCATGTGCATGTGCTACTGTTGATTCCTTTTGACTTCCTCTAATTTTCTTCTTCTTATCCTAGTGTGTGGTGTTTAAATTGGGATGCTCGCTGAGGTGAGGTTTCAATTTGGACGTCACACATCAGATTAAGTCTTAGAAAATCTGGGGACATCACAAGTGGTATCAGAGCATGAATAATAGAAAAGCCTAACATTTTCTCATTATGCAACTTGAAACTAAAGAACCTTGAACTTAATAATATTTAGGGTTAAATTAGTCATCTTTTAGAGATTATATCTGACCTAGACTCTAGGTTAGCACCTAGATGTTTGAGAACTAGGCCTAGACTGGTGCTTGTTGTATAGCAGGTCCTTAGGTATCGTTCTTTACTTGTAGTGTAGTAGTATGGGACGTTGCATTATTTGGAAATGACATACATCATGTGAAGAGAAACCTTTGACATATGTTGCATCTATGTTTTAGGTAGCTACACCAGTCTACACCTTGTTCTCACCCTTTTCACTAGCTTTCATGGAACTACACTCTCTACTTTATGTGGGACACTCATTTTTTGGATTTGGTTTTTGATTCCAATCAGATAGAACCTTGATAGTTTGCTGTTACAACCTCAAATTTTGCATGTGTTTTCATAAATGAAATATAATGATTTTGTGAATTTTGGGATTAACTAAAAAGGTTGTAAGCTTTGCTTCAAAGGATGGGTTTCCTTACAAATATTCCTTTGGATAGGAAATTCGTGATTCCCATTATTATATTAATCCAGTAAAGGATATAAAAGAGAAGAAAAGAAGAAAAGTCCAAATATTAGAAAAAGATACAAGATAATGAGTTTTAAGCAAAGTATTTATAAGAAATACTTGGAAATATCTCAAAAGTGGCATTAATGGCCACAAATGAGTAAAATTCGTTTACATATGATTTCTAATAAAAGAAATATGAAAACAGGAAAAAGGAAAGGAAAGATAAAGAGAAATCCTTGAAAATAAATATTTTAATAAAGAAATAAGAGAAAACGCAAAGGAATATTTTCCTAAAATGGGATTTCGTGCCTTTAGGGTTCCTTGAGGTCCAAGGAATCCAAGATGATAAGATAATGGCAAAGGAAAGTGTAAATACCAATTAACGAAGGAAATACCCTTTTTCCTATGGAATTTGGGTGTCAAAATTTATACACGTGTAGATAATGCCAAGATGGAGTTTTCCCTAAAATTTGAGAAGAAAAGGGTAAATGAGGAGAGAGATATGATTTTAACAAGTTTCCTTTATTTAATACATATTTTTCTTAGTTTTAAAGAGTTGGAAACAAGGGGGGTGATGGTAGCCATCATATTATCCGGGTGGTCCAAAGGACTATTGATCTGACAGTAGATGTGCATCTTCTACCTCAACTCACAGAAGGAAAGGGACTGGGAAAAACAGGTTATTCCCAAGTCAATTTTCTTGGATCACAAGATACCAGGCAAGAATCAAAGACCACGAGGGTCTTTAGGACTTGTTTCCGTACTCAGCCAACCTGACTTGTAGGGTGGCTTGAGAGGGCTAGAAGGAATGCCCAAAACCGGAGGGAACCATGGAAGCAGCGAAGGTTTGGGAACCCTAATTCGGAGCCCCCATCTATATATATAGGACTGCCTTTGGTTTCGGCCAAGTCCTACAAATTAGAACGACATGGTTTTAGCTCTGATTCCCCTCTATCTCTCTAGTTTGTCTTCCCTTCGGCAGCAAGTCCACTGCAGTGCCACTGTGGGCAGATCTAGAAGACGAAGAAGGAGAAGGGGAGCGAGAGCCATAGGATCGAAGTCCACCATGGACTTATGGGGGAACTGAAGGCCCATATTGTAATATCCTCAAAATTTGGTAAAATTGAACTATAAAATATGATGCATGAATTAAATTGATAATTCCTCCATGATATTATTGGTGGAATAGTAATGATAATTGCCTTTGTTGCTCAAGTGCTTTTGGCACAATACAAATAGATAAAAGGAATTCAGGCATTAATAAATAGTAATGACTTTTGGATATTGATAAACATTTTCCAAAGGAGAATAAAGTTTATAGTGTGTTAGATAGTTAAAAGAATACTTATCTTTCCATTATTGGAACCATGATGGTTGGGACACCAAATAGTGTTACCTGGGGTTACCTTTTTAGTATGTTGAAGGATAATATGAATATAAGATAATGACGATGAGTTTTTATTAATGAAGAAGAGGAAGGAATATATATTAATATATTTCCTTAAACATTTGGGAACTTGACCCATCAATCTGTGATTAACCCACGTACACGTGAGGATAGAACTCTCTAGAAAGGGAAAGGGTTTAATGGAGACAAACCCTAGAGATGTGAGAACAACGGATGCTCTTCATGAGATTACTATATATAGAGGGAAGACACACCCTGATTCCTAGATATCCTAAAGTATTGGTGCCCTAACTCTCCTTGTTCATCTTCATCTCCCACTCCTTCCGAACTCCGAACTCTGCTATGGACTGTACTTCTAACTCCTCTGATGGTGATCATCGGAGGTGGCCAAGCCTTCGGCGCAAGGTCTGTCGAAGACCTATACACTACAGCCTAACCACCATGGGAGGTTGGCGTGACCTAGCTGCTGTGATAAAAACGTTGCCCACGTGACCAGTTGCGAAGCTGGCAGGCTGGAAGAAGGTTGGGTTTCACCCTCTAATTTGTGCCCCATGAGCCACCATGGAGGCGGGTGGCTGTCACATGCAGAAGCCGTTCTTCAGACGGAATATAGTGGTCTTTTCGCGAGTCCACATGTGGGGGGGGGCGGGGGGCGAAGCATTGGAGACAAGGAAGGGACCGTGGAGAAAGCTACGGTGGATCCGGAAGGGAGTAGCAGTTGTCATCGTCGTGAGGATGGCAGGGGTGTAGCCGTCGGTGGAGCTCTGCAACAGGAACCTGGGTTGGCAAGGATGGAAGTCCAAGATGCCATCCGCGGGCAGCGTCGTGAGAGGAGTAGGATATGACGACATCTGAGCAGTGGTGTCCTCGTCCCAGTGGAGGTGCGAGCACTGATGTGCACAACGTGGGTCGTTCGTAGGACTCGCGGAGAAGATGAAGCTTCGACTTCAGAGGTGGAGAAGAAGAAGCTCCGACTTTGGAAGCGGAGTGGAGGAAGTGCGAGGCAGAGGGAGGCAGGTACTCTTTGTAGCGTTGTGCATAAGGGTGAAAACCCCGGACGGAGGCCATGCCTCATGGCAGCAGGGGAAGATGAGGACAGGGTGAGTGACGAAGGTGTATCAACCAGCGTGGCCTGGCGTCAGGGTTCGTCCAGTGGCCCCATGTAGTGTGGTTCCCTGCTTTAGTGTCGGCATGAGCCGAGGTGGAGGAGGCCGGACCTGAGAGTGTTGTTTGTTGCCTGGTTCTGTTGTCGTGCCCATCGGCATACGCAGGCCTCACGCGATCGTGAGGAAAGGGAAGGAACAGAGTTAAATGACCCCTTTGCCCATATCCGCATGTTCAAGACCTGGGGCTGACTAGATCTTTTCCTCTGATCTGAGCCAGCCTGGTAAATAAGGAAAATAGAAGCAAGTATCCGCTGACATGGCAGAACCTTATTGGCTCAAAGGTAAGTATCTTATAATAATTCCAGTAAATTATTGGCAACTCAAAATATAATGATACTATATGTCATTTTGATCATAAAATGAGGGGAATCCAAATAAAATATCATTGATTCCTAATTATGATCTTTATTCCAAAAGTAGGGTAATATATGGGTTAAAGTGGCAATTGAAGCATAAAAATCCTAGCTTTGGTTATTATGATACTTAAATCAGTAAATCCGAATAATTTTAGATGATATCTGACATTGATGAACATAATGGGAATTTCAGATAATCATGGTGCTAATAATGATAATTAAGATACATAATGTGTATAATCATGCTTATGACAATTAGGTTTTGACACAAAGATATGGTTAGTGAACATAAATTGGATCTGAGTGTTAAATATATTGTTTAGGTTTACACATAATGTCTAAATTGGAGTAATAACTCTAATAAAGTATTGTGTGACGGAATTAGGGTTTGTACCTTTATTCCTTAACCAAACCCTAAACCTTAGTTTAGGAGCACATCTAGATCTAAGTAATGTAATGTGAATACATGGTGACACATATGTAGTATGCATGTTTCAAATATTGTTGATCATATGCTTGGTAGCTTGGATGTTTGGATATACTCATAAAGTATATGATGTTCTACACAGTTCTACAATGACATAAGGTACGTGGTTACGCTTATGAATACATGTATTGAATTCTAAGGTTGCCAATGTTTCTCGATGAGATTGAACAACAAATAAACTACTTTCTTGTTTATTTAGTTCTTGCAAAATATAAAGTTCTTATGAGTATCATGTAAACTAATTAACAATATTCTGAACCCTGGGTTAGCTAAGTGTAATGCACACGAGCCCCTGAGGGACAGTGATTACACCTGAGGTAGTAGACCAGATAAGGGTTAGAATATGAAAACAAGTTTATATTCTTACATGCAAGATAAATATGTTTGCTTATATCTGTACTTGTGATTATTGTTTGAACCCACGTACCAGTATAGCAATATACTGATCGTGTATTTGTTTGTTGGAGTTTTAGGTATCAGGTATACTTGAATCGTGGACATGAGGGTACAATTAAAGATGTTGAAGACACTACAGTTTAATCATGAAGGTTTAGTCTTAATAGTATATCTTCACACATGTAAAAGTTAATTCTATTTAAAAGTTATGTAACTCCTTAGAGGAGTTTTTTATTTAAACATGTAAATATTTGTTCATTAAGTAAATTGTTTACTATTATGTATTATTTCTTGAATCTGATCCTGGAGTATATGATTTACGATCTGTGAATTTAAGGTCTTTTAGACACTCAAAAGTGCGGGTCGTTACATTAGTAGACCAGATAAAGGTTAGAATATGAAAACAAGTTTATATTCTTACATGCAAGATAAATATGTCGCTTATATCTGTACTTGTGATTATTGTTTGAACCCACATACCAGTATAGCAATATACTGATCACATATTTGTTTGTCGGCATTTTAGGTATCAGGTATACTTGAATCGTGGACTTGAGGGTAAAGTTAAAGATGTTGAAGACACTACAATTTAATCAAGAAGGTTTAGTCTTAATAGTTTATCTTCACACATGTAAAAGTTAATTCTATTTAAAAGTTATGTAGCTCCTTAGAGGAGCTTTTTATTTAAACATGTAAATATTTGTTCATTAAGGAAATTGTTTACTATTCTGTATTATTTCTTGAATCTGATCCTAGAGTATATGATTAACGATCTGTGACTTTAAGGTCTTTTAGACACTCAAAAGTGTGGGTCGTTACATTTGGTATCAGAGTACATATTCATCAACTAATACTTAATAGTTTATAATTTCAAATTATCCTTAGAAATTTTAACAGAAAAATTAAGTTCCTCATCTCACATTTTCCTCTACTTCTCATCTCATGCTTAAAATCTTTAAAAATAAAATGTTAATAAGAGAAGTAAAATGTGAAAAGATGTAACCTTTCATGTAGGACCCTCTAGAGAGGGTAGACACTAGGAAGATACATGTTTGGGTAAGCCCTTTCTTTGAGGAAGGACTTGTATTAGGGTGTGAAAACTCTAGAGAGTCTAGGGGTAGGGAAACTCTAAGAGGTAGAGTGTAGTCCCTAACTGTAACCCTAAAACCTTAATCCTAATTAATCAACATGGTGTGGTGGTATGGGACACTACCCATATGAAAATTTAAAATCGGTAATCAACATGGTGTGGTGGTATGGGACACTGCCCATGTGAAACTTGAAATCAAGAATAAGAAAGATAAGGGATGGTCTAGGTAACCCAATCTCCTATGCATGTGGGCATGAGGAGAATAAAACTTATGTGATAAGTCTTAAGAGATATAAAAACCCAATAGTTATATATACACATATGGAAAATGAAAGTTGGAATATAACTTTCTCGAACTCCTCATGTTGTCTCTAGAAGTTTAGTGATGGTGGCCAAGCCCCTGGAGGGTAAGGCCGAGGTAGCACCAAGTCCTGGAGGGAAGGTGACCCAAGTTCATTGAATGGACAGAGACCATGAGGGGGTATTCTAGAGGTTGAGAAAACATGGGTTGATATGTTATAATGATAAAAGTTATACTTATTGAAAACAAAGAAGATATCCATGAAACCTTTACGGTTAGTATGCCAAGCTGGGGTGGGTCAACCCAAGAGTGGGAAGATGACCTATGAGGGAGGCAAAAACCTAGATCTTGGGATCAGGTTGTGGCTAGAGAGCTTAACCCCCTCCTATGAGCCAAGAAGGCACCCTAGGCTAGGACTTTTCCTTAAAAGTTAAGTGAATAAATGTAATTAAGTATTGAGATAACCTTAATCCTCACCTAGAGTAGTGAAGAGTTGAAGATATTAAAAAATGAAAGCACTTAAATTCTTTGAACCCAAGGATGCCAACTCTGAGTGACACAATTGGTCAAGCCCAGGAGGGAAGACCAATAAGGCACCAAGCCCAGGAGGGAAGGTGGCCTAAGTGGACGACCAAGCCCAGGAGGGAAGGTCATGAAATGGTCAATCCCAGGAGGGAAGACCAGGAAGGCACCAAGACCAGGAGGGAAGGTGGCCTAAGTCCACAATGCAGTTGTTTAGGATCAAGCCCCTGGAGGGGAAGATCACAGAGGTCAAGCCCAGGAGGGAAGACCGACATGGCACTAAGACCTGGAGGGAAGGTGGCCCGAGCCCAATGATGGGACGACACTGCATTATGTGTACTCAAAAGAGAGACACGAAGGCAATCCGGGTTAAAGAATTAAATAAGAGAATAATGTGCTTAAAAGATGTGACATCTCAAAGGGAACCCTTATGGAGGGTTGGAGGCCTGATGCAATCCTAGGGTCAATAGGGTGTATTAGAGGTACATAGGATCAATGGGTTGGGAGTTGATATGCCCTGAATGCACATGACCATGTGGTCGGGAGGTAACAACTAGGTTTATCCAAGGCACATGACTCAGGAGATTAGCTACCTCCATGAGGATCATGTAGTCTAATGGGTGAATGTGAAAGGCACTCTCTTGATGCATAAGGACGATATCACTCTAAAAGTACCTATACCCCTAGAGACCTCAAGGTTTTGTTGAAGGCTCATAATGATACATGAAATGTAAATATAAAAAAAGTCACGGAAACTTGAGAGAAGTTGTTCCCTAACTTAAGGGTAAGAAAATGGACACTTGACTTCATGGAACATAAGAATTCTATAAAATTAAGAACAAGCAAGTTTAGAGTCATATAGAGTATGATTCAACTTAATAGGTGAAATTGAAAGGTAATGTGTGGATGTACCATCTCCACTCTTGGAATGAAATGAACTTTGTGTTTGGGCTGCAGTCAAATGCTTATTTCATCTCATTATGAGAGAGGGAGATTGGATAGACACATGTTATGCTTAAAAATTGAGATAACGAGGATGAATATCCTACATTTAATGTGTGAGGACTTGACCTAGGGTTAGAGGTGTTACTTCACCCTTATGTGAAATAATGGATAATAGGTTGGAAACATAGGTGAAAAGAGAAATCACCAAGTAATCATCAATGATAATAAAATAATCAAATAATGATAAGATGTGTATACTAAAGATGTAGATATACTTGAATTTAGATTCAGGTGCCAATCTTAGTAATATGACAAAATTTTCTATACTATAGAAAAGTTGTTAAAAATGTCTACGTAGGGTGATAACCCTAAGACTTGAAACTAAGATGAGTTCTCATTCACCTTAAGCTTACTATGTGTGAATTTTGAGGGCAAAATTCCTTTTAAGGAGGGGTGAATGTAATATCCTCAAAATTTGGGAAAATTGAACTATAAAATATGATGCATGAATTAAATTGATAATCCCTCCATGATATTATTGGTGGAATAGTAATGATAATTGCCTTTGTTGCACACGTACTTTTGGCACAAGACAAACAGATAAAAGGAATTCATGCATTAATAAATAGTAATGACTTTTGGATATTGATAAACGTTTTCCAAAGGAGAATAAAGTTTATAATGTGTTAGATAGTTAAAAGAATACTTATATTTCCATTATTGGAACCATGATGGTTGGGACACCAAATAGTGTTACCTGGGGTTGCCTTTTTAGTATGTTGAAGGATAATATGAATATAAGATAATGACGATGAGTTTTTATTAATGAAGAAGATGAAGGAATATATATTAAGATATTTCCTTAAACATTTGGGAACTTGACCCATCAATCTGTGATTAACCCACGTACACGTGAGGATTGAACTCTCTAGAAAGGGAAAGGGTTTAATGGAGACAAACCCTAGAGATGTGAGAACAACATACGCTCTTCATGAGATTACTATATATAGAGGGAATACACACCCCGATTCCTGGATATCCTAAAGTATTGGTGCCCTAACTCTCCTTGTTCATATTCATCTCCCACTCCTTCCAAACTCAGAACTCTACTATGGACTGTACCTCTAACTCCTCTGATGGTGATCATTGGAGGTGGACAAGCCTTCAGCGCAAGGTCCGTCGAAGACCTATACACTACAACCTAACCACCATGGGAGGGTGGTGTGACCTAGCTGCTGTGATAACAGCGTTGCCCACGTGACCAGTTGCGAAGCTGGTAGGCTGGAAGAAGGTTGGGTTTCACCCTCTGATTTGTGCCCCATGAGCCACCATGGAGGTGGGTGGCTGTCACATGCAGAAGCCGTTCTTCAGATGAAATATAGTGATCTTCTCATGAGTCCACATGTGGGGGGGGGGGGCGAAGCTTTGGAGTTGAGGAAGGGACCGTGGAGAAAGTTGTGGTGGATCCGGAAGGGAGCAACAATTGTCACCGTCGTTAGGACTGTAGGGGTGTAGCCTTCGGCGGCACTTTGCAACAGGAACCTGGGTTGGCAAGGATGGAAGTCCAAGACGCCATCCGCGGGCAGCGTCGTGAGAGGAGTAGGATACATCGACGTATGAGTAGTGGTGTCCTCATCCCGGTGGAGGTGCGAGCACTGACGTGCACATCGCGGGTCGTTCATAGGACTGACGGAGAAGATGAAGCTCCGACTTCAGAGGCGGAGAAGATGAAGCTCCAACTTTAGAGGTGGAGAAGAAGAAGCTCTGACTTCGGAGGCGGAGTGGAGGAAGTGCGAGGCAGAGGGAGGCATGTACTCTTTGTAGCGTTGTGCATAAGGGTGCAAACCCTGGACGGAGGCCATGCCTCACGACAGCAGGGGAAGATGAGGACAGGGTGAGTGAGGAAGGTGTATCAGCCAGTGTGGCCTGGCGTCGGGGTTCGTCCAGTGTCCCCATGCAGCGTGATTCCCCGCTTTAGCGTCGGCATGAGCCGAGGTGGAGGAGGCCGGACCTGAGAGTGTTGTTTGTTTCCTGGTTCTGTTGCCGTGCCCATCGACATACGCAGGCCTGACACGATCGTGAGGAAAGGGAAGGAACAGAGTTAAATGACCCCTTTTCCCATATCCACATGTTCAAGACCTGGGGCTGACTAGGTCTTTTCCTCTGATCTGAGCCAACCTGGTAAATAAGGAAAATAGAAGCAAGTATCCGCTGACGTGGCCGAACCTTATTGGCTCAAAGGTAAGTATCTTATAATAATTCCAGTAAATTATTGGGAACTCGAAATATAATGATACTATATGTCATTTTGATCAGAAAAATGAGGGGAATCCAAATAAAATATCATTGATTCCTAATTATGATCTTTATTCCAAAATTAGAGTAATATATGGGTTAAAGTGGCAATTGAAGCATAAAAATCCTAGCTTTGGTTATTATGATACTTAAATCAGTAAATCTGAATAATTTTAGATGATATCTGACATTGATGAACATAATGGGAATTTCAGATAATCATGGTGCTAATAATGATAATTAGGATACATAATGTGTATAATCATGCTTGTGACAATTAGGTTTTGACACAAAGATATGGTTAGTGAACATCAATTGGATCTGAGTGTTAAATATATTGTTTAGGTTTACACATGATGTTTAAATTGGAGTAATAACTCTAATAAAGTATTGTGCGACGGAATTAGGGTTTGTACCCTTATTCCTTAACCAAACCCTAAACCTTAGTTTAGGAGCACATCTAGATCTAAGTAATGTAATGTGAATACATGGTGACTCATATGTAGTATGCATGTGTCAAATAATGTTGATCATATGCTTGGTTGCTTGGATGTTTGGATATACTCGTAAAGTATATGATGTTCTACACAGTTCTACAATGACATAAGGTATGTGGTTATGTTTATGAATACATGTCTTGAATTCCGAGGTTGCCGATGTTTCTCGATGAGATTGAACGACAAATAAACTGCTTTCTTATTTATTTAGTTCTTGCAAAATATAAAGTTCTTATGAGTATCATGTAAACTAATTAACAATATTCTGAACCCTGGGTTAGACTGATCTTAAGGGTAATGCACACGAGCCCCGGAGGGACAGTGATTACACCTGAGGTAGTAGACCAGATAAGGGTTAGAATATGAAAACAAGTTTACATTCTTACATGCAAGATAAATATGTTCGCTTATATCTGTACTTGTGATTATTGTTTGAACCCACGTACCAGTATAGCAATATACTGATCGCGTATTTGTTTGTCGGTGTTTTAGGTATCAGGTATACTTGAATCATGGATGACTGAGTACCTTTGGCAACCCAAACCTGGGAAGGGTCGTGCATGTTAGAGTGAGGAATAGCTCCTTGATGCGATGATTTTGAGACACATTTATAGACCTTTTTCTTATGTGTTTTGTGCTCTAATTACTCATTTTTATGGATAATATTGCATAATTCACTCATTTCGGTCTTTGCCATCATTCTATGTCAAATCCCCTTTGTTTTACCAGTTTGAGCATTATTTATCATTTTATCATAATTTGTGTGGATTTACTTGGTCTTGTGGTGGAATTTCAGGAAAAACAAGTATCTGCTTCTGTCGATACCATCGACGGAAGTCGATACCATCGACCAAGCCATAGATTGCCAGCCGAGAGGAGCAGCACAGAGTCGATACCATCGACACTCAAGTCGATGGTATCGAGATCCTTTCAAGTTGCTGACGAGGAAGCTGTCGATACCATCGACGAAAGTCGATGCCATTGACACATTGAGGCTACAACGTCGCTAAACGACAACAACCGACGCTAAAGAGAGTCGATACCGTCGACCCTAGTCGATGGTATCGAGATGACCACAGGCGCTCAGACGAAAAGAAAAGAAAGCTGCCGCTAATACGCTGGGTCGATACCATCGACCCGCGTCGATGGTATTGACGCCGACAGATATGCGTTGGATTTGTTTTGATCTCAATCGGACGGCTGGAGTTATTTGACGACCTAATTAGGGACTTATACCTAATGACGGCCGCCCACACGAGGGAGCATCTCATTTTTTTGCATTGCACGAGTGTCGAGGAAGGGAGAAAGGAGAACGGAGGCCAGAGGCTCATCCTGGGTGATTCGGACGCTGCCGAAGACGAATTCCACCACCGATAGGCGGGGAAGCTCGTATTCTACGCCAAGGATCTACCGGTTCTTCTCCGTTCAGGGGTTTTCCCACTTGTTTCACGTTTTTCTTATGAATTCCCCTATTTCTACCATGTATTCATGTGAGATGAACATGAGAGGCTAAAACCCTCAATCTTTAGGACCGGGAGTAGCCCGGGAATGCATTGTATGACAATTTTATATTGATAATTCATATGTTCTCTCTCAAATCCGTGGTATAGATTCGTTTTCTCCATATATATTGTTATGCTTGATCACCATAATAATAACTTAATGCCCTTAATCACTTCGACAGAAGGATTAACGGTTGAAAAGAGATGAAATCTACATTAATCAATAAAACCCTTGACAAAGGAGTTGTAAAATTAATGGTGGGAACTGAGAGATCATTTATAATGCGCTTAGTTTAGGGGAATGATTACTACGACAGTGGAATCAACCTAAACCTAAGTAGTGAGTTACACCACGATAGTGGGTAATTCTATTTTCAGGCCACTACCCGGATAGAGAGAGAAGAGTGAGGAATTATATAAAACTTAATACAATGTTGACCCGCGGTGAAACTGCAATCCTAAAGATACTCTTTTGAATTGATTAAATTAATCTTTAATCGATTATTTTCTTTGTTCCATTTTGTTTTCTTTTTAATTTCGACAACAAACCCTACTTTGTTATCTGGCCTAGCTGATTGCAATTAGTTAGTAGGAGTCTCCAATAATTCACGTATCCCTGAGTTCGACTCGGGCCTCACAAAGGCCTATATTACTCGACGCGTATACTTGCATTTAAGCGCGTAGTAAAATACACGTCAAGTTTTTGGCGCCGTTGCCGGGGATACGTCAAATTGTTGGCACTTCGAGTGCTAAGAGCGGCCACTCTAGGCCACATTTTTTTTAATTTTATTTTGAAACAATTTTAAATATTCTTAAATTTCTCTATAATTGTGTTTACTCGTTCAAAGCATAGTACTGAACCCCGATTTCCTTATTTCAGGTACTTTGCATGGTGCATACACGTAGCGCAGACTACGCGAATCACACACCTGAGGTTCCACCTCCGGGACCAGAGGACGAGGATTACTACGAGCAAGATCACCAAAGCGACATAGATTCTGAATCTGAGCAAGAGCAAGCAGAAGAAATGGCCAAACCACAGACGATATGGGAGAAGATCAAAGCGTCTTCTTCATCAGCTTCAAAGGGGCCTATAAAGAAGCAGGCGGTCAACATTCCAAACTACAAGATTGATCCAGCATTGATCAACTTGGTAAAATCAAATGCATTTCACGGGCTGAAGAATGAGGACCCAGTTGCACACATTAGCCAGTTCGTGGAGAACTGTGACATGGTGAAGATCGACCGATTTCCACAAGATGCTTTGTACCTCAAGCTATTCCCAAGTTCCTTGGCAGGAGCAGCAAGAGAGTGGCTCCATAACCTCGATGACGAATTTGTTCAGTCTTGGGATCATATGGTGGAAGTTTTCTTTGCAAGGTTTTTCCCTCCTGAGAAGACCAATGACATGATTAGGAAGATTCACAATTTCACCCAATAGGCGGGTGAGACATATTCTGAGACCTAGGAGAGATTCCAGGTTATGTTGAGGAGATGTCCACATCATGGGCTGGACAAAGAAACCCAAGTGAAAATCTTTTATTTTGCTCTCTCCGAGCACGATAGAAGTAATCTTGATTCAGCCGGATCCGGATTCTTTCTGAATAATACGGATACCCCATGTTGGGAGATATTAAAGAACATGGCTAGAAAACAGTCATGGGGCGACAGAGGTGCAGTGGAACAGGTCAAGGCTGCTGGTGAATCCAGAATAGTGAGGGAGCTGAATGATAAGTTAGATCTTCTAGCCAAGAAGTTGCTAACTAAGGAGGATGCATCTGACGATGAGGAGGCCCAAGTGAAATTCATGCAACAGCAGGGCTACAGGAACAATGACTATTCATGGAGGAAGGATAAAAAGTTTTCATGGAAGGATCCAAATAATTTTCTGCAGGATCCGGATGCCAATCCACAGCAGAAAGCCGAGGATAAGAACACCGAATTGCTAAGTCAAATGGTCCAGCAAAACCAAGAGATGATGGCCATGTTTGGAAAACAATTGCAATCTCAAGGTGATATCCTAACCAAGTTTGGGCAGACGCTACAAAGCCATGGAGCACAAATGCGGGCATTAGAGACCACCGTAGCACATATTTCGAGTGAAGTGGCGGCCATCAAGCACGCCAATCAACAGAAACCAGCTGAGAATGCAAATGTGGCTCAGGCACACCATCAAGTCAAGTACATGTCTGTGGTAAGCACTGAGGAGGAATCTCAGGTGCAAGAAGCTATAGAAGAAAGAAAAATGACTTTCAATGTGAATGCAACACCGGCGATACCATATCCACGCACGTACTATGGATTTCCGGGCGGAAACCCTTTCTTCAGAAAATCACAAAGAGTTGTGAATACTGTATCTCCATGTAGGCAAGAAGATGAATTGCAGGTTGTTTGTGCACGTGTGGAGACATCGAACGTGAGAGAGGAACCACAACAAGCTGCTACTATTGAGGATGTCTCGCCAAAGCCCACGTCAGAGGGAGTGATTGAAGCAAGCTTAGGGGAGGTACCCCCGAAAAGCGCTTATGTGCCACCTCATAGGCGTGTTGATGCAGCTGATGTTTCAGATCCGGTCAATTCTAAGTCAAAGAAAGAGCATCGTCATTTTAAGAAATTCCTGGAGATATTCCGAAAACTCCACATCAATATTCCCTTAGTGGAGATGATCGAGAAAGTACCCGCCTATGGGAGGTTCATCAAGGAAATCATCAATAAGAAGAGGCGGATAAAAGACGATGAAATTTATTTGATGAATGAGACAGTGAGCTCTATGATTCACGGGAGTTCACCAAAGAAGAGAAAGGACCCAGGAGGTTTTTACATACCGTGCTCAATAGGTGGTCAACATTTTCCTAAAGCGCAATGTGATTCCGGCGCTAGCATAAATCTCATGCCTTTGGCTACATTTCAAAAGATGGGGTTAAAAGAGATAAAGAAGTTGGCTGCAACAATTGAATTGGCGGATGGGTCTACAGTGAGACCCTATGGAGTATGTGAAGATGTTCTAGTCAAAGTGGACAGATTCATATTTCCGGTGGACTTTGTCGTCATGGATATGCCACCACTCCAAAGCTATGAAATTCTTCTAGGAAGACCGTTTCAAGCAACGGCAGATGTCGTGACTGCCTTCGGGAGAGGTACTTTGTCCTTGGGAATTGGAGGAGATCGAGTTGAATTCAAATTACCGCATGATCCTCTAAGCGCAGTCTCCAAGGTGAAAAGATGATGATCGTCACACCGTCTAGCCTAAGACGTTAAAGAAGGGCGCTTGTTGGGAGGCAACCCAACCATTAGTACATTAGGATAGTTTAATTCTAGTCATAGATTGTTTTCATTTCGTTCAAATTCTGGTGTAAAGAAGATACCTTGATCCGTTTGTTTAATGTGCAGGCACAGGCAGGGTCGATACCATCAACACACTGGTCGATGGTATCGACATAGGTTCAGGTTGACAGCTGTAGAAATCGCTCTGAGTCGATACTATCGACGCTCCCGTCGATGGTATTGACATACCTACAGGCAGGTTGCACAATAATGGTCGATGGTATCGACATGCCAATCGATACCATCGAGATCTCTGGAGAAGTTCAGAACGATTTGTCTCAGTCAACTCGATACCATCGACGGCCTCGTCGATGGTATCGACATGGTCACAGGTTGAAGTGAAGAAGTGGCGGTGTCGCAATAAAAGCAAGTCGATACCATCGACCCTCGTCGATGGTATCGACATCCATGTCACCGATCCACGCAAAGACATCGCCGACGATTGCGAGTCCATGTCAGCGATCCGGGAGCTGCGTCGATACTATCGACTTGCGTCGATGGTATCGACAGGTCAGCAATCCGGGTTTCCCGATCCAGAAAACGTCAGTCGTCGATACTCGCGAGGGAGGCAGATAGCATCAAGACGTGTCGATACCATCGACCCGCGTCGATGGTATCGACGGGTCGACAGTAGCGCCGGCCAAGTCTATTTAAGGAGACTTGCAACGTCATTTGACGTCACACCTTCAGAGCAAACGTCCTCCTTTGCGCCGAGCACTCCTCCGAGCCCTCCAAGACTGAAGAGCAGTGACAGCGAGCAGGGAGCTTCACCGAGCGGAGAATCACTTCTCCATCTTCCCCGAGCTATCTTCTTCTAATCCCATCTTTCTTGCAACAATGGTGCACGCCGCCGGATTATCGTCCTCGAGCGCGAATCCCATGGAGATCGTGGAGTTTGTTCCACCCCCTACTGCTTCAGTCTCACGCCCGCGCTTGATTCACCCTTCCGCGGAGGTGAGGAAGGTCTATGAGGAGATCATGAAGCGGAAGATCGAGCCGACCCGGTATGTGGACCGGGGAATGATCCGTGTTCTTGGATTCGAGGCCAACTTGGCCTATGTGCTGAAGGGTCAAGCACGCCACACCAGCATAAGGCCAGGCGAGCTGGAGCGCCATGCGGATGGGCAACCGTTCTTTGGCGAATGGCCCACCTACAAGGAATTGGTGGCGGAGTTTATGGCATCCCTCGACGTCTGCGTCGTACCCAACGACGTGGTGGCGTCGGACCGTGAGTGGATCAAGGGGAGGGTGTCCTTCCGGCTTTTCAACATCAACTACAACATCACTCTTCAGTAGTTCAACAACATCTTTAACTGGAACCACTCCGAACATGATCATCGATGCCCAGATTCCCGCACCGACTACGACAAGATCTTCGCCGAGCTAGTCACCGTGCCGACGGGAAAGACAGTGAGCTACCAAAATGCTGCGGTAGCGGACTTCGAGCATCCCTTCGTCCGGGTCTTACACCGGATGTTGAGCGTTACGTTCTTTTCTCAGAGTGATTTAGCATTGAGCAAGTTTCAGGAGAGCGATCTTTTCTTCCTCTACATGCTCCTGAAGCGACAAGAATGCAACTGGGGTGCGTTATTTCTGCAGCGCGTCCTGGCGGTGAAGAGGAGCACAAGGAAGGCTCCGATCCATTTTGGTGGGCTCATCACCAAGTTGGCGCACTACTTAGGGCTGAATCTCCAGTCCATGACTCTGATTTCCACGAGGAGTAAGGTGAACGTGCAACATCTGCATCGTTCAAACCTTATCCTTCTCCGCGATGGGTTGGCGTACGCACACTGCCACGTCAACCACGCTTACCAGGAATGCACACTGCCGGACGCCGTCTTCCACATCGAGGGAGCCCAACACTTCCGGTGGCCGATCATAGCCGTCGAGTCCGATGAGGAAGAAGGCGGGAATGACGACCAAGAAGGCGAGCCTGAGGAGGAACAGGAGGCTTTCACACCTCGTCGTGCACGAGTAGCACCACGGAAGCGTCCTAGGATGCATCCGGGTGCGTCTTCATCATCACAGCCCCCGCCGCCATCACCACAGTCCTCGCAGCCAGGCGAGGATCCCTATTCAATGCAGGGAATGTACACGATGCTGCAGGACATCCATCAGACACAGCAGCAGCATCTAGAGATGTATACCAGTATTCAGGATACTACGAACCGGTTACTTGACAACCAAAGGGCGATGTTCGAGAATGAACGTCTCCTCCTCGACAACCAACAACAGATACACAATCGGTTGCAAAGGATGGAGATGCAACAGGAGCACTTTTACGACCATTACTGGAGTCAGAGCTACTTTGGAGGCTATCCACAGCCTCCGCCGAGGACCCATTACGATCCGAGCTTCCACGGGGAGTATCCTTCTTGGGATCCTACGGCCCCAAAGTACCCGCCTCCGCCGCCACAAGAATGATCAGGGTATCTCTGTTCCACTCTTAAGATTGTTTTTGACTATGAGGCCATAGTTGAATTCAAGCTTAGGGGGGTAGCTGGAACAGTTCTATCTTTTTCGTTTGTTGTTTTTAGTTTTTTTTATTTGCTATTTGTTTCTTGCGTTTTTAGTTTTTTTTTTAGGATCCACATCTATCTAGTGTAACTGTGGAGGTCGTAAAAGTTGTCATCTTGCTGTTAATTCATGGGAAATTTAAAATTTTTTGTGTCTTTGGATAGCTTGACTTGGTTGTCCTTGGGGAACGTATCCTATGAAAATGATTGATTATGTCAACTTTAAAACAATATGTCACACCTATACTCCCATTGACTCATGAAAAGTGGATAGTAACAGTTGTTTGAGCCTAACCTAACCAAATGGTAATGAGACCTTAATTGGATGTAAGAGAGAGAACCCTCTAAATTACTACACATGTCAGTAAGGAGGGACACATAATACTCTTCTAAGGTTCAGTCATCTAATCTTGTGATCATTCCACTTCATTTTTCCATAATCCACCTAAGAATTGGAAGTAAAGTACAGTTTTAATTCCTTCTTGTGTGCATAGCATCTAGATAGGAATTGCATTGATATTTTCCATACTTGTGTAAAAAAAGAGAAAAATATAGGGATTCATGCACATTACCTTTAGGTGCATGCCATGTAGTTGCACTCATGACTTTCATGATTATCATGCATAAAGTACACCATGTATCTCAGTTTTCCTCAAAAGTGATCTAAACTGTTCCATACCTTCGAAATATTGCAAAGATTTCCAATCATGAAGAAAACAGCCCAATACATGTATCTCTAAGCAATTATGGATATGTGGGCTAAAAGAAAGAAAAAAAAGAGAAAAAAAAACAAATTTTCTGGAAATCTGAAAAAAAATTGAAAAAAAAGGAAAGAGAATTTAGAAGGAAATGGGATAAGAGGGAGAAAGGAACATGATATCACTTGCATTACAGGAAACTTGAGTACATGATGTGGCTTAATTAGATTTCCATCTCATTTTGAGGTGGAAGGTTAGTGCATGCATCATTTCACCCAATTTAGGCATTAGGGAATTTTTAATGTGCATTTGCATCACGTAGGACATTTTGTTTTATTGCATATTGAAACTATGCAATACTTCCAAGTTCTTCCATGAACCACCCATTCCATCCACCCGTTGCTCGGATTGGTAGGCCACAATGAATTTCTCCTCACTAATGATTATCAAGAGAACTGCTTCCATGTAGATGGTAGTTAGGGCGAGCAATGTAGTGTAGGCGATCACAAGATGCACCAATGCTGAATCGGCGAATTTTATTATGTTAACTGCCTTATGTGATAGTGTTCATCGGTTTGAAGGATAATTTCTCTTATTGATGATTATTGTCGCCTTTAGGGTAATTACTGTTATGTGGTTAGAGAAGGCCGGGTTGAGAACGTTCAGTGGGAGTCACATGGAAGGTTGGGTTGGTGTATTGATTTTTAGTTGACATCTGCAATTCTATTCTAAGGACTAGTTGCTCGAGGGCGAGCAATGTTTAAGGTTAGGGGAGTTTGATGCGATGATTTTGAGTCGCATTTATAGACCTTTTTCTTATGTGTTTTGTGCTCTAATTACTCATTTTTATGGATAATATTGCATAATTCACTCATTTCGGTCTTTGCCATCATTCTATGTCAAATCCCCTTTGTTTTACCAGTTTGAGCATTATTTATCATTTTATCATAATTTGTGTGGATTTACTTGGTATTGTGGTGGAATTTCAGGAAAAACAAGTATCTGCTTCTGTCGATACCATCGACGGAAGTCGATACCATCGACCAAGCCACAGATTTCCAGCCGAGAGGAGCAGCACAGAGTCGATACCATCGACACTCAAGTCGATGGTATCGAGATTCTTTCAAGTTGCTGACGAGGAAGCTGTCGATACCATCGACGAAAGTCAATGCCATCGACACATTGAGGCTACAACGTCCCTAAACGACAACAACCGACGCTAAAGAGAGTCGATACCATCGACCCTAGTGGATGGTATCGAGATGACCACAGGCGCTCAGACGAAAAGAAAAGAAAGATGCCGCTAATACGCTGGGTCGATACCATCGACCCGCGTCGATGGTATCGACGCCGGCAGATATGCGTTGGATTCGTTTTGATCTCAATCGGACGGCTGGAGTTATTTGACGACCTAATTAGGGACTTATACCTAATGACGGCCGCCCACACGAGGTAGCATCTCATTTTTTTGCATTGCACGAGTGCCGAGGAAGGGAGAAAGGAGAACGGAGGCCAGAGGCTCATCCCGGGTGATTTGAACGCTGCCGAAGACGAATTCCACCACCGATAGGTGGGGAAGCTCGTATTCTACGCCAAGGATCTACCGGTTCTTCTCCGTTCAGGGGTTTTCCCACTTGTTTCACGTTTTTCTTATGAATTCCCCTATTTCTACCATGTATTCGTGTGAGATGAATATGAGAGGCTAAAACCCTCCATCTTTAGGATCGGGAGTAGCCCGGGAATGCATTGTATGACAATTTTATATTGATAATTCATATTTTCTCTCTCAAATCCATGGTATAGATTCGTTTTCTCCATATATATTGTTATGCTTGATCACCATAATAATAACTTAATGCCCTTAATCACTTCGACAGAAGGATTAACGGTTGAAAAGAGACGAAATCTACATTAATCAATAAAACCCTTGACAAAGGAGTTGTAAAATTAATGGTGGGAACTGAGAGATCATTTATAATGCGCTTAGTTTAGGGGAATGATTACTACGACGGTGGAATCAACCTAAACCTAAGTAGTGAGTTACACCACGACAGTGGGTAATTCTGTTTTCAGGCCACTACCCGGATAGAGAGAGAAGAGTGAGGAATTATATAAAACTTAATACAATGTTGACCCGCGGTGAAACCGCAATCCTAAGGATACTCTTTTGAATTGATTAAATTAATCTTTAATCGATTATTTTCTTTGTTCCATTTTGTTTTCTTTTTAATTTCGATAACAAACCCTACTTTGTTATCCGGCCTAGCTGATTGCAATTAGTTAGTAGGAGTCTCCAATAATTCACGTATCCCTGAGTTCGACTCGGGCCTCACAAAGGCCTATATTACTCGACGCATATACTTGCGTTTAAGCGCGTAGTAAAATACACGTCACTCCTTCATTGATGAGGTTAGAGAAGAACCTATGGAAACCCCATGAGCTTATCTGAGCATGGCATAGTAGGCACCCAAAATAGTCAGTAGTGTGAGAAGTAGATTGAAACCCTGGCCAAGGGAGTATGTTGGATGGCTGATGAAATGAGAATAAAGGGCTAGGGATAAACTTGAGCAAACATAAGTTGAACATCGGCTTCACCATGTAGGGGTATGCTTGTGAGCTTGATCCACCTTCATGGGGAGTTGAGGATGATGTGACCTAGGTGGATGATAGTGTTTGCCACATGCATGATCCCTGGAGGCTGGGGATATCTTGATTACCCTGAGAAGAACCAAACCCTAGAGAGAGGATGAGTCTGATGTACCTATGGTATAGATGAGGCCTTGTAGGTTGTGAGGTTTAGTAACAGGTTGTGAGGTTGTGAGGCCTTGTACCTTGTTCTTAAGGAGGACTCATCTATGAAGTGTTGCTCAAGTAGAAGGATGACAGGAAGTGCATGTCATGCATTATACATGCTTGATTCATGGTTAAGAGGTTGAGCATGGACTTTAACACTCAAAGGTGAACTTAGGTTTCCTAGGTATAAGAGGGGAAGTGGTGTACCTGATGCTCATGACAAGATTGGAGTTTCTATAGTTTTGAGCATGGCACTCCTCATGTTTAGAGGAATGGGAAACCCCTTAAGTCAAAGGTATGTTTGACGAACCCCTCAAAGCTAAGTTGGTGACATGGGAAGGTATGATGTTGATCCAATGTTGAGGAAAGAGAACAAGTGTGACCTAGCATGGTTTAGTAGGTTGTCTACTTGTGCCTTAGTAGCTTGCTAGGGTTAAGCATGCTCATATGGATGTACACCCTAAGGATGTTTGTGACTGTGTTGTCAAGAGTTGAAGTTTCCTCCCATCCTGGAAGAGGGACCCTTTGGTAGGGCATATACCAGTTTTGTGGGTTTTGAGTAAGCCTAAGGAGGTCTCATAAGATCTTGAGAATGTAGGTGAAGAGTACATGGTATGAGAATGAACCTGTAGACCCATAGATAACCATCTTTAAGTGCATATGGATGTGTTACCAAGGAGGTAATCGGTATGGGGCCTGACTGAGGTAGGCAGGTTGCCGAGACCCCTATGAAAGGATGAAAGTTAGCCCATGAATGCAGAGAGAGATGATGAAGGCTTGGGTAAGGTTCTAAGTTGAACATGTACTATGCTTGTTACAACCCCAACTTTTTGGTTCAATTGGTGAGAAATGTAATTTCTCATATTAGAGATAGTGGAACAAATAATGATATAATTTGTTTTGAATAAATGGATTTCGTTTACAATAGCCTTGATGTTTGTTTTGTGGGCTTTATGGGATATTGGGCCCAATAACAAGGAAAAGACAAAAGGAACTCCATTGTTAATATGAAATGCAGAAAAGAAAGATGTAGAAAGTTCTAGAAGGCAAAAGAATATGATCCAAAGTTGGATTTCATGCCTCTTGGGTTCCAAGGAGTCCAAAGTTGCAAAGAAAATGCAATAAGAAAAGAAAATATCAATTAAGTATTTCTTTATTAAGAAAGAAATTGAAAACAATGGTAAAATGTGGAAAATAAGTGGAAAGAGGTATAATTCAGTTATCCTTGGTAGAATTTCGTATCCCAAGGATTCCTAATGTTAAAAGGAATGCCAATGAGGGAAATAAAAAGAAAGATAAAAAGAAATCCTCAAAAAGAGATATTTTAATAAGAAATAAATAAGATAATGTGAAATAATGAATAACTTGCATATGAAGGAAACACCCTTTCTCCGTTGGAATTTGGGTTTCAAAATTAATACACAAGGAGATAATGCAAGAAATAAAGAGAGAAGTGAGGATTTAGTCATAATGAGTGATATTTCGAACCTGATGGAGCTTCCACTTATGTGGAATTGCATGCACCACTAAAAATCCTAAAGATGGTATGTCTTTAAGTTTAGCCTTGCTTATACTAGATTGAGAACTCTACCCATGTATGCTAAGATACGTGGAAGTCTTATTGTAGTATAGTTAAGGGTCGAATCCACAAGACAACGGTCTTGTTGGGAACAACAAGATGAAAAGTGTTAGAATTCCACTTAGCCTCTTAATAGTTGGTATTTAGATCAAAAAGTTGGTCTGGCTATTTTAAACTAAGAGCAAGTAAAGTAAATAAAGCAAGTAAATTTAAGGATATTAAAAAATAATAGGAAGCCACTAGGGTGTGATCGGTTTTCACCGCCACTACACATGGATAAAAACATGCAACATAAAACACTACCTGCAAAAAGATTCTTAAACAGTTAGTATCTTCGTAGATTTAGTTTCCTTTCGGAGAACTAACTACAAGAAGTGTGGGAATGATGCAACGCCAGCCATCCCCAAATGAATGGTCAACTTCTTTGCATCATTCCTTTAGAAAAGTGCGTTCCTCGACTTACCAAAGTTGTACTTTCATACGTCAACTGATTCCATTTCATAGTATGAAAGAACAACCTTTGTAAGTGAGTTTAATCCACTTCTTGAAAACACTCCTAGATACCGAAATAGGTGCATGGTGGATACATGCACCAAGAACCAACATTCAATCGAGTTTCGAATCAAGTAGTACAAACATAGACAATTCATACTAAGAGATAAAAGGTAGCACAAGTTGGTGATCAAGAAACAAGCATTCACTAAGCGATTGATGTTGAACTGTAAAGGAAGTAACTCTATATTACAACCTATGGATTACATCACATGGAATGAAAGCATGGGTAGCGGGGCTACTCCCTGCACCCTAGTGAAAGAGACTACTCGCTCATAGCTAGGACAAAGAAGGAGGCGAGAAGAGAGAGAGAGCATCATCCCCACAAAGGAGAGAGGAAAGTCAACCCCTTAGAGAGTGAGAGAGTGACGATCTTCAAGATTCATAGGTTGCTCGATGACGAGGTCTTCTCTTCCCACCTTCTTTGGTGAAGAGAGAGAAGGCAACTTCAAGATGGAACATGGATCTCAGACCGGCAGCCTTCAGGTGGAGGATGGAAGTTGGAACAGCTCTACAATGATGGAGGTAGCCTCTGGGCATCTAAAAACTTCCTCTTTTGGGAGGATCCCTTGGGTCTTATTTATAGGCTTCAAGTGAAGTCCAAACGATTTGGTGAATTTTGGGTCCAAACGGTCTTGGAAACAGTTTGGACTCTGAGACCATTTGGACTCTGAGACTGTTTGGACTCTGAGACCATTTGGACTCATGCGGTCTTGAGATCGTATGACTCCATGCGGTCTTGGGACCGTTTGACTCCATGCAGTCTTGGGATTGTATGACTCCATGCGGTCTTGGGACTGTTTGACTCCATGCGGTCTTGGGACCGTTTGACTCAATGTGGTCTTGGGACCGTATGACTCCATGCGGTCTTGAGACCGTATGACTCCATGCGGTCTTGGGACCGTTTGACTCCATGCGGTCTTGAGACCATTTGGCTTCATGCGGTCTTGAGACCGTTTATGTCTTTTGTGATTTTTTGTGTCTTTTTCTGTAAGTAAAAAGGAGAAAAGTTAATGTTGACAGTATATTTGCAATAAAAGAGAATAGTTAGAGATTTTGTCTACTTTATCTGAGAAAGAGTGTGGAAAACTGAAGAATATTACTAAGATAACATCACAAAATTGGAGGTTATCACCCCCCTTAACTTAGAGTCTAGCTTGTCCTCGAGTTAGATAGAGCCGAGGAATGTAATGGCGAGGCAATTTTATTCAGTTAAAATTTCCATACTCTTGCTTCAATTCTAAGCCTGAGATCTCCTAAGGTTGTATCAGAGCTTTTTGCCTTAACTCTTTCAGGTATTGAGATTTGTTTGGATCTCAGGTTTCTTCCATATCTTAGCCCGCATTGGGACCACTTTTTAATTGGTGCATGTCGTTGACTCTAATTAGTTTTATATTCCTCTGAGAATCCTACCGGAAACTAGAGTGGGTATGTGGGTTGGCTAAAGGCTTAGTGTGTAACTCCCCCTTCAAGTGGGGGAGGGGTTGTCTATGCTTTTAGGATCTCACTACCGGGCACGATACATCTGCCTTCTTGAGGGCAGCTGAATGTACCGACCGGGCGAGTCCTTTATCAGCCTTTCACATATTTAGATACCTTAGGGTTTCACTACCGAGCATGACACATCTGCCTTTTTGAGGGCAGATGAATGTACAGGCCGGGTGAGACCTTTGTTGGTTCTTCATATAGATCCTTATTTATGGCACAACTCTCATGGTTTTATTCAACACTCTGGCTTTTATTCGTAGAATCACAGGCTTGGGATTTGGATGTTTAGGGATATTGATTTGGGCGGCCAAGCCTCTTTTATTTGGAGAGAAGAAAACTATTCTTAGAGTTATTCGACATACACTTATTTGGTTTCTACTAGTGGTCCACTTGCAAGGCTTCATGATTTGGATGTCACCTGATGTCCCTCTCGTCCTTGAGATTATTTTGGCTTATAGAGGCCCTGATGTTGTCCTGTGGAGGGTCAGACGTAGAGTTGGAACAAAAGTATGGAAATTGAGTGAAGATGATTTATCAATTCGCCATTACATGTCTATGTGTTGTTCTTATTATTTCTCTTTGAGGGCTACTGGATTCTAAAGTTGGTTGGGGATGAATTTGCTCCAAGTAGGTTTTATTAACAGCAAAGACTAAATATGTGCAAAAGAAAACTAAGAAAGAAAATTATACGGAATTGAAAAAGAAGATAGAAAGGGAAGGATTTAGAATTGATACCTCGCCCTTGTCTAGTGTACTCCCCCCTAACTTATCACTCACTCTGTCCTCATAGTGTCAAAGGGAATAGGTTGAGAGGTAAAAGGACAAGGGCATCAGGCATCTGTTAGTCCTTAATTTGCGCCATGTGTGCGAAGGAGATTAGCAGCAAACTTTCCATGTAAGGCATGGTAATCTATGTCTGTCATATCCTCTACTGGTTTTTGAAGGACCATGATGGTGTACATCTAGTAGAGGACGTGGAAGCCGCAGTCATTTGATTCCCGACTTTGTTGGGAACATTTGTGGTTGAAGGATGGGCGATGAAAGTGTTCTTTGTCATATGCCCTTGTGTGCTGACTTAGAAGATTGATTAGTCTGTCTGCACATTCATTTGCCACCACCTCTGTGGGAATCTTTGGTGTCACTACATATTGCTTCTGTCAGGGATTGAACTGGCTGTCGGAACTGTTATAGATAGTAGTTGTTCCTTTGGGTAGGTTTGTTGCCAGAAGCATCCAATGCTCATGGTAAAGGAAGGGTAGCATGATAAACTTCGGTGTTGTATGTTGTAGGAAGGAGATTATCACTTCAGTTGTTCCAAAGTTTTTTAGCTTGAGGAGGTCGTCCTTCATATATGCGGATGCCATATAGGTTGTAGGGTGGTTCCGTCCGATAAGAAATTGATATGCAGCCATCAAGCTCACAGATAGAGACCCTTTGAGCTGTACAGTTTCTCATAATGCGTCTGCCATTACTAAAATGTAACCAGACATGAAAATGAGGTCATCTTTCTCTGAGTAGAGCTGGGACATGATGAGACAGAGTTAATTGTCAGAAAGACTTTTGCAAGCACTGAGGTCAAAATCCAGGAAAGTTGGTTCTATGGAAGATAGGGGCACCATTTGGGATGGCGATCTCCTAATGGTTGCCCCTGACAAGAGATCTATGTCTCCTTTATCCTGCTCCAGATCAAATTGGGAAGGGTCCCATTTTCTTTGCTCGGGAACTATGGCTGGCTACTTGTTTTTCTCTAGTTCTTTTAAGGTTTGTCTAAAAAGTCACCATTGCGGACGTTGGATCGCTGAAAAGAGGTAACGGGGGACATCATCTGGTGCCATTGTCGGGTCCTTGAAGAACCTCCTATCGCAAATAAGCTCCTGGTGTAACGCCCTCGCAGGGAGTGGAAATCTTCGGTGACCAGATCGGTAAGGGGGATTTCTTGGTTTAGCGCTTGAATGTGATAGATAGTGCAGAAAGCACAATCCCCGGATCCTTCAGTAGCTTGGACTTGCGGGTTTATTATTTGGAACCAAGGTTGGCTCCAGTCCTGATGTAGGGATGGGCGTGCATCCTAAATTAGCTTAAGAAGACGGAAAGGTATACATCTTGCCTCTCCTGCTTCTTCTCCAACAAAATTTATTGTTCCGGCTGGTAGCTCAGTGGCGCAAAAATTGTACACCTTGGCGTCCTGAGCCTCGGTGTCAACAATCATAAATAACCAGTGATCGAAAACTTGAAATGGAACGGTAAGATAACGTGCCCTCCATGCTAAACCAACGCGTAACTGCTCTATTGACTTTGCTCATATGTCCTTGTATAACAAGCCTATAGATAGAGTAGGTGAGGCATTAAAAACTGGTTGCTGCCTCTTAGAGCTTCTGTAAACTTCTATGCAGTTGGCAAGTAGGATGCGGAAGATTGCCATTGACATCGTTGACCGTGGTCACAGGATGTTGCAGAAATCTTTGCGTGTCAACTTGCGCTTAGTCTTTGTATTGTGGTAGATGATGTCTTCCCCCTCTTTGGCATCATCGACAATAGTGTTCAAGATAAAGATGTCCTGAGCATCTAGTGTAGAGATGGCCGCCATATCTAAATCGTGCATCTTATGCGGTAGAGGTGGTGGCGGGGGAAGCTCTTGTGGAGGGGGTGAAGAAGTTTGTTCCAAATCATCTATATAGCCTTGCAGATCTTCAGCTGAATCGGAAGAAGAATCGAGTTCTTCATCTGTATCTAAACGGACTCATTCTGATTCATCCTGTTCTGGCGGAAAGGGCACTAATTGGTCAGGTGCAGAAAAAGGGTGAGTGGCTGTTGCTGGTGGGCTTGTGCTGGTTCCTAGAATGCATTGGTGGAACTCAGCAATGGCCGCATCTTTCACAGACTCCCCTATAGATCCCAAGGCAGAGTAATCGAGGAATTGGTCCCCATATGATATGTTTACATTTTCGTTGTGGGTGGGGGACTTGGGATGATGTCCACCTTCTTGGTGGTCTTTGACATATCCTTTCTGAGAAGGTTCTGCTCCTTGGCTTGTGCCTTCCCCAGCATTGTCTGGGGAATCAGATTTGTCATATGAGGAGGTGGTATCATTGTTAGAATCTGCGGAGGAGTCGAAGTCATCTTTATCTTCATCATCGCCTTCTTTGTCAGCTGCTGCTTTGTCTTTGAGTTTCTTGTGTGCTATCTTCTTGCACTGCCGATGGATGGATTGTAATTCGTCAAATGCCACTTGCACATGCTCGTGTGTTTCAAGCAGTGCGTCATGTGTTTCCTTGATATCTTTGTATCGGTCCTCGATAGAGAGGAGTCGTGTTGTAAGATCTATTACTGTAGCTCGTAATTGTTGAATTTCATTGTTCGTCGACTCCTCTTGGGGATTGCTGAATTATGTGAGAGTGTTGCTGATGTTATCCAAGCGCGTGCTAAGAGCTATTTGGTGTTGCTTGAGCTCGCAGAGAGTCTCAGGCAGAGGTTGAGTCTGTGTAGAGATCTCATCAACTTGCTTGGCCATTGCTTCTTGCTGTCTTTTTACCCCAAGGATCAGCTCGGGCAAGTTGTTGATGTGGCTGTCGATGTGATTAACTTGTCTGGCCATTACATCTTGTCGTTGATGAAAACCTTGGAGGATGCTTGGCAAGGCGCGGTTCTGTTCGTCGATCTTGGCTACCTACTGAGATAGTCCATTAGTGAAAGGGACCCCAGTTATGGAAGGGTGGGATGGTTGGGGTCTGGATGGAAAGGGTGTAGTGTCCTGTGGAAGAGACATTGTTGATGGTTCGACGAACTGCGAGGTGACTATAGATGGTGTCACCAGCGGTGGTGGGGTGGTGGTGGATGGGAAGGGTGGTGATGTTGATGGTGAAAAAGGTGGGATTGATAGTGGTGGGGAAAAGACTGCGGAGATGGATGCGGTGGTGAATTCGGGCATAGTGGTAGAGAAGGGGATGCCTGAGGAGAAAATGGATGAAGTGGAGGATGTAGGTGGTGGTGTAGTTGTGGAGAAAGATGGAAGAGTGGTGAATTGTGGGAAGGTGGAGGGTGGTGAAGTGCTGGTAAGATCAGCGGTTAGACTCATAATGAAGGAGTCTAGAGATGAGGTGGTGATTTGTTCTTCAGGGAGGGTGGGTTCTGGATCTAGATGTGGTTTTAATGTTGGTGTCCCCGACAGCTGTTGTTGCTGTGAAAGCCTTTTGGAAGGTCGTTTCACTGGAATTTTTGTTATACGATCTGTCGGGGCTGTGATACTGAGATCGGTCTGCCCCACTTGGGTTGTCTTATCTTGTGCTTTAACCAGAGCTAGGAGTTTGGTAATCTCTTCATCAGTAAAGAGAAGTTTGTCTTTGTCGTAGTCTGCTAGCTCCAGAAGTGGTAATAGGGTCCTGGAGGATTTGACAGTTGGGCAGAAGATGTAATGTAATTTGGCATCCTTTTCTTTGATAATGTAGGAGTTCTTCAGAGTCTGTTCATTGGTAAGGATGTCGCCCTTGATTTTCGTGCAGCGCGGAAGTAATCTGTCCATCCTGATATATTTGATTATCGAAGTTATGTGCCCACCCATGCATATTTCTTTCCCTATGGCGTAGGTGGAGAATTTTTGTATCAAGTGTCGGCCAATATTGACCTGTTTTCCATTCAGTATTGACCATAGGAGAAAAAGGTCAGCGGTTATGACATTTCTACTCTCCGTTTTGGGGAAGAGTGCACCAGTGAGGATCTTGTGAAGTGTATGCACGAACCCAGAATGGATATTTGAGGCTTTGCATGTCTTTGCCTCAAAAGTTGGGAACCATGTTAATGTTTTCCAGAAGGTGTGTCTATTGAATTGTGAATTTTCCGTTCCTGTAGCTTTGTCCATCTTGAGATGCTCCGGGTTGTCGATGAAGATTTCATTAAGAATATTTTCGGTTATAGTGATGTCGTTGCCAAAAAGCTTGGTGACCAGCCTACGGTCACCTCCGTCCCTTGCTATGTGTGCAATGTCCACCGTTTCTTTGGTGAGATGGGTAAAGAATTCTGTGGTGGGTTCAATATATGATATTTTGGGGATGAAACAGAGTCTGGAGAGGTTAACATTGTCTAGGATGGTGAGGATTCTATCGTAGATCCCCATCTTTAGCAGTACGCTAGAGCATACATACTTTGTAGGTTTTAGGGTTTTATCAATGGAGGGAAGGGTGTGTATGTAGAGGTTTTCTGGTGGTGGTGTTGTAGTGGTGATGGGAGGGAAAGAAGGAACAATGATGATGGCGGGAGCGGCAGCGGAGGTGGTGGTGGGTGGAAAGTTTCCTACCAGGGTTTGCTCCCTTGCAGTGACAGGATGAACTTGCTTCTTTGCCTGCTTTTTTGGTTGCTGAGTTGTGGTGGCTTCCTGGGCCTTTCACTTCCCCTTAAACTTTTCAGGTGGGGACTCTTCCTCAGAACGTGGCTCGTATTCAGATCCTTCATCGTCACTGGAAGAGATTTCTTCCACTTCTTTTTCAGGTGCCTCAGCTAGGCATTTGTTGATGCGGTCAATCTCACATAAGATCACCATGATGTTGACCTTTGGTGGGGCCTTCCCAGTCTTGTTGTAGTTGTCGATAATCTTTTGGAGCTTGGCTCGGTCCTGTATCAGTTCCTCTTGTGTCCAGAAGGGTGCGTCTTCGGTTCTGGTTGGTTGCTTTGCTGGTGCAGCCATTTCTAAAAAATGGAGAAGTGATGTGTTAGCATAGAAATTTGTATGAATGAGTTTATACATATTTTCATGTTTTAGCGAAAAACAAGCGGTGTTTAAAAACACCAAACAATTTTGAATACGATTTGGTCCCAAAAGGTTTCCGGACCGTTTGGTCCCAAACGGTTTCGGGACTGTTTGGCCCCAAACGGTTTGAAGACCATTTGGTCCCAAATGGTTTCGGGACCGTTTGGTTTCAAATGGTTTGAAGACCGTTTGGTCCCAAATGGTTTCGAGACCGCTTGGTTCCAAACGGTTTGGAAACCGTTTGAAAGGTGAAACGGCGGGGAGCGGTCGACGATAACAAGGACGACGGCGATAATGACGACGGTGGCAATGGAAAAAGGGGCTCGCGGCGGTGCCGTAGACGGAGGTGATGGTACAGACGGTTGCGGAGGCAGAAAGATGATGGTGCGATAAAACGGGGAACCGCGGCAGCGTTGCAGTCATCGGAGATGGCGGCTCATGTACCTTGCAACTGGTGGAGATGACGACAGCAAGAGAAAAGCGGTGGTACTGAGGTAAGGTCACCGCAAAGAAATACGGGGACCGGATCGACGGTGGTGGAGGGAACTTGAGCTGCGTAGGAAGACAGAGGCGATGGAATAGTGCTTGCACAAGGGTTTTAGAGAGCTCGGGATTCGAAAGAGAGAAGAAGAAGAAAGAGGGGGGCTAGGGCTATATTTATAGGATTTGGGAGGTTGACCTTGCAAAACCCTTAGGTCAAACGGTTTAGCTACCGTTTGGACTCCAAACGGTTTCGAGGCCGTTTGACTCCAAACAGTTTCGAGACCGTTTGGCTCCAAACGGTTTCGAGACCGTTTGGGAGGGTTACAGATATTTTGATTTTTATATTTGTTTTGCTATGTGAATTTTTATATTTTCAGAAGATAATCCTATGGTAGCTTAAAAGAACAGAAGATAAGGGAAAAAGTTCAGATCTTGGGTTGCCTCCCAAGTAGTGCCTGGGTTTTACGTCGCTGGCTCGACGAGGTTTTGATGTGGTTACGATGATGTTGTGGCGTCTCTGATCGCAATAGTTTTTCTCAGCTTTTTATCTACTGGAGTGTAGTATTTTTTCAATCGATGGCCATTGACTGTCCTTTCTCCTCCATTGTCGTCAACAATTATGACAGCTCCAGTTGGGTATATATGTTTGATAGTGAAAGGCCTGTACCACTTTTTGCGGAGTTTTCCGGGGAACAATTTGAGCTTGGAGTTGAAAATGAGTACTTTGTCACCGATGATGATGTCTTTCCTTTTTAGATGACCGTCATGCCACATTTTTGGTTTGTTCTTTATAAATCCTGGCACTTTGATAAGCGGTCATTCGGAGTTCTTCTAGCTCTTGTAGTTGGAGTTGTCTATTTTCTCTGACACTTTTAAAATAAAAAATTAGTTGTTTGATGGCCCATCAAGCCTTGTGTTCCAGTTTCACCGGAAGGTGACATGATTTCATGTATACCAAACAGAACGGGGTTGTTCCGATTGGTGTTTTATAAGTTGTTCGATAAGCCCAAAGAGCACCGGGAAGCTTGGTGGCCCAATTAGTGCGGTGTCGATTGACTGTTTTTTCTAAGATAGCTTTCAGTTGTCAATTTGAAACTTCAACCTGGCCACTGGTCTGTGGATGGTAAGGCGTGGCAACTTTGTGGTGAACTCCATATCTTTTTAAAAGGGCTTCAAAACTCCGTTCCAGAAAATGGGTCCCACCATCGGATATGACGGTTCGGGGAACTCCAAATCTGGGAAAAATGATATCTTTAAACATTTTAATGACTGGTTTGGAATCACTAGACACTGTGGGTATAGCTTCGACCCATTTCGAGACATAGTGTACTGCAACCAGAATGTAGGAGAAGACATATGAAGAAGGAAAGGGGACCATGTAATCTATCCCCCATACGTCGAAAAGTTCGATCTCTTGCCACATAGTGAGTGGCATTTCATTCCTTTTAGATATGCTTCCAGAAAATTGACATTTGTTGCAGGATTTGACAAAATCATAGGAGTCTTTTGCTATGGTTGGCCAAAAGAAACCTGATTGCAAAACCTTCATAGCAGTTTTCTTCGCACTCATGTGCCCCCCAGTGGGGCCGGAATGGCAATGTTCTAGGACGGGGGTAATTTCTTCTTCATGTAAGCAGTGACGAAAAAGTTCGTCTGCGCAAAGGCGAAAAAGGTAGGGTTCATCCCAATAGAATTGCTTTGCATCATGGAGGAATTTTCTCTTGTCGTGATGGGAGGAAGAAGGATGAATGATTCCTGTAGCCAGATAATTAACAATGTCGGCGTACAAGGGGAATCCATTGGTAATCTTCATTAGTTAGTCATATGGAAAAGAGTTTCGGATAGGAACTTTATCTTCATCTTCGACTTCAATACGACTTAGATGGTCAACTATGACATTTTCCACTTCGCTTTTGTCTTTGATTTCCAAATCAAATTCCTGAATCATCAACACCCAGCGGATAAGTCTGGGTTTTGCATCTTGCTTCTGAATTAGATATCATATGGCGGAGTGGTCAGTGAAGACGATGACCTTGGATCCAATCAAGTAGGAGCGGAATTTCTCGAACGCATAGATGACAACTAAGAACTCTTTCTCTGTAGTAATGTAGTTCTTCTGTGCCTCATCGAGCGTTTTAGATGCGTAATAGATCACATAAGGCTTCTTGTCGATTCTTTGTCCTAACACAGCCCCTATGGCATAATCGTTGGCGTCACACATGATTTCAAAAGGTTGTGACCAATCTGGGGCTCTTAATATGGGTGCGGAGATTAAGGCATTTTTCATAATAGTGAAACTTTGTAGGCATTCTTGGTTAAAATTAAACTCGGTGTCTTTGGTCAGCAATTGGGTCATGGGTTTTGTTATTTTTGAGAAATCTTTAACAAATCTTCTGTAAAACCCAGCATGACCTAAGAATGCTCGAACTCCTTTTATGTCTTTTGGCGGCGACAATTTTGAGATAACATCAATTTTTGCCTTGTCCACCTCAATCCCTCTGTCGCTCACTCTGTGTCCGAGGATGACACCTTCAGTTACCATAAAATGGCATTTTTCCCAATTTAGAATGAGGTTCGTTTCCTCGCATCGTTGTAAGACTCGTCCATGGTTGAGTAGACAGTTATTGAAGGAGTCTATGTAAACTGAGAAATCATCCATGAATACCTCCATTATAGATTCTGTTAATCCTAAAAAGATAGAAGACATGCACCTTTGGAAAGTAGCAGGTGCGTTACACAGCCCGAATGGCATTCTTCTAAAGGAATAGGTCCCAAAGGGGCAAGTAAATGTAGTTTTCTCCTGGTCTTCCGGATGTATAGGGATTTGGTAAAATCCGGAATAACCATCTAGATAACAGAAGAAGTTTTGATGAGCTAAGCGTTCAAGGACTTCACCGAGAAAGGGTAAAGGGTAGTGATCTTTTCGTGTTGATTTGTTTAATTTCCTATAGTCGATACACATCCCCCACCCTGTCACAGTCCTTGTAGGAACTAGCTCATTTTTTTCATTTAGAACGACAATGGTCCCCCCTTTTTTTGGGACCACCTGGACAGGGCTGACCCACTGGGAATCTGAAATTGGGTAAATAATGCCATCTTTCAGAAGTTTGAGGACTTCAAGGCGGACCACCTATTTAAGGTTGGGGTTTAACTTTCTTTGGTGTTCTCTTGAAGGCTTGAATTCCTCGACCATGGGTAGCCTATGCATGCATAGGAAGGATTTATACATGTCAAGTCAGTTATTTTGTTCCCAATGGCCTTCTTATACTTCTTTAATTTGACGAGAAGACTTTCTTCTTGATCTCCTGTCTGAGTAGAACTAATGATAACTGGACATCGTTTTTCCTTGTCCAAGAAGACGTGTTTAAGTCCTAAAGGTAGAGTCTTCATCTCGGGGGCCTTGGGCACCTCTGTTGTTTCTAAAACAATGACGAATTTGATCTCTTCAAAGGTGGCCGTAGGTGCTTCTTCGGCTTTCTCTAGGTGTTGTAATCATTGTTGAACCAATTCATTAGCCGAGAATTCGACCTATGGATTAGTTAAAACATTCTCCAACTCATCAGATGGCTTGGATATTTCCAGTTGGGACATTTGGTGAATTGCATCTAGGAGAAAAACCTCTTCTTGAATGCTGGGTCCTTTCATGCTGTTGAGGACTCAGAATTGAATTGCTTCTTTTCCGAGTCTTAGAATGATCGTACCGGCTTCAACATCGATAAGCGCCCTAGATGTGGTGAGGAAAGGTCTGCCAAAATTTATCAGGTATCTCAGATCCTCCTTAATATCCATAATGACAAAATCGCACTGGACATAGGCATCTTTGCCTATTCTGACTGGAATGTCTTCGATAATTCCTAGAGGTGCTATGATAGTAGAATCAGCTAACTGAATTGTCATTGATGTGGGCAGCAAGTCGGTGAAACCTAATCGTTTGCACATGGAATAGGGCATAATTGATATGCTGGCCCCTATGTTAGCTAATCCCTTTTTGCTTGATGCATTTCCAATACAACATTGAATACCGAAGGAACCTGGGTCTTTCTTCTTCTTTGGCATTTTATTAAGGATGATATCGGAGGTGGTTTGGGCTAGTTTGATGGTTTCTTGTTCCTCAGTGATGTATTTCCTTGATAACAGAGTTTTTAGGTATTTGGCCCAAGTCGGTACCTCAGAGAGAGCATCGAGGAGCGGGATGTCAATATAGAGTTTCTTCATCGCCTCCTTAAATTTTTGGAACCTGGTGTCCATTTTTGTCTCTCGCAATCTTCCCGGATATGGTATCCTTGGTTTATACTGCAAGATTTCTGGCTCTTGAGAAGCTTGTTCTCCTTCTTTGCCTTTTGCATTCTCTATAGACTTCTCGGTTCCTGGCTTCGGGTTCGCATTCGGCATGAGGACAGGTGTATCATCATCATCAAGAGTGATCCTTATGGTTTCATGAAGAGTGTGTCCAGATCTCGTAGTAACTGCATTCAACTATTCAAGCCTATTCTGGCCGTGTCTAGGGTTCGACTCCGGTTGTCCTGCAAAAGTGCCTGCTGGAGGCTTCAGTTGCGCATCAATTTGGGCTAGTTGAGCCTCTATTGCTTTTTGCTGAGCTTGTTGATTAGAGAGCATGGTTTGTTGGGATTGTAGCATCTTCCTTATCAAAGTCATCTCATCCTCTGGCTGGGAAGGGGTATTGTTCTGAGCAAGTTGTTGTTGTCCTTGCTGTGGTTGTTGCGGGGGCGGTGCTGACTGAGGTTGCTGCAACTAAGGGTGCAACTGTGGGTGTAGAGGAGGATGGGTATATTGATATTAGGCGAATGGATTTCTAGGGTAGTTGGATATTTGCAAGTTATGTCTGGGGTTCCCTTGATTTTGATTAAAGTTGCTTTGGAATCCAGGCGACAACCTATTTGAGGATCCACCTTGTATCTGGTGTTGCGGATTGGCAGTCCCAGTAGGGTTTCCATATTGAAATCCTGGGTGGTTTCTTGGTTGATTAGGATTATAGTAGACTTGTCCAGGAATGGAGTGAATAGAATTAACCTGTTCTAGAATTTTCTCATCAGGTTGTTCAATGATTAGCTCATACTACTGTGGTGGTAGGTGCATATCCATCATCACATTGTAAAGCAGGCCGCATGACAAAGTAGGGTGATCAGATGCGTGGCATGCTTCACAGGTCCCTGTGGTAGCTTTAACCTGTTGGACTTGAGGGTTTTTCTTCTTATCAAATTCTCCAAGCGAAGTTTCAAGAGCCTTCTGTTTATGAGCTATGGTATTTAAGGCTTCAACAATAGCCTTCATTTCCATTGATTCCTCAGCTTTATAAACTTTGAGGACTCCATTTTCAGATGATCATCCCCAATTGGATTGATTCTCAGCTCCAAGCGTGACGATTTTCCAGGCATCCTCATAGTTCTTCCTCATAAAATTTCCTCCAGATGAGGAATCTAGAAATTGCTTGATGTCATCACTCACTCCCCTATAGAAAGTTTCTATTAGTTGGTTTTGGGAGATGGCGTGATGGGGACACTTCCTTAGAAGCTCCTTGAATCTTTCCCAAGCTTCCGCGAGCGATTCTCCGGGAAGTTGGGAAAAGTGATTGATCTGCCCCCTAATTTCGTAAGTTAACGAAGGGGGGAAGAATTTCTCCAGGAACTTTTCTTCCAAGGGAGCCCATGTGGTGATTATTGGCTCCCTATCAAGCGAGTTGTACCAGATCAAAGCTCTTCCTGATAGAGTAAAGTGGAAAAGATGTAGCATTATTGCGTCAAAGGCAACTCCGGTCTGTGGGACTAATCGACAAAGTTCCTTGAATCTCTTCAAGTGATCCATACAGTCATCTCCAGAACCTCCAGAGAATGAGATGCCCTGTATGATCTGAATCCACTGTGTCCGAATCTCAAAGTTGGGTATGTTGATGAACGGAGGCTGAACTGGATGATTGTCCTCATAGTTCTTAGGGACAACATAGTCCCTCAGTTGCTTGTTTCTCAGCTCTTGCTGGGCAGCCTGGTTAGCTGCTTCGTTTTCAGCTCAGATGCGGGCATGTTCTTCCGCTTGGATCTCCGCTTGAATCTGAGCATGGGTGTCAGCGATGAGTTGAGCCCTTTGAGCGGCGATGGCAGCATTGACCCTCTCCATAACTAGCGTGGCTTGACGTTGATCTTCAGCCATTTTCCTAGCTCTTTGGTGGTTGAGTCTGATGCGACGGTGGAAGCTTCTCTCTACCTTAGAGTCGTACTCTGGATCAGGGGAGAATTCGAGGTTATGCGATGATTGCATACATGTTTTCTACCTGAGTAGAGAAAGAAACACACCTTTTAGATGAAGCAGGAGATATAATGGATTCAAGAAGATATGGACTTATGGTTAAAAGAAAATGTAAAACCCTAACCAACTAGAAAGATAGCTAATTGAAATTGAAACATTCCGTTGTCCCCGAGAATGGCGCCAATTTTTGATGGAGCTTCCACTTACGTGGAATTGCGTGCACCACTAAAAATCCTAAAGAAGGTAAGTCTTTAAGTTTAGCCTTGCTTATACTAGATTGAGAACTCCACCCACGTATGCTAAGATACGTGAAAGTCTTATCATAGTATAGTTAAGGGTCGAATCCACGTGACAACAGTCTTGTTGGGAACAACAAGATGAAAAGCGTTAGAATTCCACTTAGCCTCTTAATAGTTGGTATTTATATCAAAAAGTTGGTCTGGCTATTTTTAAACTAAGAGCAAGTAAAGTAAAGCAAGCAAGTAAATTTAAGGATGTTAAACAATAATAGGAAGCCACTAGGGTGTGATCTGTTTTCACCGCCACTACACATGGATCAAAACATGCAACATAAAACACAACCTACAAAAAGAGTCTTAATCAGTTAGTATCTTCGTAGATTTAGTTTCCTTTCGAAGAACTAACTACAAGAAGTGTGGGAATGATGCAACGCCAGCCATCCCCGAATGAATGGTCAACTTCTTTGCATCATTCCCTTCACAAAGTGTGTTCCTCGACTTACCAAAGTTGTAATTTCATATGTCAACTGATTCCATTTCATAGTATGAAAGAACAACCTTTGGAAGTGAGTTTACTCCACTTCTTGAAAACACTCCTAGATACCAAAACAGGTGCATGGTGGATACATGCACCAAGAACCAACATTCAATCGAGTTTCGAATCAAGTAGTACAAACATAGACAATTCATACTAAGAGATAAAAGATAACACAAGTTGGTGATCAAGAAACAAGCATTGATTAAGCGATTGATGTTGAACTGTAAAGGAAGTAAATCTATATTGCAACCTATGGATTACATTACATGGAATGAAAGCATGGGTAGCGGGGTTACTCCCCGCACCCTAGTGAAAGAGACTACTCGCTCATAGCTAGGACAAAGAAGGAGGCGAGAAGAGAGAGAGAGCATCATCCCCACAAAGGAGAGAGGAAAGTCAACCCCTTAGAGAGTGAGAGAGTGACGATCTTCAAGCTTCAAAGGTTGCTCGATGACGAGGTCTTCTCTTCCCACCTTCTTTGGCGAAGAGAGAGAAGGCAGCTTCAAGATGGAACGTGGATCTCATACCAACAACCTTTAGGCTGAGGATGGAAGTTGGAATAGCTCTGCAGTGATGGAGGCAGCCTCTGGGCATTTGAAAACTTCCTCTTTTGGGAGGACCCCTTGGGTCTTATTTATAGGCCTCAAGTGAAGTCCAAATGGTTTGGTGAATTTTGGGTCCAAACGGTCTTGGAAACCGTTTGGACTCTGAGACCGTTTGGAGTCTGAGACTGTTTGGACTCCGAGACCGTTTGGACTTTGAGACGGTTTGGACTTCAAGACCATTTGGACTCTGAGACCGTTTGGACTCTGAGACCGTTTGGACTCTGAGATCGTTTGGACTCTGAGATCGTTTGGACTCTGAGACTGTTTGGACTCTGAGACCGTTTGGACTCATGCAGTCTTGAGATCGTATGACTCCATGTGGTCTTGGGACCGTTTGACTCCATGCGGTCTTGGGATCGTATGACTCCATGCGGTCTTGGGACCGTTTGACTCCATGCGGTCTTGGGACCGTTTGACTCCATGCGGTCTTGGGACCGTTTGACTCCATGCGGTCTTGGGACCGTTTGACTCCATGCGGTCTTGGGACCGTATGGCTTCATGCGGTCTTGAGATCATTTGGATTCATGCGGTCTTGAGACCGTTTACGTCTTTTGTGATTTTTTGTGTCTTTTTCTGTAAGTAAAAAGGAGAAAAGTTAATGTTGACAGTATATTTGCAATAAAAGAGAATAGTTAGAGATTTTGTCTACTTTATCTGAGAAAGAGTGTGGAAAATTGAAGAATATTACTAAGATAACATCACAAAATTGGTGGTTATTAGAACCCCACTTGCTTTTTTGGATTACAAGGAATAGAAAGTGCTTAATACATGGACATCTCGCTTGTAGGCCAAGTAAGGAAAGAAAGGAACCAGATTCCTGGAAAGAATTTATAGGGAGGATAAAAGAAGTGCTTGGAGTTTATTTAGATACAAGTGTTTTAATGAGAGAATATGAAGGAATGATCTAAAGAAAGGAAACCTAGTTTGCTACGTCTCCCTCTCCTTTTACCCTTCCTATCTTTCCTCGTTAGGATATATATATATATATTATATATATATATATATATATATATATATATATATATATATATATATATATATATATATATATATATATATATATATATATATATATATATATATATATATATATATATATATATATATATATATATATATATATATATATATATATATATATATATAGATCTGTGGTGCCCTGTCTCCACTTAGCACAGCGTGATCACCTTTTCTCCTCCAACTCTTTCGGTCATACGACTTCCCTGAACGGAACTACAACATGGGTATAAAGATAGGCTGCAACATGGCCTAGGATGAGTATCGTTGAACCGTCATCAACGTCTTCATCCCTACAAAGGTCCGCTCACCCTCTTTTCCTCTAACATCGACAACAACCTTCATGGCTAGGAGCTGCAGCCGGGCTGATACAGGGAGTCGCAGTGGTAGGCACATGCTTTGGTCACTTCAGGTGGCCCAGAAGGGGCAGAAGGGAAGGATGAAGGCCTAAGAGCCTCACGCACTCCCGCCATGCCTTGAGGAAGGGAGTCGGACCCTGGATGGTGTTATGCACATCCATATTTTTAGAGGATATCATTGCGTGGTCGAGTGGCGGTTCTAGGGTGGCGACATCCTATAACCTGGCCATGTATCAAAGGCGCCCTCACCTGCATGAGGCACGACAGAGGCAGAGGAAGCTACCCTGGAGGTCGACGAGGTCGAGGATGAGGAGTCGGATCCACTCCTAGGGATGAAAGTCGGCATTGTAGGGGTATCAGGAGGAGGAAGACAACCCTTCAGTCGTTTGATGAAAATACGTATTGAAGAAATAATTCACTTATCGAGGGCAGAATCAACTTTTGATTATGTTTCCAAAGAAGCAGGCAACGTTGCATGGAAACGACTACGTGGCGTTCATGGATTGGCCCAACGTAAGTTAATTTTGCACAATTCATATCTAATTAACCGTAGCTCGGATGGATACACATAATATATGAATCTTGCTCAGAAAAATGAGAGGAATTCATTAAAAATGGTTTTAGAAGCTAATTCCTTTTGAAATTCGAAAAGTAATGGAAGTTATCAACTTTAATACTTTAATGATTAAGAAACCCTATTTTGAGATGATTAATGTATTTAATGGGTTTAATGGATGATTAAAGTTGATATTAATCTTTTAATTACAAAAAGGTATATTAAGAACAAAAAGGATGAACTTTGCACTTATTAGATTTAATTTAGAGTTTCATGTGCATAAATATACTTTAATGGGCCTTGAAACCCTAATATTAGTAAATGAGACTCTGAATGGCTATAATTGATCAATTTCATGATTAAAGTTGAGATATGATAATTTTAAGCCATTTCAAGTATAAAAGTGCCTAATTGTGGATAAACACCCTTGATGTAGTAATTAGGGTTTTTCTAATGAATAAAGGAAGAATTAATGATAAATAGAATTGATGATAAATGAGCCTGGTGATCTTGTCGTGAATTAAAAGGATAAAAATGGTAGCTTTAATGTAAAAGAGGCATAATGAAACTAATAGATGGTTAATTAGGGTTACATGTTGTTAAAAGATAACTTTAATATCTTTCATGAAGAATAGATGAGATAGATAGGGTTTGTGAGTAATTGTATAAAATTAGGGTTTAAAATAGTAAAAGATGAAGGGAAACCCTAATTGCAATAGAAACCCTAAAAGTGGACTAGAAACCCTAGGAAGCAAGCTAGGTTTAATCAATCTTGATGACATGATAAATAATAGGAAATTGTATGATTATTGCAGGATCTTGTTATGTGTGCTTGCTTGCTTGGATTTCTTACTTGCATGGATTATTCTATCTCAAATTAGCCTGACAGGTATGTGGTTATGATTATGAATAATCACTTTAGTTTCATGGCCATTCATGAACAATTTAATCAGTTGCCTGAAAATAATTGTTGGATGCCTTTTTTTACATGCAACTATAGAGTGACTATGACTATCACTATAAATACATATATATAACTGGCTTAGATCCGAGTTCACCTCTGTAGATTTGCAAAGTCTAAAAAGGGTAATCTAGAGCAAGGTCTAGGCTATGATGACTTAGAAATTGGGCTACCTACGTGTAGTGCCATGAGACTCTTAGCATACCATGAGTTAAGGAGTGGACTACCTACAGGTAGTGCCACGTGACTCAACCTTAGAAACTGATTCACCTATTAGGTGGGATCATGAGGGGTTTAATGGGTATCTACCATGAGGAAGGTAGCATCCAGGTCCACTATAGGGACAACACAGAGGATAGGGTAGGCATGGATCGCGTAGTTATATTTAAAATGTAAAGTTGCTTGTTAAACTGTAATTGACTGCAATACATTGTTATGGATAATTGCATGATTATTGTTTCCCCCACATACCAGCTTTATGCTGACCAACATTTTGTTTGTCAGAATTTTAGGTACAAGCCAAAAGGACAAACAATAAATCGTCATATTGTGAAATACTGAATTAAAGTTCAAAGGAGGATTAGATACAATAGACTCCATGTGGACAGAAGTAGATATCCAAGTTTTTGAAAAAGGTATGAAAAGTTTAATTTTATTACAGCATTTCAGTTTAGTTTGGTAGAATTTGGTAATTATTATAGATTATTTGTCAAACCTTTGATCCAGAAATTGGGATAATGGCTATGACCTATTAGTCTCTCTTAATTGGGGGTTACTGGGAGGCGGGGTCATTACATTTGGTATTAGAGCATGGGTTCCTCATTTAATCTGTAATAATTATTAAATTTTACAAACTCCGTAGAACCCAAGGGAGTTATTAGAGGAATTTTCGGAAGACAGAGGTGTCTAGAAAAGGATCACGCTTGGGGGATGGAAAGATTTTTCTCCGCACTGGTAGTCGGAATATGAGGACTCCCAGATCCGTGTGACTGCCTGGACAAAGTCTCAGGATTTGACTCGAAATAAGATACCTTTAGGACTCTCTCATCTTCTTCATCCCTTCTCAACTCAAATGATGTTAAGGATTATAAGGATTAGTGTTTTCTCTCTTTTCCTCACCCTCTTGAGGTATGAGTAAGGATGATAAGGTTTAAGGAATCCTCCACCAAATTAATAAAAGGCATGTAAATAAGATGTCATGGACATAAGCTTAATAGATTAGGCGTAAAAGAATAGATACATGCTTAGGTCATATGACATAAGGAGAAACTTGAGGCTAGATGTAATGACCCCGTCTCTCGGTAACCCCCACTTAAGGGAGACCAAGAGATCAGAGCTGTTATCTAAATCCCAGATCAAAGGTTCGACAAATAATTAATAATAATTATGAAATTATACTACTAAACTAAAAACTGGTATAAAATAAAAACTTTATTAATTTTTAAAAGCTGGGATTGCTAAACTTCTATCCATGAAGATACTAATCTAACTAATCCTCCTGTGTATGTTATTTCTCATTTAGTTCCACATATGCCACTTTACTGTTTGTTCTTTTCATTTGTACCTAAAATGCCAACAAACAAAACGTTGGTCAGCAAGAAGCTGGTATGTGGGGGAAACAACAATTGTGCAACTATGTTAACAATGTAGTCAACCAAATATCATTTAACATCCAAGATTACATTTTAAGCAATACTACTCAATCCTTGCCTATCCCCTATCTCTGTATTGTCCCTACAGTGGACATGGATACTACCTCTCTCATATGGTAGATCCTTACCCCCATGGTCCTACCACACAGGTAGCCAATTCCGAGGGTTATGGAGTCGCATGGCCCTACCCAAAGGTAGCCCAATCCCTGACTCATGATGACTTGATGGTCCTACCGCATTGGTAGCCATGTACTAAGTCATTCAATGACCTGATGGGCCTACCTCATTGCTAGCCATGTACTAGGTCAATCCATTAGGTTACAGAGGGGACTAGGATCTGAGCTAGTAGGCACATCTCTTATGTGATAGTCATATTCACATTATAATTTGCATGAATTAAATGCAACCAATAGCTTAATTCAAGTCATCGATAAAACCTCGAAAATCCTCGAGAAACTAATTCAGGATATTCATAGGCATAACCACATACCTGTACATGTAGATTTAGGTGCAGGAATAATCCAAACAACAATGGGAAAGAAAGCATTCAATAAGATCCTGAAACAATTATACAATTCCCTTTTATTACTCATGTCATCAAGATCTATTAAATCTAGCTCGCTTCCTAGGGTTTCTAGTCCACTTTTAGGAATTCTATTGCAATTAGGGTTTCCCTTCATCTTTTACTATTTTAAACCCTAATTTAACACAATTGATCACAAACCTTAATTATTTCCACATTTAATCCTCAATTATAGATTAAAGGCATAATTAACCATTAATTAAGCTCATTAAGCCTCTTTTTATCAAAGCTACTATATTTATCCTTTTAATCCATGACAAGATCATTATACACATTTATCATCAATTCATAGTTCATTATGGTCCAAAACACATATGAACTCGATTTGCCATTAATTCCACATTTTATTCATAAGAAAGCCCTAATTACTACATTTAGGGTATTTATCTACAAATTAGGAACTTTATTGCTCGAAATAGCTTATAACCATGAAAACTTAGTCCTATACATGAAATCAAATAATTAAAGCCATTAGTAGTCCTAATTACCATCATTAGGGTTTGAAGGCCCATTAAATCATATTCATGCACATGAGCTTTCAATTAAACTGATTACGTGAAAAATTCATCTTTTTCAATCTTAATGTATCTCTTTATGATTAACATGTTAATATAAACTTTAATCATCAATTAAACCCTACTAAACACATTATTCATTTCAAACTACGGTTTCTTAATCTTTAATTCATTAACATTGATAACTTCTATTACTTTTCGAATTACAGGAGGAATTAGCTTCTAACTATATTTTTATTAGATTCCTCTCAATTTTCTGAGCAAAATGCATATATTATTCATACCCATCCGAGCTACTGATTATTAGATATGAATTTTGCAAATTTGACTTACTTGAGCCAATCCGGGAGTGCCACGTCACCCTTGCCATGCAATGTTAGCTTTTGGGAAACATAACTGAATTACATTTCTACCCTTGGTTAAGTCAGCCGTTACTTCAGCCCGTGAAGGGCAAAACGGTCCAACGGCCGCATCATCTTCAAGCTTGCACAAACCCTGCTTGTGCTCCGCCCTGCTACACTTCGGGCCCCTGCCTTCTCCATCCTAGGGCTCAAGAGTCGCCACCCATGGCCGCCCTGGCCTCGCAGCAACCTGGCGCATGAGAGGAGCCCCCCAGGTCACGACTACTATGCCCATACTCGAGTGAAAACAAGCGAAGGTGGCTGCTGCGTTTGCAGCAGTTTGCAGACTTATGGAGGGTGTTGCTTGAAGATGTCAGTGTAGCCTTGGTGGCCGGTTCTTCGTGGTTGGTCGTGGATGTCTCCATCCTCAAGCAAGACCATAAACATCCCCCGTCGCTCCAAGGATAGGGTCTTACCCTCTAGGTTAGGGTTAGCATAGAAAGAAGAAGGAGGAGGGGTGGTAGAGCATGAAACTTCCCTGGATCTCGACCAGGGCTTTACCCCTTTTATAGGGTGAGTATCCATGCCCCATTAGACTTGCCCTCGAAGCAATCAAGCCCTCTTCCAAATAGGAAAGTGCTTACCTTACTACTAAGCAAGTTTCTCTCTCATTATCATCTTCTTAAAAACAACATATTCATCGAATTTTTAGAAATATGAAAATATTCTCCCTTATTCTCTTTTGACTTGCTTTTTAATCCATCAATCACGAAATTATGTTTTCCTTATGTAGAAAATACCTCTTCTTTAATAAAGCTACAAAAACCATTAATAATGTATCATATTATACTCTTATTTTGCAATTTTGGTATTTTATCTTTCCTCTTTCTTCATTGGGACTCCTTGGATCCCAAGAAACTCTATTATTTCAAAATCCTTTTTATTGGATACTCATTATCCTTATAGATGTATCTAAATGCATTATTCTTCATTATCATGTATATTTCTTATTAAAATATTTCTTTTTGAGGATTTCTCTTTATTTCTCTTTTATTTTCCTCATTAGTATTCCTTTTATCATTATGAATCCTTAGAATACGAAATTCCACTAAGGATAACTCAATTATACCTCTTTTCACTTGTTTTCCACCTTTTACCATTGTTTTCAATTTCTTTCTTAATAAAGAAATACTTAATTAATCTTTTCTTTTCTTATTGCTTTTCTTTGCAACTTTGGACTCCTTGGAACCCAAGGAACCCATGTGGCATGAAGTCCACCTTTGGATTAAGTTCTTTTTCCTTATAGAGGTTTCCACACCTTTATTTTCTCAAAAACTCAATTATTCATTTATTAATTGGATTTCCTTGTTATTGGGCCCAATAACCAATAAAGCCCACAACACAATCATCAAGGCTATTGTAAATGAAATCCATTTATTCAAAACAAATTATATCTTTATTTGTTCAAATATCTTTTATGTGAGAAATTACATTTCTCACCCAAATGAACCCAAAATTGGGGTTGTAACACTAGACCTTCTTGTCAGGAGGATAAGTAAAGAGAGTTAGTCTTGGAGGTAGAGATCTCCATTTCAAGTAGAGACCTGGCACATCCTCTGGATGATGTTAACCCTAACCTTAAGTGTTGGTTAGAGAGAGATGACATGATGAGTTAGATGTCATGGTAGACCAGGCGTGAGGGTGGACATGCTTTTAGATGCTCGTATGAGCCATGAGAGGTTGGACGACCTAGTACCATTGACGACCCAACTTTGGAAAGGGTCATGCATGTTAGAGTGAAGGATAGCTCCTTCAATGTTGAGGTTAGAGGAGAACCTATAGAAACCCTACGGACTTATGCAAGTAGGGCATAGCATGCACCCAGAATACGACAATAGTGTGAGCAGCATGTCGAAACCCTGGCCAAGTGAGTATGTTGGATAGATGATGAGATAAGCATAAGGAGATATGGAGCCAACATAAGTTGAACCTAGGCTTCACCCACGTAGAGGTATGCTTGTGATCTTGATCCATCTTCATGGAGAGAGGACCTTTTAAGGTTGGTTGTGGAGTTAGCTCTAGAGAGAGAGAGCATGACTCAAGCAAGAAGGTTAGAAGCCTAGACTCTGAGATATGAGGAAAAGTAGGGAGTTGAGGATGATGCGACCTAAGTGGATGTTTGTGGTTTCATCATGCTTGATCCCTAGAGACTGATGATGTCCTTGTTGCCATGAGAGGAACCAAACCCTAGAGATAGGATGAGTCTGCTGGTACCTCTGTATCTATGGTATAGATGGGGAAGATGAGTTCCTTAAACCATGAAGATTTTTAGTAATAGGTTGTAAGGCTTATACCTTGTTGGTTGTCCTTGAGCAGGACTCCAATCTGAAGTGTTTCTCAAGTAGGAGGATGACAATAGGTGCATGTCGTACCTTGTACATGTTTGGTTCGTGGTTAAGAGGTTGAGCATGCAGTTGGACACCCAAAAAGTGAACCTAGGCCTAAGAGGGGAAGTGGTGTACCTGATGCTCATGATGAGATTTGAGTTTCTATAGATTCAAGCATGGTACCCCTCATGGTTAGAGGAGAGGGAAACCCCTTAAGTTTAAAGGTATGTTTGATGAACCCCTACAACTAAGTGATTACATGGGAAGGTATGATCTTGATCCAATGTTGAGGATGAGAACAAGTATGACCTAGCATGGTTTAGTAGGTGGTATGCTTGTGCCTTAGCGGCTACTGGATTAAGCATGTTCATGTGAATATAAACCCTAAGGATGTTTGTGACCTTGTTGTCAATAGTTGTAGTTTTCTCCCATCCTGGGAGAGGAACCCTTTGGTAGGGTGTGTACCAGTTTGTGGATTTTGTGGAAACATAAAGAGGTCTCATAAGATTGTGAGAAGCTAAGTGAAAAGTACATACTATGAGAATGAACCTATAGTCCCATAGATAACCATCTCTAAGTGCATGTGGACATGTTACCATGAAGGTAACTGGTATGGGGCCTAACCAAGGTAGGCAGGTTGCCATGACCCCTATGAAAGGATGGAAGTTATCCATGAATGTAGAGAGAGATGATGATGAAAACTTGAGTAAGTTTCTAAGTTGAACATGTACTATGTTTGAAACCTAAGTCTATCCTAGGGTTAGGTAGGGATAAGACCGATGGAAGTAGGAGTTGCCTATTTCCCTAGTTGCACATGACCATAGGGTCGGGAGGTAACAACTATCATTATCTGAGGGCCATGGGTTAGGAGATTGATCACCTTCATGAACTCATGAGACCCGAAGGGCAGATGAGTAGGGCAATCTCTGGATGCATAAGGGAAGAGGGGTGACCCCTAAAGTACTGGCACCCTATAGACCTAGAGGAAATGACCAAGGGATGTGTGTAAACCCCAATAGGTTCAAGACCAGTTTTCCATGGAAGTAACTTTGATATCGAGATGTTTGTGTTGTAGAGACATATGTGGCATGTTTCAAGTTAAATTTAAAGGTGTACTGGCAAGGTGGGATGTACCATCTCTACTCTTGGAAAAGGAAGAACTCTATATTTGGACTGTAGCCAAATGCTTATTTCCTCTTGTTATGGGAGTGAGAGATAGGACAATATGCATGCCATACACCAAGGATAAAAGGTGATGTGAGTTGGAATGTTGCCATGCGGTATGAGGACATAGATGATAACATACCCTGGTGGAGTGAATGATACATGGATGATTTATAAGGTAGTCATCTTATGAGGATGTTTTTATCATGAGATATGAGTCATACAAGGTTGAGTAAGAAACCCAAGGAAATAATATCAGTCTTCTTGATGAAGATAGACTTGGATTTGAGATGAGATAATAAGTGGAATATTTGGAGGTGTATGAACGTTACCTAACACCTAAGGATATCAAGTAGTAATGAATGCCATGGTTGAGATGTAGCTGCCTAGTATAGCTAGAGGCTAGATGAGGTTGTAAGGTTAACCCTAAGTTTGAAAAAGAAGATATGTTTGGCTAACACTCATATGGAACAAGATCTGTTGAACAAGTTAGTGGTTGCTTGGTTAGACAGCCTAGGCCTTGATGCAATAAAAGGATGGTTGAAGAACCTCTGATGCACTTCTTTGGAAAAGGAGATGAAACCCCAACTAGAGTGGTTTAGGGTTTCTGAGGAATCAATCTTGAGGAATCATGACATGCAGGAGATCATGATACACCTTGGTATTACAAAGATATTAAGTGACAGTATTACTTTGGAAGAAGTTGCATGTGGTATGTTGCCATCCAAGAAAGGAGGTGAAGGACAAACACCCGTAACCCAGTGTATGGTTATAGTGGATAAAGAGTCCCCGAGAGGGAATGGGAGTTCATGTGACGTCCCCGAATTTTGACTTCTCTAAACCCTATTGGGAATGAGATGTCAGAATCCGAAAACATCATCCAATCATATCAGAAAGCGATGCGGAAGCATTATACGCATACATGAACATATAACCATAACATTCTCAACATTCAACATGTAAATTTATACAACATGAATTTATTACACAATGGTTTAAAATTACATATTGAATGAAAGTTCTACAGTCTAAGAACATGTATGCTAAACTAGGATCTACACAATAGGTACAACCTGAACAACTTGCTCACATCTTGTACTTTTCCTCCCATGCTATCTCTGAACCTAAAACATACGTGAAACAACAAATCAACACACAAGGTGTTGTGTACATGGGTAGAAAGATACATATATTTATGGCTTTCATAATTTTTGAAAAAGATTTGCAGAAGGAAAGAAAATCATAGAAAACACTTCTTTATTAAGCGAAATATGCCAAGTTAAGTCATTTTCCTAGATGAATTGCATTATCAAGGTGGACTAGTACTAAAACATAAATATGGGCCCATCCCCGTGTACCGAGTACTCTAGGGAAACTCCCCGTACACCGTGTGCTCTAGGGAGGTGTACTAGCCAACATTAATCCATTCCCTTGTAAGGGGGATAATGAACACCTTAAATAACTACAAAACATCTACTCATAATTTATGTTTTCAAGTGACAAAACAACGAGTACTACATAGCAATACTACATCCAATATTTGCAAATAGAAGAGAGCATACATACATATCATGATTGCAAGCAAGAAAACCATAGTCATATAATTAAATAAAACCCACGTACCTGAGTTCAGAGATTCCTATATATATATTCTGGATCATCTACATATCTGGTCATCACCTGATTAAGACAAGATCATATAATATCATCAGGTTCTTATCATCTTACATCTCATCTTAACCCTAATCGTATCCATTTTAGGGTTTTCTTAATTCATTAGGATATTCTCATCATTACTTGCATTCTTGTCTTAGAATTATCTTAATGATGTCATTTTCCAGATTATGGCTCATTATCTGAACATTAGGTTCCATACCCTTTTTATGCACATATTAACCCTAGGTTACATCATTAACCTAGATTAGGGTTTTATAACATGCATTAAGATTCATCTTCATATAACATAGATTCTGTTCATCATGATGATCTCATAATTAAATCTGAGGTTCAATATACTGATATGAGCTTTCTCTGTAAATTTCATCATTTATAGAGCACGTATGTGTTTATTGTATTTTATTAGGGTTATTAGCCCTAATTAGCCATATTAATCAAATTACATGATTTTGTGCATCAACATCATAATCACTGACATCCACTGGATTATAAGCATGAATATTGGTTAACTGAAATATTCTCATAATTTTAGGCCAACGTTTGATATTTATTATCCATCAATTAAGAATTTCACAACTAATAAGATATCACTGATATTCGTGCATCAAAAGACTGATATTTTGCTTTAATTGTGTTCTACTCATTTTTCTGAGAAGTTTGGTATATTATATGTATTTTTCTGAGGCTCGAGCTATTTAATATGAATTATGCAAGATCTGAGGTATATACAGAAATTACTGGGTGATTTACCTTTTCTGGCCATTCAGAGGCAGACACGTGGCACTAGGGCTGGCGCAGCTCCTACCTTGGCCGCTTGGTTCTCTGGTGGTTCATGCTGCTGGACTCGGTTCAGGCTAAGTAAGCATCCGATTCACTGGTCTGATTTCAGTACTGCTGGACCCGGTCTGCTCTATCCTCTTCTCTCTCGTGATGGATGCCCGATCACAGAGCTAGCCGCCCTCTGCTCTGCAAGGGTGCCGTCGCATAGGATGAGCTCCGGTGGGGAAAACGGGGTGATCTCGAGGCTCCCTGCCAACTCCTAGGACCTCCATCATCTCTGATCTTCCTTCTATGGTGCCTCTGGCCTCGAGGCTCCTCCTCCTCGCCTCCAAAGCTCTACCCGAGTTGGCTCGCCGGCAACAGCCGTAGCCGCGATGGGGGTCAAGGGGAGCGCTGCCTCTTCCCAAGTGCCTCTGCTGACCACTAGGCCTCGACGCCGGCAAAGTCCCTGTCCACCGCCTTCTCCTGCTCGATCCGTCTCCCACGCGATGGCGGTCCGTTTGCTACTGCACATGTGCGCTTGGGTCTCCAGGCTTAGTGCCGTCGAGGCTCCCAACCTGTAGGAGAACAAAGCTCCACGTCCAGCGAAGAAGACAACGGTCCTCCAGGTTGCTTCGGTGGGTGAGGGCAGGGATGGATGAGATGTTTGGTTTCCTCTTGACTGAGGTTGGACTCATGGAGGTAGGCCGGGTCTGTCCCCTTCTCTACGGCTGGCTGCTACTTGCCGCAATGGAGGAAGAAGGCGAGGAAGGTTGGTCTCCCCATACAATGGTCTCCGACGTCAAAGGGAAGGGTCCCTCCGTTCGAGTGTTGTGTAGGGCGTGGGTTTACTAACAAGTTTTCCTCAGCCTACCCCCCACCTTCATCGGATCACATGGGCACCTCATCATTCTGTTCCTCCCTTTACGGGGGTTAGGGATGACTGATTCCCTCAATTCCTCGCTGCAAAAAGGCAGCGTGACATTAATATGTCACATATCTAAAGACCAAAGTCTGATAAAAAAAATATCATCGATGTCCACAAATTCAAATAATTCTATCTCTTTGTAGCAATCTCCAAAAATTCTAAAATTTTAAAAATAGGCTCGCAAAATCCTAATCTATCTTCTATTGAAGTTTGAGAATCAAGGACTATTATTTATCCATGCCAATAACTTTTATTTAACTAACCTCATAAATAAGTGTATTAACCTTAAATACAAGTCGATTCATCATCAACTCTATCTCTAATCATGCTTTTTGGGTGAAATTATTCTTATCTGAATAACAAGATCCTCAAGTTGAGTTCAATCATATACAAACATCCTTGGTCATAAATTTCTACATTTGATATCGAAATCCTAAAATCGAGGTCATCACATCCACCCCACCTTATAAGGAATTTCATCCTCGAAATTTAAATAGGCTCATCCTTAAGAGGCTATTTAGGAGTTCAACTTCATATACATCATCATTTCTTAGGTTCTAAGACCACCATAATAGCATGCACTCTAAGTTGTTAGCTTAGGGTCTAGAGATTCTTGGGTGTGTCCACCCCACCTTATATATGTGGAAGTGTCACTTAAAGTCTTAGGCATAACATGACATTATGATATCTTAGGATTACATCACCTCTACGGGTACATGTTTTGTTCATACTTCTAATGTTCATGAGGAATTCATTTATATGACATGATATTTGGATTGTTCAGATCTAACATCATTAATATGTTTTATGATCAACATCTTACATTGATTTCAGCATTAGAGGAGATTTATCTTCATCCTTGATATTAGGATTTTTCTACATAAGAAGGTCTTACGTAACATGCTTGACCATTAGGGTTTCACCCTATGGTGTGATATTTATACTCAACTTAGAAGCATACATTGAGAAGGATCAAAGTTACGAACTATATTTCTGATCATATATTCTATGATCCAAAAATATCTTTTATATCAAGTTCATGAGTTCAACTTTTTATGTCTTGCATGTATTATGTGAAGGGAAAGAGAGAATATACTAAGTTTATCCCATGATCTCAACATCATATCTTTCATGTTTCATATGAAGGGATAGAGAATATTTTATTTTCAAACTTATAATGATTTCAATCTTGGGTGCTACATGTAATATATAGGGGGGGGGAATATAGAATAGGTCACGCTTATGTGAGTGACTCCTCATATATAAATCATCCATATAGCTCAAGTGAGGTTTCTATCATCATATATTAAGAAAGAGAAGAAGAAGGGAGAACATGTATTTTGAGTATCTTTTGCACAATGCATCATACTCTCATTACTAGAGTTCATATATTACCTCACTTGCAACTAATGATGAGATTCACAAAATATGTCACTCTAGCAAGGACCTAACTCAGCCAAAGGATTGACTTTATCATATGGGTCTTCTACCCATCCTTTTATTTTACCCAATTCTCACATATAGATTTGAATCATGCATAAAGGACTCAACTCAACACTCAAGAGTAATCTAGTGTAGGACACATTTTTTTTTGTTAACACGTATCTCATATATTGGAGGCTAGGTCCTATGACCTTCTCCCTGTGGGTCTTACTCTCTCTGGAGTTCACCACATATCTCATCCTACCACTAGATATCCTCTTTGTATAAGAGCTTGCGGCTCATGCACACTCATCTCTATCTTAACTTAGCTTATCTTAAGTAAGAAAAGGGAATGTACTTTCATCATCAAGATTTTGCTTAAATTCTACAAAATTGGATTCAACTAATATGCAACTTAAACCTATATAAGGAAACTTATACCATCAGAGATCAAACTTAGATAAGATTTCACGTGCTTATTTCAACTGTCATTCTATCATATGCTCTATGTATCACATATCTTGATAAGGCTCTAGACATCTAATATAGACTACTCTCTCTTCTAGACTGATGTAACTCCCTTTCACTTAGATTGCATGAACACGAACTACTCTTCAGTGTGAGGGACACATTTTATATTTACATATATATAATAAAATATTATATAGTTTTTCTCTGAGAAAGAAGACGTCAGAGAAAACACTCGAGGCTCGAGCCGATTGGAAAACAAAACCAAATCAGCAAAACCGAGTGTCCCACACACCGTAGATAGTCTAGTGTCATGTAACCTAGTGAAATGGTGAGAACGAGATGTAGACTAGTGTAGCTACCCAATACATATGAGCTCTATATGGAAAGGGTCTCACACACTTGTCCAAACCTAGTTCTCGAACATCTAGATTCTAACCTAGAGGCTAAGTCAGAACATATTCCTATAAAACAACTTACTAAGTTTCTAAGGTTTAAAGTGAAAGGTGAGATTAAGATTTTATGTTTTATGGTGAGAAAATGTCAGGTGTAGCTATTGTTCATGCTCTGATACCAACTGTGACGTCCCTGAATTTTGACTTCTCTAAACCCTATTGGGAATGAGATGTCAGAATCCGAAAACATCATCCAATCATATCAGAAAGCGATGCGGAAGCATTATACACATACATGAACATATAACCATAACATTCTCAACATTCAACATGTAAATTTATACAACATGAATTTATTACACAATGGTTTACAATTACATATTGAATGAAAGTTCTACAGTCTAAGAACATGTATGCTAAACTAGGATCTACACAATAGGTACAACCTGAACAACTTGCTCACATCCTGTACTTTTCCTCCCATGCTATCTCTGAACCTAAAACATACGTGAAACAACAAATCAACACACAAGGTGTTGTGTACATGGGTAGAAAGATACATATATTTATGGCTTTCATAATTTTTGAAAAATATTTGCAGAAGGAAATAAAATCATAGAAAACACTTCTTTATTAAGCGAAATATGCCAAGTTAAGTCATTTTCCTAGATGAATTGCATTATCAAGGTGGACTAGTACCAAAACATAAATATGGGCCCATCCCCGTGTACCAAGTACTCTAGGGAAACTCCCCGTACACCGTGTGCTCTAGGGAGGTGTACTAGCCAACATTAATCCATTCCCTTGTAAGGGGGATAATGAACACCTTAAATAACTACAAAACATCTACTCATAATTTATGTTTTCAAGTGACAAAACAACGAGTACTACATAGCAATACTACATCCAATATTTGCAAATAGAAGAGAGCATACATACATATCATGATTGCAAGCAAGAAAACCATAGTCATATAATTAAATAAAACCCATGTACCTGAGTTCAGAGATTCCTATATATATATTCTGGATCATCTACATATCTGGTCATCACCTGATTAAGACAAGATCATATACTATCATCAGGTTCTTATCATCTTACATCTCATCTTAACCCTAATCGTATCCATTTTAGGGTTTTCTTAATTCATTAGGATATTCTCATCATTACTTGCATTCTTGTCTTAGAATTATCTTAATGATGTCATTTTCCAAATTATGGCTCATTATCTGAACATTAGGTTCCATACCCTTTTTATGCACATATTAACCCTAGGTTACATCATTAACCTAGATTAGGGTTTTATAACATGCATTAAGATTCATCTTCATATAACATAGATTATGTTCATCATGATGATCTCATAATTAAATATGAGGTTCAATATACTGATATGAGCTTTCTCTGTAAATTTCATCATTTATAGAGCACATATGTATTTATTGTATTTTATTAGGGTTATTAGCCCTAATTAGCCATATTAATCAAATTACATGATTTTGTACATCAACATCATAATCACTGACATCCACTGGATTATAAGCATGAATATTGGTTAAGTGAAATATTCTCATAATTTTAGGCCAACATTTGATATTTATTATCCATCAATTAAGAATTTCACAACTAATAAGATATCACTGGTATTCGTGCATTAAAAGACTGATATTTTGCTTTAATTGTGTTCTACTCATTTTTCTGAGAAGTTTGGTATATTATATGTATTTTTCTGAGGCTCGAGCTATTTAATATGAAATATGCAAGATCTGAGGTATATACGGAAATTACTGGGCGATTTACCTTTTCTAGCCATTCAGAGGCAGACACGTGGCACTAGGGCTGGCGCAGCTCCTACCTTGGCCGCCTGGTTCTCTGGTGGTTCATGCTGCTGGACTCGGTTCAGGCTAAGTAAGCGTCCGATTCACTGGTCTGATTTCAGTACTGCTGGACCCGGTCAGCTCTATCCTCTTCTCTCTCGTGATGGATGCCCGATCACAGAGCTAGCCGCCCTCTGCTCCGCAAGGGTGCCGTCGCACAGGATGAGCTCCAGTGGGGAAAATGGGGCGATCTTGAGGCTCCCTGTCAACTCCTAGGACCTCCATCATCTCTGATCTTCCTTCTATGGTGCCTCTGGCCTCTAGGCTCCTCCTCCTCGCCTCCAAAGCTCTACCCGAGTTGGCTCACCGGCAACAGCCGCAGCCGCGATGGGGGTCAAGGGGAGCGCTGCCTCTTCCCAAGTGCCTCTGCTGACCACTAGGCCTCGACGTCGGCAAAGTCCCTGTCCACCGCCTTCTCCTGCTTGATCCGTCTCCCACGCGATGGCGGTCCGTTTGCTACTGCACATGTGCGCTTGGGTCTCCAGGCTTAGTGCCGTCGAGGCTCCCAACCTGTAGGAGAACAAAGCTCCACGTCCAGCGAAGAAGACAACGGTCCTCTAGGTTGCTTCGGTGGGTGAGGGTAGGGATGGATGAGATGTTTGGTTTCCTCTTGACTGAGGTTGGACTCATGGATGTAGGCCGGGTCTGTCCCCTTCTCTACGGCTGGCTGCTTCTTGCCGCAATGGAGGAAGAAGGCGAGGAAGGTTGGTCTCCCCATACAATGGTCTCTGACATCAAAGGAAAGGGTCCCTCCGTTCGAGTGTTGTATAGGGCGTGGGTTTACTAACAAGTTTTCCTCAGCCTACCCCCCACCTTCATCGGATCACATGGGCACCTCATCATTCTGTTCCTCCCTTTACGGGGGTTAGGGATGACTGATTCCCTCAGTGCCTCGCTGCAAAAAGGCAGCGTGACATTAATATGTCACATATCTAAAGACCAAAGTCTGATAAAAAAAATATCATCGATGTCCACAAATTCAAATAATTCTATCTCTTTGTAGCAATCTCCAAAAATTCTAAAATTTTAAACATAGGCTCGCAAAATCCTAATCTATCTTCTATTGAAGTTTGAGAATCAAGGACTATTATTTATCCATGCCAATAATTTTTATTTAACTAACCTCATAAATAAGTGTATTAACCTTAAATACAAGTCGATTCATCATCAACTCTATCTCTAATCATGCTTTTTGGGTGAAATTATTCTTATCTGAATAACAAGATCCTCAAGTTGAGTTCAATCATATACACACATCCTTGGTCATAAATTTCTACATTTGATATCGAAATCCTAAAATCGAGGTCATCACAGTTCATCACTATGGATATGGTGGTAAGTGTTGGGTTTTATGGGAGGCAGCGAAGCAGCGGAAACAAAAGTTTTCTCCCCAAAACCCAGAACAAAAGGAATCGTGTCAACGTCTATACAATAGGAAAGATGGTTTGTGGATGCATAACTTGTCCTGAGGCTTGCTCTATGACAGTACCTCACGCCTTGCGCGGTGTTCACCTCCAGTCTTGGACGGTGTCTGTGCAGCTCCTGGTCGCATCAGGACTGACGACTCCTAGTCTCACCAGGACTTTCGGGATTGAAAGTTGTCCTCCGAGCGGCAGAGGTCTCCCGCCTCTGCAGTCATCCACACAGACTACCTGGAACTCCAATCTCCTTGTCCCACACGGAATCAGAAGGATTCACACCCTCCTGTCGGCGTACTAGTCGCCAACACACTCTCCTGCCACCAGTCGCTTTCTATAGTTGTCTTTCCCTTGATGTGCCTCCCTTATTGGGCAGAACTTGCTCGGGCTCTCTCGGTTTCCAAAACCAGAGAGAACGATAACTTCACAGAGCAACTGGTTGTACTGAGTTGTACTTTGAGAAGCCCTCAATACCCCTATATATATAGGAGGGTCATGGGACATGGTTCTCTATCCCGGGCAATATGGGACTAAAGCAGGAGTAGAAGGGTTCGAGATTTTCCACAAAAACAACCAACTGCGTAACCTGAACCGATCGTTTCACAACTAAAACGGTCGGTTGGGGATCTGAGCCGGTCGATTGACACCTCAACCGATCGGTTGGGACCCATGAAATAGTCAGTTCATTTCTGAACCGGTCGGTTCATGGTCCTGATCAGTTCCCGATTGACTTTTCTTCTTTTGTTTCAAATTGGTATCAAATACCAATCCTTGTTCCAATCAAATTGGGCAAGTGAAACAAAAGGAAATTTCTCACCAATCTTACTTTCCCAACTTGCTCGGTTGGACTTGAACCGATCGTTTCAACACTTGAACGAATCACTTTACCCTGTCCATGAGCCGATCAACTCACCAGTTGAGCTGATTGGTTCACCAAGCTCATCCGATCAGTTCATCACATGAGCCGATCAGTTCATCACATGAGCCGATCGGTTGGGAGTGCAGATTGTGAAAAATCAGTCAATCGCAGTTTCAATCAATCTGATACTCTAATCAATCAGTCCAACACCTTGAACACTATGATACTGAGGTATCAATTGATTGAGTGTTTAATTGAACTACTAAACTCCTTTAGTAATCAATCTAAACATGTTTGTGGACAAACTCCTATTCCAGGTTAAATCCTATGTGTGTGACCCTACAAGTCCATTTCACGTTGGCAGTGAAAGTCCATAACACTTATGACTTCACAAGCAAAGAGCACTGCCTAGTCACACATTAGTGCTATCCAAGTGAAATAGAAAGTTGGAGAACCACTTTCAATCCTACAATCCGTGAATGGTGTTACAGTGAATGTATAATTCCTTTGTCACTGATATCCTGAATGAATCGAGGCATGGAACAGTCATCCTGTCAACATTCATTCATTTCTTTGATCTCAAAGAAGGCTGGGTGAGATGTGTGTGACATCAATATCACATATTGATTCAAACGTGCATGCACATGCCTTTCTCAATCCTACTCATCAAGTGGCCAAGGACATCAAACTCCCTCAGGAGGGACAAATCCCATATCTATCACTCACCCCTCAAAAGCCCCATGTGTCAAAGACACCCAATCATCACCTTTATAACAACCCATGTTTTAGGATTTCATTTGATGATGTCAAAGTGTACCCAACGACATGTATTGAGTGTAGTGATTTCAAGTCTAAGAATCACACTCACCACCATCACTGTGAGGGCTGACTGTGACTACCAAGTCATGGTTCCATGTGTCACTCTCACAGTGGGTCTATCTGGTACCTTGTTCTCTAAAAAATACCTATGTGCTTGGTTTGATATCACTATATCATGACTAATGAGATTCTGTCATCAACAAACACTCAATCTAATCATCAGTGTTATTGATGTTTATGGTTATTTCCACAATAACAACTGACTAGGTACTAAACAAGAATGTATACTCTTAACATTCCTATGATCTCATCATTTAGGTCATGAACCTAAAATCATACGTCATTGAGTAAAACCATTCTTTAGACATCTATCATGTTACACCATCATCTCAGAAATAGTTTAAACATATAGATCAGAAATTGCCTTTATTATTATTCAAATCATTTACAAAGTATCCCATTACAATCATCATATGAATTGCTATATGGGCATACATACCAACAAACTCCCACTTCACTTAGAGCCAGTCACCAAGGAACCTCAATCCTTGTGACCTAGCATGACCATCATGCTTCTGTTGAGAAAGGGCCTTAGTCAGTGGATCAGCTATGTTGTCTTCAGTTGGAACTTTGCAAATCTTCACACCTCCTCGCTGTACGATCTCTCGTATGAGATGGAAGCACCGCTGTATGTGCTTGGACCGCTAATGTGATCTTGGTTCCTTAGCTTGTGCAATAGCTCCATTATTGTCAAAATAAAGCTCAATTGCATCACAGCTACTGGGAATCACATCAAGTTTAGAAATGAACTTCCTGATCCACACAACCTCCTATGCTGCATGTGAAGCAGCAATATACTCGGCCTCTGTAGTAGAATCGACAACTGTTTCTTGCTTGGAACTCTTCTAGCTCACAACTCCATTATTAAGGCAAAATACAAATCCTGACTGCGATATGTAATCATCTTTATCGGTTTGGAGGCTTGCATCAGTGTAACCTTTTACAACCAGCTCTTCCTCGCCGCCGTAAACAAGAAACTGATCCTTAGTCCTTCGCAAGTACTTGAGGATGTTCTTTACGACTATCCAGTGAGCATCCCCAGGATCTGACTGGTACCTTCTCGTCATGCATAGAGAATACGAGACATCTGGGAGTGTGCACAACATAGCATACAAGATGGATCTGATGGATGATGCATATGGGATCCCATTCATACGCTCCCTCTCTTCACAAGATTGGGGACATTGAGCTCTAGAGACGGTGACTCCATGTAGCATGGGGATGTTGCCTCTCTTTGAGTTCTCCATGCTGAACCGCTTCAGCACTTTGTCAATGTACGTGCTCTGACTTAGTCCGAGAAGCCTTCTAGATCTATCTCTATAGATCTTAATTCCTAGAATGTAGGATGCTTCTCCTAAGTCCTTCATTGAGAAAGTATTCCCAAGCCAAGTCTTTACCTTCTCTAAGGCTAAGACATCATTCCCCATCAAAAGTATGTCATCGACATACAATATGAGGAATGTGGTCGAGCTCCCACTACCCTTCTTGTACACACAAGGTTCATCTTCATTTTGAATAAAGCCAAACACTTTGACTTCCTCATCAAATCAAAGATTCAAACTGCGAGATGCTTGCTTCAATCCATAGATTGACCTTTGCAGCTTATAGACTTTATTGGCATTCTTTGGATCTACAAAACCTTCAGGCTGTGTCATGTACACATCCTCATTTATATTCCCATTAAGGAATGTGGTTCTAACATCCATCTTCCAAATCTCATAGTCATAATAAGCTGCAATAGCAAGCATGATCATGATGAACTTAATCATGGCAACTGGAAAAAAGGTTTCGTCATAGTCAACACCTTGAACTTGTCAAAATCCCTTCACAACCAATCTGCCTTTATAAGTTTGCACATTGCCATCCATGTCGGTCTTTTTCTTAAAGACCCACTTGCACCCTATGGGTTTTACCCCTTCGGGTGGTTCCACCAAAGTCCATACTTTGTTGGAGTACATGGATTCCATCTCGGATCTCATGGATTCAAGCCATTTCTCAGAATCTGGTCCCTCCATAGCCTCTATGTAGGTAGTTGGATCATCATCTATGATCAACTCTCCACCTTCCTGAGTCACAAGGTATCCAAACCTCTCAGGTTCAAGGCAGGTCCTACTAGATCTACGAGGTCCTTGTGTTATCTGAAGAGAATGCGATTCTATAACACGTTGTGAATCTGCATATTCCTATCCTACATCTACCGGTTCTATGTTTACTTGTTGGGCTTGAACCTCTTCAAGCTCTATATTCCTCCCACTGCTTCCTTTGAAAATAAATTCCTTCTCTAGGAATACAACATCCCTGGCAACAAACACTTTGTTGTCAGTAGGGTGGTATAAGTAATATCCCCTCGTTTCCTTGGTATATCCAACAAAATAACATTTATCGGATTTGGGTCCAATCTTATCAGGAAACATTTTCTTGACGTAAGCCTCACAACCCCAAATCTTCATCAAAGACAAATTGGGAAGCTTCCCATACCATATCTCATATGGTGTCTTTTGAACCGATTTAGATGGTACACGATTAAGTGTAAACGCGGCGGTTTCAACAGAATGAACCCATAAGGAAATCGGAAGATCCGCAAAACTCATTATTGATCACATCATATCCAACAATGTGCGATTCCTTCTTTCAGACACACCGTTATGCTGTGGTGTCCCAAGCGGAGTCCATTGTGATACAATACCACGGGCTCACAATAGGTCCTCAAACTCATGGCTTAAGTATTCTCCACCTCGATCGGATCGAAGTGCCTTAATACTTTTACCAAGTTGGTTCTGTACTTCATTCATGAAATCCTTGAACCTTTCAAGGGTTTCTGACTTATGCTTCAGCAGGTACACATAGCCATACCTACTGAAATAATTAGTGAAGGTAATGAAGTACTGACACCCATTTCTGGCATTAGTTATGAAAGGCCCACATACATCATTATGTATGAGTCCAAATAGATCACTAGCTCTCTCACCTTTACCTGAAAAGGGAGTCTTGGTCATCTTGCCTAATAAAAAGATTCACATGTCTCTATTGTTTCATAATCAAAAGAGTCTAGATAACCATCTTTATGGAGTATAGAAATGCGCTTCTCATTTATGTGCCCTAGACGACAATGCCAAATATATGTTTTGTTTGAGTTGTTGAGTTTTTGCCTTTTGGTGTTTATGTTGTATACACTTGTCTCTAGATCTATCAAGTATAAACATAAGACATTGGGGCACTGCCATAAAGGATCCCGTCTTTAGAAATGGAACATTTTCCATTCTTAATAAGAAATTCAAATCCATCTTTGTCCAAACAACAGACGGAAATGATATTCCTATTTATGGCAGGTACATAATAGCAGTTCTTCAACTCTATTATTAGCCAACTTGGTAGAGTTAACTCATAGGTTCTAACGGCACTGGCAACAACTCTTGCCCCATTGGCAACACGTAGTTCAACCTCACCTTTCCCCAAAGGCCTACTTCTCTTAAGATCCTTCACATTTGAACAAATGTGAGATCCACATCCGGTATCAAGTACCCATGACGAAGAAGTAGTAAAGTTAATCTCTATCACGTATACACTAGAAGTAGAGATCTCTATCTCTGACTTCTTCTTCCATCGTTCCTCCCATCCTCTCCATGTAGAAGAAATTGGATTGGTGAGAGAACCCTTCTCTCCCTTACCTATCGTTCCATTGATCTCTATCAATGAACTTTCTTTCTTCTTCACCAACGCTTTAAGCGTACATAGAGTTGATTCAAAGGCTCCTGGTATAACTGGATTGTGAAGAACACTTCTCACAGTCCTCAACCAGTTATGGAATTTATTCTCAATTAATTTTCCCATTTTAAAAGATGATTCTTTTGCCATTCTATAAGAGAAAATTGCATTTGTCAAAACTCCTTTTGATTTGATTTGAATAAAATTTGATGATAGTCAATTAGGCCTTTAATCAATTACCGCTCCCACTATTTTGATTCAAATTGAAAGCCCTCACCATAAATTCAGAAGATTGCACTACACAATCTTCTAGTGGGTCAAGATCCTAAAATCCTATGAGCCATGGACCAGCTAGGGCTGTCACCCACAACTCACATCTCCTAGGTAGGCAACTCTTGCCAATTGCATCATATGCAACTCTTGAAAGATGTCATATGCAACTCTTTTCCATGATCATCTCCATGCCTCAAGGTACTAGATCCCATCTAGATCACCTTGTTAAGTCTGATGCAAAGCCAACACGATGAATATGCACCCTGCTAAGGCAGACCCACACATTCATCCTTCACGCTTCCATGAGAAAGACGGTGCACCACGCTAGGGCATGCCCACACTTGGTCGATCAAGCTTTTCACGTGTGTCGCATTTGGAAGGCATCTAAAACTTTAATATTTAATGAGAGATTTGGTTTTTATATACATATACATATCCAATCACCACAATATATAGTACGTATCATATACATGCTATATCCCACAGTAAAACATGCAAAACGATAAAAGCAATGATTATGGCCATCCTATTATGATTCCTCGAGCCAAGAGGAATCACGATCATCTAGGTCTACATCACATGCAACCTATACAAGATGAAATATGTGCCTGCCTTTCTAGGTTTGATCAGCTCATCTCCATGACTGATCGGCTCGCCATCAAGTTGGTTATTTGGGTGCCACCAGCCGATCGACTGGCGCCTCCAGCCGATCAGTTAACCGGTCATCGTGCATCTCCTCAGATCGCCACCCGCTCATCTCGCTCTTCGGTCCGGTCATCTGGAACACCAACCGATCGGTTCACGCCTTGAACCAATTGTCTCAGTTCATCCACCGTTCTTTGACATAATAAGAAATAAAATCTATCCTATTTACAATTGAATTGTGAAACCCCGAGTTACATTCGGGGGGAGCAAAGGTAGGAAAAGAAATCTCAAATTATTTCAAGTTACATCAGGAATGAGAGAAAGGGAATCGGTGCGCAGACCGAGATGCAAGCAACCACATACAACCACACACAAATATAGGGTTTATAGGCCATAACCATGCTACACATGCACCACAAAACTCGTTTAAGGGTGACGTGTATCGAGTGCATTAATATTACATATCATATATGTATATTTGGGATTTGTGGATTGGACATGCATAAAGCCAATTTTATTCGCATCGTATGCAATAAATAAAGGCGACAAACCAAAATTGATCATATCAATAATCCTAAAATATAGAGCAGTTGACGTGGCTCTGATACCACTGTTGGGTTTTATGGGAGGCATAGAAGCAGCGGAAACAAAAATTTTCTCCCCAAAACCCAGAACAAAAGGAATCGCATCAACGTATATACAATAGGAAAGATGGTTTGTGGATGCATACCTTGTCCCGAGGCTTGCTCAGCGATAGTACCTCGTGCCTTGCGCGGTCTTCACCTCTGGTCTTGGATGGTGCCTGTGCAGCTCCTGGTCGCATCGGGACTGATGACTCCTGGTCTCACCGGGACTATTGGGATTGACAATTGTCCTCTGAGCGGCAGAGGTATCCCGCCTCTGTAGTCATCCACACGGACTGCCTGGAACTCCGATCTCCTTGTCCCACAAGGAATCGAAAGGAGTCACACCCTCCTGTCAGCGTACTAGTTGCCAACACACTCTCCTGCCACCAGTCGCTTTCTGCAGTTGTCTTTCCCTTGTTGTGCCTCCCTTATCGGGTAGCACTTGCTCGGGCTCTCTCGGTTACCAAAACCCGAGAGAACGATAACTTCACAGAGCAACTGGTTGCACTGAGTTGTACTTTAAGAATCTCCCAATACCCCTATATATAGGAGGGTCATGGGACAGGGTTCTCTATCCCGGGCAATATGGGACTAAAGCAGGAGTAGAAGGGTTTGAGATTTTCCACAAAAAGAACCAACTGCGTAACCTGAACTGATCGTTTCACAACTAAAACGGTCGGTTGGGGATCTGAGCCGGTCGGTTGAGACCTCAACCGATTGGTTGGGACCCATGAAACGGTCGGTTCATTTCTGAACTGGTCGGTTCGTGGTCCTGATCAATTCCCGATTGACTTTTCTTCTTTTGTTTCAAATTGGTATCAAATACCAATCCTTGTTCCAATCAAATTGGGAAAGTGAAACAAAAGGAAATTTCTCACCAATCTTACTTTCCCAACTTGCTCGGTTGGACTTGAACCGATCGTTTCAACACTTGAACGAATCTCTTTACCCTGTCCATGAGCCGGTCGACTCACTAGTTGAGCCGATCGGTTCACCAAGCTCAACCGATCGGTTCATCACATGAGCCGATCGGTTGGGAGTGCAGATTGTGCAAAATCAGTCAATCGCAGTTTCAATCAATCTGATACTCTAATCAATCAGTCCAACACCTTGAACACTATGATACTGAGCTATCAATTGATTGAGTGTTTAATTGAACTACTAAACTCCTTTAGTAATCAATCTAAACATGTTTGTGGACAAACTCCTATTCTAGGTTAAATCCTGTGTGTGTGACCCTGCAGGTCCATTTCACGTTGGCAGTGAAAGTCCATAACACTTATGACTTCACAAGCAAAGAGCGGTGCCTAGTCACACATCAGTGCTACCCAAGTGAAATAGAAAGTTGGAGAACAACTTTCAATCCTACAATCCGTGAATTGAGTTACAGTGAATGTATTATTCCTTTGTCACTGATATCCTGAATGAACTCGAGGCATGGAACAGTCATCCTGTCAACATTCATTCATTTCCTTGATCTCAGAGCAGACGGGGTGAGATGTGTGTGACATCAATATCACATATTGATTCACATGTGCATGCACATGCCTTTCTCAATCCTACTCATCAAGTGGCCAAGGTCATCAAACTACCTCAGGAGGGACAAATCTCATATCTATCACTCACCCCTCAAAAGCCCCATGTGTCAAAGCCACCCAATCATCACATTTATAACAACCCATGTTTTCGGATTGTGTTTGATGATGTCAAAGTGTACCCAACGGCATGTGTTGAGTGTAGTGATTTCAGGTCTAAGAATCACACTCACCACCATCACTTTGAGGGTTGACTGTGACTACCAAGTCATGGTTCCATGCGTCACTCTCACGGTGGGTCTGTCCGGTACCTTGTTCTCTAACAAGTACCTATGTGCTTGCTTTTATATCACTATATCATGAATAATGAGATTATGTCATCAACCAACACACAATCTAGTCTTCAGTGTTATTGATGTCTATGGTTATTTCCACAATAACAACCAACTAGGGACTAAACAAGAATGTATACTCTTAACATTCATATGATCTCATCATTGAGGTCCTGAACCTAAAAGCATACGTCATTGAGTAAAACCATTCTTTAGACATCTATCATGTTACACCATCATCTCAGAAACAGTTTAAACATATAGATCGGAAATTGCCTTTATTATCATTCAAATCATTTACAAAGTATCCCATTACAATTATCATATGACTTGTTCTATGGGCATACATACCAAAAGACTCCCACTTGCACTTAGATCCAGTCACCAAGGAACCTCAGTCCTTGTGACCTAGCATGACCATAATGCTTATGCTGAGAAAGGGCCTTAGTCAGTGGATCAGCTATGTTGTCTTCAGTTGGTACTTTGCAAATCTTCACATCTCCTCACTATACGATCTCTCGTATGAGATGGAAGCGCTGCAGTATGTGCTTGGACCTCTGATGTGATCTGGGTTCCTTAGCTTGTGCAATAGCTCCATTATTGTCACAATAAAGCTCAATTGCATCACAGCTACTGGGAACTACATCAAGTTTAGAAATGAACTTCCTGATCCACACAACCTCCTTTGCTGCATGTGAAGTAGCAATATACTCGGCCTCTGTAGTAGAATCGACAAATGTTTCTTGCTTGGAACTCTTCCATCTTACAACTCCATTATTAAGGCAAAATACAAATTCTGACTGCGATCTGTAATCATCTTTATCGGTTTGGAAGCTTGCATTAGTGTAACCCTTTACAACAAGCTCTTCCTCACCGCCGTAAACAAGAAACTGATCCTTAGTCCTTCGCAAGTACTTGAGGAGGTTCTTTATGGCTGTCCAGTGAGCATCCCCAGGATCTGACTGATACCTGCTCGTCATGCATAGAGCATACGAGACATCTGGGCGTGTGCACAACATAGCGTACATGATGGATCCGATGGATGATGCATATGGGATCCCATTCATACGCTCCCTCTCTTCACAAGATTGGGGACATTGAGATCTAGAGACGGTGACTCCATGTAGCATGGGGATGTTGCCTCTCTTTGAGTTCTCCATGTTGAACTGCTTCAACACTTTGTCAATGTACGTGCTTTGACTTAGTCTGAGAAGCCTTCTAGATCTATCTCTATAGTTCTTAATTCCCAGAATGTAGGATGCTTCTCCTAAGTCCTTCATTGAGAAAGTATTCCCAAGCCATGTCTTTACCTTCTCTAAGGCTAAGACATCATTCCCCAGAAAAAGTATGTCATCCACATACAATATGAGGAATGTGGTCGAGCTCCCACTAACCTTCTTGTACACACAAGGTTCATCTTCATTTTGAATAAAGCCAAACACTTTGACTTCCTCATCAAATCGAAGATTCGAACTCCGAGATGCTTACTTCAATCCATAAATTGACCTTTGTAGCTTACAGACTTTATTGGCATTCTTTGGATCTACAAAACCTTCAGACTGTGTCATGTACACATCCTCATTTATATTCCCATTAAGGAATGTAGTTTTAACATCCATCTGCCAAATCTCATAGTCATAATAAGCTGCAATAGCAAGCATGATCCTGATGGACTTAATCATGGCAAATGGAGAAAAGGTTTCGTCATAGTCAACACATTGAACTTGTCGAAATCCCTTCGCAACCAATCTACCTTTATAAGTTTGCACATTGCCATCCATGTCGGTCTTTTTCTTAAAGACCCACTTGCACCCTATGGGTTTTAACCCTTCGGGTGGTTCCACCAAAGTCCATACTTTGTTGGAGTACATGGATTCCATCTCAGATCTCATGGCTTCAAGCCATTTCTCAGAATCTGGTCCCTCTATAGCCTCTACGTAGGTAGTTGGATCATCATCTATGATCAACTCTCCACCTTCCTGAGTCACAAGGTATCCAAACCTCTCAGGTTCAAGGCGGGTACTACTAGATCTACGAGGTCCTTGTGTTATCTGAGGAGAATGAGATTCTACAACACCTTGTGAATCTGCATATTCCTCTCCTACATCTACCGGTTCTATGTTTTCTTGTTGGGCTTGAACCTCTTCAAGCTCTATATTTCTCCCATTGCTTCCTTTGGAAATAAATTCCTTCTCTAGGAATACATCATCCCTGGCAACAAACACTTTGTTGTCATTAGGGTGGTATAAGTAATATCCCCTCGTTTCCTTGGGATATCCAACAAAATAACATTTATCATATTTGATTCCAAGCTTATCAGGAAACATTTTCTTGACGTAAGCCTCACAACCCCAAATCATCATAAAAGACAAATTGGGACGCTTCCCATACCATATCTCATATGGTGTCTTGAATAAACAGATTTCGTTTTGAATAAAAGATAGTGGAACACATAATGATATAATTTGTTTTGAATAAACGGATTTCGTTTCCAATAGCCTTGATGTTTGTTTTGTGGGCTTTATTGGCTATTGGGCCCAATAACAAGGAAAAGACAGAAGGAACTCCATTGTTAATATGAAATGAAGAAAAGAAAGATGTAGAAAGTTCTAGAAGGCAAAAGAATACGATCCAAAGTTAGATTTCATGCCTCTTGGGTTCCTTGGGTTCCAAGGAATCCAAAGTTGCAAAGAAAATGCAATAAGAAAAGAAAAGATTAATTAAGTATTTCTTTATTAAGAAAGAAATTGAAAACAATGGTAAAATGTGGAATATAAGTGGAAAGAGGTATAATTGAGTTATCCTTGGTAGAATTTCGTATCCCAAGGATTCCTACTATTAAAAGGAATGCCAATGAGGGAAATAAAAAGAAAGATAAAAAGAAATCCTCAAATAGAGATACTTTAATAAGAAATAAACAAGATAATTTGAAATAATGAATAACTTGCATATGAAGGAAACACCCTTTCTCCTTGGGAATTTGGGTTTCAAATTTAATACATAAGGAGATAGTGCAAGAAATAAAGAGAGAAGTGAGGATTTAGTCATAATGAGTGATATTTCAAACCCCACTTTCTTTCTTGTATTACAAGGAATAGAAAGTGCTTAACACATGGACATCTCGCTTGTAGGCCAAATAAGGAAAGAAAGGAACCAGATTCCTGGAAAGAATTTATAGGGAAGATAAAAGAAGTGGCTGGAGTTTATTTAGATGCAAGTGTTTTAATGAGAGGATAGGAAGGAACGATCTAAAGAAAGGAAACCTAGGTTGCTACATCTCCCTCCCCTTTTACCCTTCCTATCTATCCTCGTGAGGATATATATATATATATATATATATATATATATATATATATATATATATATATATATATATATATATATATATATATATATATATATATAGATCTGTGGTGCCCTATCTCCACCTAGCACCGTGTGAGCACCTTTTCTCTTCCAACTCTTCTGGTCATACGACTACCCTGAATGGATCTACAACATGGGTATAAAGACAGGCTGCAACATGGCCTACGATGAGAACTGTTGAACCATCATCAACGTCTTCATCCCTACAAAGGTCTGCTCACCCCCTTTTCCTCTAACAACGATGACAACCTTCGTGGCTAGGAGTTGTAGTCGGGCTGATGTAGGGAGTCGCGGCGGTAGGCACATGCTTCAGTCACTCCGAGTGGCATAAAAGGGGCAGAAGGGAAGGATGAAGGCCTGAGAGCCTTGCATAAAAACACATGCCCTATTTAAAACTATACACAGGCAGCATAAAAACATTGAGGCATCAAGCCAAAATCTCAGATCGATTCATTAAAGTATCTACTAACTCTGAGGACCTGAGAGTATAGAGACGACACATAACACTCTGTATAAGACATGACAGCCAGTGCCTCCACCTGAGTGTCACTACTCTCCCTGTTGTTGTTGCTGCTGCTCTTCCCCTGCTATAGGGTTTCTATCTCTTCTCCCGCGTCCACCTAAAAAGTGTTGGTGACCAACGGAGTGAGACCCAGTCCCAGCGAGAGATATAACTCTCCACAAAAAACATTATTATTGCAGTTTATTAGAATAAAACTGAGAAGAGGAATCATATATATTCAATAGTAGTTTAATTAATGTCTAAACAGGTTAGAACAATATTCTTATTCAAAAGCATTTGACCTATAACTTGATATAGAAGCATGTCATTTATCTAATAAGGAATATGAAGAACATGTATAACATTATCCATCTAGGATATGCTAAGCAAGATACCATCAACCAATGATTCTTGTATTTCAACCTTAAGCAAATACGCTACACGGATGATTACATTTTATAATCATACTTAATGCCCTGAAGAGATGAAGTATACCGTTCATGCTCCAACCGACCACGATTACGTAAAGCATCGGTACCACACAAGGTCAATGGAAGAGCCAGAGTCCAAGACCTCAACCTTCTCGGTCAGTACGAGATTATATGGCAGAGACATCAGGTGTCAAACTACAATAGCTTGCCAGGGTATAGTGGCATCTTCGCTATACAATTATAGCCCGCAACATATACTCTGTTCAGGGTTATGGCCCATAGCCAATGCCTGGTACCGTATCATGGAGTCATGGCCCATAGCCATACTCATACTGGGGTACGGTCCATAACCAATCCCATACATAGGATATAGCCCACAACCATTCCTATGGGGCATGAGGATATAATTTTCCAATTACCCCCACATATTCAAAAATATGCGCTCTGAGTTTAACTCATTTCACCATTTAGAAAATTCTGACGCTGATGGATCTGTGGTCAGGGAAACTACATTATATGATATTAATTGATTAATTAGGTGTATTACCATATTATTTTAGCATCAAACAAGTTTGCAGACATTAATTATTTTAACAATTGTTACAAAGAATGTGTAATACTTTCATCAAGTACTGTTCAAATCTTTAATAAAGCATTGGGATCTCAATCCCTAATCACATCAGGAGCATTCTCATCCTTTCACAAAGTCATCATCATGATTATAGAAAATGGGTATTCAAACCCTCAGTTTATCAAGGAACACTTGTTACCACTTATGAGGTAACACTACTACAGAAACGGCCTTTGGCGTCGGTCGTTTAACCCCATTTGGCGTCGGTTTCCGACCGACGCCTATGTGGGCGCCGCTAAAGGTCGAACACTTCGGCGTCGGTTTTTTAACCGACGCCTATTTGTCCTATAGGCGTCGGTTGTTTAGTAAATAACCGCCGCCAAAAGTGTTCGCGCCACAGAAAATGGCGTCATCTAGGGCACTTTGTGCGTCGGTTATTTACTACACAACCGACGCCTATATAGAATATAGCGTCGGTGTTTTAGTAGATAATCGACACATAAAGTGCCCTAGATGACGCCATTTTCTGTGGCGCGAACACTTTTGGCGTCGGTTATATACTAAACCACCGACGCCTGTACTTCAAGACGACACGGCCGTGCTTCCCTGCACGGCCGTGTTAGTACTATAGACGTCGGTTTTATATGAATAACCGACGCCATTTACACCACGGCCGTGCTATCCTGCACGGTCGGGTTGTTTGTACTATTAGGCGGCGGTTTTATCAAATAACCGACGCTGTATGTCTTTGCTGACAGTTTTTATTAAATAACCGACGCCTATTTATATATATATTTTTTTATATCAGTTTGCAGGCCTGCTGTGGCTGGTCAGCAGGATGAGAACCTGCAGTTCAGTTTTCTGAACTGCAGGTTTACGACATCCATTGATATCAGCCTACAAACAGGCCGCAAACCTGCAAAAGTCACAAGCAAAATTCTACACAAGTACATACATTCAGACATCAATTCATTTCTCACATTCACACATATAGAAACATTCAAAAACATGTATTAACATTCAGAAATATTTATTTACAAAGTATCATTCATTATCGCTATCAACATCCCAATTATATCTTACAGTTGCCACTGCTTGTATGGCTTTTGCCCATTCTTCTCTTACTTCATTTAATGCTTCCATCATATATGGAGCATGTATATTTTTTAAGCGTTTACCTGTAGTGTTGTCAGTTTTAAACACCTGCAAAGAGAATGATGTATATATATAAGTAATAATATAAAAAATAAGATAAGATTGATATATTTCTTACTAACTAATGAGACTATATATAATACCTCATGTATGGTATCGATGTCCAATGCGGCATATTTTATAATCATCTGCATAAATCGTATCACATAGTATGCGCATGCCTAGCCATTGTCTTGTGTAGCACACTATAAATTGAAACATACAAAATAATACAACTAAGCACAATTCACATCAATAATATATATATTCGAATCGGGAACTTACTTGTACGTTCTGCCAATTTATTGGCTGGTTCTTTTTCCTTGGGACCGTTCCTCCAGCCTTTTTGAATGCATCTAAACCCCTACATGTTAATATAACACAATAAATTGCATAAGTAAATAGTAATGTAATAAAAGATGTTAACGGATATAAAAATGAAATATTTCTCACCAGAATAATGGCATTCTCATTACGTGTCCAATTTTAGTGTTCAATGTACTCCCCGCAGGATCTAGATAATAAACAGTGAATGTCCCGGGGACAATAACTAGTAACTCCCAATGTCTACCGCTAGAAGTAAGAAGTTAACAATTAATAACTCAAAATGCAAAATAAAAATGGAATTTTCTTAAGTCCAAATTATAAATAAAGTAAACTTACTTGACATTGAATGGAGCTATTATTATCGTCTTCTTTTGCTGACCAAAAATTGTAAAAGCAACTATACAGTATTGTTGAACATTATCAGGGTCTTTAGCTACCAAACTAATCAATGATGGAATCAAAAATCCCACATGATCAAATGCAAATTGTTTGCAATGATCTTCGACTAGGTAGCTGCAAAACATATAGGCGTATGCATTAATATATAAGAAACCAGATCACTGGATCTTACACAAGGTATATGGATGTATAAACAAGATCTCACCTTATCCATGTCTCTATCATTGATGTATTCAGCCAATCATACATAAACAACTCAATAATATCTTGTATAAATAAAGAGCTATCGTATGATTGACCTGCATAATCTGCATCTAAAGAAATAATTATAGGGCAATGTACATTATGTGCCCGTAGCCAACATGCCAATCCCCTACAAGCAGGACCTAACGGGTATGTTAGGTCAGTTGGAACCCAATCGGGTAATGCGGGAAGTGGAAGTGGAGGCCTAGGTGCTCCTGGTGTCTTCTTTTTAACCTGTACATATAATTTCAGATCAGTTGACATCATATATACACATTAACAGTCTAAATCAATGTAAATTTATCTTACAATTTCAGTCGTGTAGACGACATCTTCTTTGGGCCACAATATCACCCCGCCTTCTGCCTCACCAAGTGTATCAATATCTAGGTGGGCATATGGCAACGCAACTTCCCTCCAATCGGGTAACACACATAATGGGCCCACACGAACATAGCCCTGTGGCATTGGAGTCCCGTGAAACCTTTCCCCAGGAAGGGACGGGTAAGCTTGCGCCTCTGCAACAACGTAGTCTTGCATTCTTAAGCGGCATGGCTTCAATGCCTACAAATTTACGTAAAGAATATTATACATATATACATATCATCTTGAAAACATAACAACTTGAAAAGACTAACTACAATGCCATAAAAAATACTTACAGCAGACGTGCTAGGCGATGGGTCTCCAGGATTACTCGCAGTCTGTGCATCAGGAGAAGAGTGGGTCGCCATAGGCGTATTGGAAGCCTGAGATGCCTGCCACCGCAGCAATTCTTCCTTGACCTTCTCAGCAACTACATCGTTGATCTTCTTAGCAACTAAATCCTCAACTCTCTTATTCTCCTATACATGGATAAAAGAAACATTAGCTTCTTATTAATGAATTTCCTTTTGCAGTAACATTCTAAAAAAAGAATAGGTTACCTCTTCTTGAGAAAGTCCCGCTCTGGGTTTGCGCTGGGATGGCCCAAAGAATGCTTTGATGCCAACACCAGCGCCGACACCTCTAACACGTCCAGGATGCTCTGGGTTACCCAGAGCAACTGTCAATTCATCCCTTGTGCCCTGAGGGATGAACGTGCCTTGTTTCCTCTGCTCGTGCAGCTCCCGCTAATCACCATAAACAGAAATTGGTAAGTTAACACCACAAATAATCAATATTCAAACGATTTCTCTAAGAGTGTTATTTTACCATTTTTGCAGCCGCCTCAGCAGTTACAGGCTTCTTTATTTCACCCTTCTTGTTTTGCCTGCCAGCTATCCAGATATCATGGCGAGGCATGGGTGTGGCAGACTCCTGAGTAGGAGCAGACTCCTGAGTAGCCGCAGACTCCGCCTGTAGTCTTTAGCGAACGCTTGCATAGCCTTTTGGACCCATAGTGTGGTCATGCACATTCAGTGCACGTCTTGCTTTTTGTGCGTCACTGAGGGCCTAGTTAGTATGCACATTAATGATTTGGTTAGTAGCACTAAATGCTAATCTTGAATAGGTGAATACAATGTATATTAATTAAATTAGGAGTGACGCCTAATACCTTGAATTCTTCAGATTTTCTTGAAGCAACAAAATTGTCCCAATCTTCTTTGTCCAAGAAGTTCCATTGTTCAAGGGCTGACTTCTTCTTCTTATCACCCTCTTTTATGTATTCTCTGTTCATATTTGTCCTATAATTCCTAAGCATCTTTCTAGCGCGTTGCATCACATTTTTACGATGCAACTTCTCATCCAATGCAAATAGATTCTGTAAAATAGAAATGTTATTAACTAGTATCCAAAATAGAATTGCAAATAATAGAATTTGTAATCTACAAAATAGAATTGCAAATAATAATAACTCACGCATAAATCCTTCCATATCAAGTCTTTTTTCCCTTGAGGAACTTTATGCCAATTGTCATACTTAACACCACAATGGCTCCGAGTGGTACACCCAAGATAGTTCACAAAAATATTGCAGTTCACTCCAATTGGATTTCCTCCATTATCAAACTCCACCACCAATTTGGATCCACTACCACTTAGCGCTAATAACTTCTTCAACAGAGTGATGCCACTTTTCTTGTTAAGTGTCTGGTGTTGCGCATCAAGTTGCTCCAGTGCTTCAGTGGGTACAGGTGCATCAACCTAAAATTTGACAAAAATAAAACACACTAAATTAGCCCAATATAGAAATATAGGATATATGACATAACTAGAAGATAATGAATTTTATAGAAATACAGGATATGTTTTTAGAACTTACATTAGTATCCTCGCCATGCTCGTCATGGACAGCATGCTCATCATGGACTTCATGCTTATCATGGAAATCATGCTCATCATGGTCAGCCATCTGAAAATGTCATTAAAAAGGCAAACATTTAGCATTTCTATTAACTAGAAAAAGGCAAACATTTAGCATTTGTATTAACTAGAAAAAGGCAAACATTTAGCATTTGTATCAACTAGAAAAAGGCAAACATTTAGCATTTGTATAAACATACATGTCTCTAAAATTGTGATCTTTTATCAATTAACAATCCTTCATTGTGATCTCCGCGCACATATAAGTCATCATTAGCTTCAATATTTTGTGGAGTGGGCAACCCAACTGAGAATGGACTGGAGTCATCATACTTATCATAGTACTCTTCTTCATCTATAGGATCTTCAATGAACTGTCTTTTACCATGAAGAACAACCGACCATTTATCATTTGCAGGATCATCGATATAGAATATTTGTTTCGCCTGTGATGCCAATATGAATGGTTCACCCTTCTCGCCAATCTTTTCAAAGTTCACCAAAGTGAAACCCAATTCATCCACTATAACTCCTTTGGTGTTATCAACACAATTACATTTAAAGAGCGGAATTTTGAAATATATGTAGTCAAACTCCCAAATGTCCTCAATGACACCGTAATATGACATTTTAGCTTCATGTGGACTCTTATCCTTTGCACTTGCAATGTACATAGTCGACGCTTGAAGAGTGACCCCACTATTTTGGACGACACTCTTATCATCTTGGCGCTTTGTGTAATATGTGAATCCATTAATGTCAAACCCTTCATAAGACATAACATTCGGTTTTGGTTTAAAGGCGAGGCATTTGATAGTTTATGTAATATCATTTGGTGTTTGAGATAGTTGATGTAAGACTTTTTCTTCAAACCACTTAGTAAAAGTCTTATTATGCTCTCTAGCAAGCCACATTGAACTTGCTCGAGGATGTTGTCTCTTTATGAAATTGGTATGTTCCTCGATATAAACACTCACTTCGTCCATATTGTGTAAAATATACAAGTGAGCTTGTTCCAACTGCTCACGGCTGATTACTTTCACTCGTGATCCCAAAATTCCTTTGCCCTCCTCAATATTCTTGTCATTATCAGGAGTGTCATTACCACTGAGAAAGTCATTGCAAAAATCCATAACCTCTCTCGCCACATAACCTTCAATAATACTCCCTTCAGGCCGATAACGGTTTCGAACATCACCTTTAAAAACGCTCATGTATCGTTCAAAGGGATACATCCAATGCAAGAAAACTGGTCCCAACATTTTCACTTCCCTAGTCAAGTGGACAACAAGATGTACCATGATATCAAAGAACGAAGGAGGGAAATACATCTCAAGCTGACATAGGGTAACAACCACTTCTCTTTGCAAATTATCGAGAGTATCAGGGTCAATAACTTTGCTGCATAGACTGTTGAAAAAGAAACAAAGTCTGGTAATTGCAAACCTTACATGCTTCGGCAATATAGATCGAATTGCCACGGGCAATATTTGTTGCATTAGAGTGTGACAATCATGAGATTTAAGACCTATCAACTTCAGATCTTTCATTGATACCAATCTACGGATGTTGGATGAGTAACCATGTGGCACCTTAACATTTACCAAGCATTCACAAAAAGTTTTCTTCTCCTTTCTAGACAACGTGTAACAAGCGGGAGGTAAGTATGTTCTTTTATTACCCATTTCACGTAATTCTGTTAATTCTGACCTTATTCCCATTTCACGTAGGTCCAGTCTGGATTTTATCCCATCTTTAGTCTTACCTGGTATATTTAATAGAGTACCAATGATGCTATCACAGACATTTTTCTCAACGTGCATTACATCGATACAATGCCTGACTGTCAAAGAACTCCAATAAGGAAGATCCTAAAATATTGACTTCTTCTTGAATGAAGAATTGTCACTCCGTGTGGCCATACTACATTGTGATTTCTTACCAAATTCATTGACAATGTCTTTTACTCTTTCATAAACAACATCCCCTGGTATAGGTTTAGGTGCACTCCGTTCATCATTCCATCCATTGAATGCTTTGCGCTTCCTACGATACAGATGGAATTTTGAAAGAAACCTTCGATGACCAAGATATACAGTCTTGCCGCCATGTTTTAGTCTTATTGAATCAGTGTTTTCTTCACATATAGGACACGCTTTAGCTCCTTTGACACTATATCCAGACAAATTCCCATATGCTGGAAAGTCATTAATAGTGCAAAACAACATAGCGTGCAAACGAAATGTCTCTCTTGCTGAAGCATCATAGGTCATCACACCTTCAGCCCAAAGTTTCTTTAAGTCATCAATCAAAGGTTCAAGATAAACATCGATATCATTTCTGGGTTGTTTAGGGCCCGATATCAACAATGACAACATAACGTACTTATTTTTCATACACATCCAGGGAGGAAGATTGTATATAACAAGCATGACTGGCCAAGTGCTATGTTGGCTGCTCAATGTCCCGTACGGATTCATCCCATCTGTACAAAGCCCAAGTCTTAGATTCCTATCTTCTTCACCAAATTTAGGGTACAATAGATCAATCTTCTTCCACTGTGGGGAATCAGACGCATGTCGTAGGATCCCATCATTATTTTTCTTAACATCTGCATGCCACCTCAAATTCTTCGCATCTTTCAGATTTGCAAACAAGCGTTGAAACCGTGATATTATAGGTAGATACCACAACACCTTGGCAGGAGAACCAGTTTTGGACTCCCCCGAAGTCGTCAATTTATACCGTGACGCACCACATTTTGGACAATCTTTCAAATCTACATAGTCCTTTTGAAATAATACACAATCATTCGGGCATGCGTGTATCTTCTTGGCCTCCATTCCCATTGGGCACAACATTTTCTTTACCTGGTATGTTGAGATTGGAAGCTCGTTTCCTTCAGGAAGAATTTCTTTCAACAAAGTCAACAATGAAGTGAAGCTTTTTTTGCTCCATCTATTGTTAGCTTTCAACTTATACAATCTCAACACAGCGCTAAGCTTCGTAAACTTAGCACAGCCTGTGTATAACGGTATCTCAGCATCATGCACAATGTTTGTAAAGATAGGAGGTGGATCGGTGTGCTCTACCCTACAACTATCCAGCATCGCATCAACGATGTCTGCTGGAACTGGTTCGTTTACATTTACGTCATCAGAGGCAATTTCTTCTTCCACCCAAGCACTGCTATCGACATCTACTAGTTTCGATTTTGAAATATCTCCATGCCAGTGCCATTCTGTATAGCCTTGTACAATCCCGTTGCACATGACATGACTTTTGATTTCCTCACCAGTGTTGACTTTCAAGTTGTTACCGCAATGCCTACATGGACAGTAGAACCTATCTGTAGGTTTTTTCCTATGTTCCTCGGCAAATCTAATAAACTGATCAAGACCAGATATAAACTCTGGGGTGCAACGATTACGAATGGACATCCATGATCTATCCATTCTATGATCAGAGAAAACAAGTATATATTAGGAAACAAGTATATATTAGGAAAAGATTAGGCAGCATTTCCCCGCTGTTCTCTAAGTACATATATACTTAGAGAACAAACGGGGAAATGCCAACAAACACATGTGATGTCATTCTTATATATAATAAATGTGTACCACCTATCCCATCCTTGAACACCTAATCTCACTAGTAAGTGTATAATGTGTATTGGGTTTTCGAGAAAATTTCGGCAGCATTTCCCCGCTGTTCTCTAAGTACATATGTACTTAGAGAACAAACGGGGAAATGCTACCAAAATTTTCTCGAAAACCCAATACACATTATACACTTACATCCTAAGTGAGATTAGGTGTTCAAGAACAGTCCCAAACCGGGGACTATCCAAGATTTACTCCTAATGAGTCAATCTAGGACGGGTTTCTAGGCCAACAAACACAATAATAGATATCTACAATGAAGCCGGACTCCATACAAATAGTATATAATTTAGTGATTGTTCATTCTAATTTATACCAATGTACAAGTAATATAAAAAACAATGATTGTTCACATTCTAGGCCAACAAACACATGTGATGTCATTCTTATATATAATAAATGTGTACCACCTATCCCATCCTTGAACACCTAATCTCACTAGTAAGTGTATAATGTGTATTGGGTTTTCGAGAAAATTTCGGCAGCATTTCCCCGCTGTTCTCTAAGTACATATGTACTTAGAGAACAAACGGGGAAATGCTACCAAAATTTTCTCGAAAACCCAATACACATTATACACTTACATCCTAAGTGAGATTAAGTGTTCAAGAACAGTCCCAAACCGGGGACTATCCAAGATTTACTCCTAATGAGTCAATCTTGGACGGGTTTCTAGGCCAACAAACACAATAATAGATATGTACATGTTAGGGTTTCATCACAATTGATGTTAGGGTTTAATCAAATCAAATTAGGATGCTAGAATGGACAAGTTTAAATCAAATTAGGATTTAAATTAGGGTTCCAATAGGATTCAATTTAATTAATTTTTATGTGAAAGATGTAATATTATAATACATACAATGGCAATGAAATGAAACCCTAATTGTATTGGAACTCATAAAAGGATGTCTCAAAGGTTGAATCTAATATATGCATCCTAAAAAAGGTATCACGTCACAAATGTGCATTTCAATAATCATATTTTATTTCCTTCCAATTAGTGTGGGTGCCAAGTTTGGAATTGTTTTCTAATCATGGGTCCCTTAATTTTATTTAGGATAGAAGATAAAATCAAGGATTTCAAATAGTATAAGGCGCACCCCCAAAAGTAAAAAAATGGATATATATTATGCATCATACCTTGGTTGCTGATTTTGTTTTGATGCACGACAAATAGTTACCATTGGGTCTTGGTCCACGGGAGGATAATCTATCTTCTACCTATTTAGAATGCTTCCTTGTGTGCACATCCACATAGTATATGTTTCTAAATTGACATTCTCTTATTTAGAATGTTTCATTCATAAACACATATGTGTTCTTGAGTTTTGGGATTCTAATTATAGCCAATTTAAATCATGTTAGTTAGTAGTATTTTTTTTGGATCAATTATGCTTGAGATGCAGATATTTCTGTAAAGAATGGTCATTGACTCCTGAAAATGGGAATGCCACATGAACATGTATAGAATAGGTAGATGTTTTTGAGCATGGGCTTGACATCAGCCAAGTTATGGTGTGGAACGAGGAGATGAGACTATTACTGAATGGAAAGAATGGCAGAGGAAGGGCTTGATGCTAGTACCTTGTGAGCAACGGAGTTAGGGCGTGATCAAGGAGACACAGAGCAGAGCAGCAACAAGGAGGAAGGAGCAAGCGGCGGCGGCGGCGAGCAGGAGTGGTGGCGAGCAGGAGCGGCGGCGAGCAGGCGACGGCGACGCAGAGCAACAGGATCTTCGGCGAGCAGGAGCGGCGGCTAGCAGGTGTCCAACGGCGGCAGGAGCGGCGGCGAGCAGGAGTGGTGGCGGAGAAAGGGGCGTCGGCGAAGGGGGCGCCGGAGAAGGGGAGCTGGAGAAGAAATCACCGGAGAGAAATCGGCGGCAGTAGAGAAGAAATTGCTCACAATGAAACAGAAGAAAGGGGAAGAGTCGGGCGATCGAGGGTATTGAAGTTCCCAAATAGCGTCGGTTGTTTAAAACAACCGACGCCTAAACTCTTTAGCGTCGGTTGTTTGAAAAAACCGACGTCCAATTGGACGATATTTTCATGAAATTGTTTGGCGGGAACCACCTTCAGCGTCGGTTATCCTTGAATAACCGACGCTGAAGGTGACACTTTTCGCGCAAATTTTCATCGCACATAGGCGTCGGTTTCTACATTAATAACCGACGCTGAAAATGACACTATTTTTTTTGATCGAAATTTGGATTTCGCGGGCGACTTTAAGCGTCGGTTTGTTGTAAACAACCGACGCTGAAGACAAAGCGGTACCCGTGTCTGGCTGGTCTTCGAATATAGACGTCGGTTTTCGTAAACAACCGACGCCTAACATAGAAGGCGTCAGTTTTCCTTAATAACCGACGCCCAGAAAAGTGTCACTGAATGCTATTTCTGTAGTAGTGTAACTAATATCTTTAGGTCATCTGACCAAAGTAAACATGATACTTTCTATACAAGCATCTCATATGGCTGACAAAGCCCATTTCATCTCTTGTTACCTCTCAAAAGGCAATAAAGCATGCTATGGCTCACAAGGCCCATTAACAATAATAAATGAAACACCATAGCTCATACTAGGCTATGTTCATCATCTCATGATACCTTCATGGTTAGTACACTTGATAACAGTTATATCAATTACATTTTAGCACCATGCTATACAAAGTAACACCACTTATACCCTTATTAGGGTTAGGGTTTCCCAATTCATATCAATCAGGGTTACTCATCCCCTTACAAAAATTAGGGCTAGATTTCCAAATTAGGGTTTCATAATACATAGTATCACCCTGGATTAGGGTTTTACATCATATCATTACCTTGAATTAAGGTTTCTTATAACATTTCCCCTAAAATTAGGGTTTCATGCAACTTTACCCAAAATTAGGGTTTTCATGTAGCATTCCTCTCTCTCATCCTCTCTAGGAGGTTAATTACTTTAATCTTGATTAGATTGAATCAACTCGAATGAAGATTTGTCATAATGTATTAAGTCATTGATTCCATAAGCATCAAAGGTTAACCACTCTAAAGGTACTAATCGCCTAAGTGATTTAGATATACTTTCATTATAATCAATCTTGAGTTACTTTAATAGTACTCATTTAGTTCTGAGATCAATTGAACCTTCAACAATTTTGACTAATAAACCTTCAAACGGTTGGGATCCACACCTCCAAATGGTTTGAGAACGTTTGGACCTTCAAACGGTCTGAGACCGTTTAGACCTCCAAACGGTCTTGATCAACCTTTCAAATAGTCTTGACCAATTGTAAATCGAATCAACTCATTCGGTCTTGAAACCGAATCAACCCATTCAGTCTTGAAACTGAATCAACCCATTCGATCTTGAACCCGAATCAACCCATTCGGTCTTGAAACCGAACCAACCCATTTGGTCTTGAAACCGAATCCATCCATTCGGTCTTGAAACCGAATCCATCCATTCGGTCTTGAAACCAAATCATCAATCATTGATTGAAATCGATTGAATATTAAAACTGACTGGACAAATTAAGGTTTCCAACATCAAAACTGTTGGCTAAATGGACATCTATAAATCCCTTTGTTTTGATTATGACAAACATTTCATTATTATTGATCTAACGAGCTACTTGAGTGTGCAGGATGACAAAGTAACAAGGGAAAATCTACAAGCTTACATATTTATATTTTCATGCAATGTAATCACTGTTGTAAAAACTTGTACAAAAATTATAATGTACAAGTACTTAGAATTGCATGTAAATCAAGCTTTAGATTCTCCCTAGCTAAACACCACAGTTAGACAAGTCATCCCATTCAAATAGGATTATTTTTGCACACTCACACACATAATTAGTGCCTAAATTGAAACCTTGAAACACGATCAATCTCGGTCGACAAACTCCTCGACCGAGACACTCTCGGTCGACAATCTTCTCGACCGAGAAAGATCCAAAGTAGCCGTTAGACACAACAGACAAGTTAGTTGGCAGTTGATGAAAGACGTTGCAAATCACTTGTTCCAGAGAGCCTGTCGGTCGACAAAAGTTCGACCGAGTAGGTGTCTCGGTCGACCATTTGTCGACCGAGATGGTATCTGACATCAACTGCAAAATTAATTAATTAGCCGTTGTTAAAGCAACAACTTTGTACCTAACGGCTAGTTAAGCACTTAGAAACCCCTAGAAGTTGTCTAGAACGTCCTTAAGCATCCTTAGGCCATTCCTATAAATAGGACAAGCCATAGGACACCTAAACTTACTTGTTTACACTTGCTACACTTGAGAAATACTTGAGCTTACTTGAGCAATCTGTTGCAAGCAAATTGAGCACTGTGATCATTGGCCTACTTTCTCCTTAGCTCAAATTCGTGTCCTATAGGCTAGAATCTCCTACCCACAGCAATCACAAGTTCACACATTTGGTTAGGAGATCTATACGCTTGATCTAGGCATATCAAGCCTTGGGCTTTAAAGGATAAGTTGTAATTTCCTTTTTCTTTCTTATTCCCTATTACTGTTTGTACTCTCCTTGCTACTCCTAGGTTGGAGGTTGCGGATTGGAGAGGGTGAAGATCTTCTTGGCAAAGAAGGAGACTTTGAGCTACTTCAGAAGGCTGGTGCAACGGGAGGTTACTTCTAGAGAGGAAGGCTACTTCAAGGGGGAGCTTGGAGTTACTTCAAGAAGGCTACCTCAGGGTTGGTGCACCTACTTCAAGTGAAGGCTGTTCAAAGGGTGTGGTTGAAAGTATTGTATTTTGTATAAATCCTCAAGAGGTAATAAAATAAATACTTTCAAATCCCGATTGGGTAAGCAACCGGGTAGTGGACTGACAACTATAGTATTTGCTATAGTTGGAACCACTCTAAACGCCTGTCTCCTTCTTCTAATCTCAATTTTGGTTGTTTGAGTTAAATAATTTTTAAAATCACTATAAAACTCTATTCACCCCCCCTCTAGTAGTTTTCAGTTGGTATCAGAGCGGGCTTCAAGGAACCCTAACCAGGTCTTGAAGAATGGAGGGAAATGGTGAAAGGTGTTGTTTGGACAAAACCACAACATGCTGCAATTGGTGTTTAGGAACAAGCCACAAAACAACCGGATGCCCATGGAGATCAAAGGAAGAGCACAAAGAATGTCTTATTGCTACAACTAGTGAAGAAGAAGAAGAGGTAAGTCTCTTTGATTTATCTAAAGAAGAACTAGTTGCTATTATTGAAGAGACACATAATAAATATGTTGAGTGCAAAAAGAAATTAAAGAAATAAAACAAAGAAAATGATGATCTAAATGTTAAACTTCTTGCTCTTGCATCTGAAAATGAGGATCTCAAAGAGGGAAATAAATATTCTGATCTTAAGTTAAAATCTATGGAAGCCGATTGCAAGCTCCTTTCTGTTGAAAATTCAAACTTGCAGACTCAAGTAAACGATCTTCAAAAACAACCATTATTGTGCACCCATATAGATTATGACACTATTGTTAAAGAAATAAATTTATTGTCATCTAATCTAGACCAAGCAAAACTAGATATTAAGAAGAGAATGGAAGAGATTGCCAAGTTACAACAAAAAGTCAGTAATTTAAATAATAATGGTATTCTTGATCAAATCTTAGAGAATTCCTATCATCAAATTGGGAGAATAGGACTAGGTTATAAGCCTAAAGGGAAGTCCTATCAACCTAGTTGGAAAAGGACACAAACCCATCAATATGTATATGTACCTAAAGGAACAAATACATTTGTACCAAAGAACAACCTAGAACAAAATCATAGAAAACAACTTGAGGTTGATTCTATATGTTGCCATTATTGCTCACGTCTTGCACATTACTCTTTTTCATGTCCTTATAAGAGAAAAGATGTCGAGTTAGTTTGGGTTCCAAAACCTCCAAACTAAATGAACAGAATCAAGTTGAGATATGACCAGAGACATTAGTTGCATACTTCTATGTCTATCTCAACTCAACATAATGAGATTACAAATAAATATCTCAATAGTTAACTCACACAAATATGTTTTATTAACAGTTCCAGGAATCTTGTCGGTCGAAAAACTGTCGATCGAAAGAACATCGGTCGAAAAATTGTCGACCGAGCACATTACTGTTCTCCAATCTACGACAAAATTGTTGTATTTATTTTAAATCCGATGAAATTGCTATCTACTTATGATTGATGACTGGATATATTTTTGGAAATCATTTCTACAAATTTATTTCCTGGATGATTTAAGCTTAAACTGAAATTATGCTTGGTTCAATGAAAAGAAAATTCATAGTTTCACATGATTGTTCCTAAAAGTATCTTCTGATCTACTTACAAATCATGTGATGGAATCATCATTATATGCTACTATTGTTACACCATGGATATACTTTCATTATTGGGTGCGCATAAATAATGAAAATGGTATGGATCCATGAAAATATATATATATAGGCAAGTAAAATGATTTATTGGTTATATGTTATTGCTTGCAACACATAAAAGATAAAAATCTCTAACTTAGTATCTTTGAAATAATTAATTGTGCCTCCAAATAAGTAGTATGCTTCAACTTGATATTTAATTAAATTTTATGCAAATATTATACTCAATATATTCAATCTGAAAATATGCAAAATTTGCCTCTTGGTCAAAATAAAATTTGACAAAGGGGCGCTATGGTCGTAGTCTAATTCGACCTAAAATAAGTTTGACATAATAACTAATTGGATATCCTTTTATGATTAAAAGAAATTAATTTATGATCACAACTTGTCCCAATATTGTCACAATATTACTCCCTTAGAAAATCTATATATGTGCTCTACAAAAATAGTCTATCAATTACATTAAAAATCAGCTTCAAATTCGTACTCAGTAAGTCTGTCGGTCGACAAACTCTTCGACCGAAAACCTTTCGGTCAGCCCCTCTCCCTCGATCGACAGAATCTAGACAGATTTAGTATTGGACATACTTTCGGTCGACAAATGTTCGACCGAGACAATGTCGGTCGACAATTGTTCGACCGAGAAATAGCCGTTGGATATGACCGTTGTAAACCGACCGTTATGACCGTTTATGACCGTTGTATGACCGTTGGGGAGCCAAGTGGCGCGTCTGCAACATGACCGTTGCGGAGGCTCGGTCGACGAGTCGTCGACCGACCAGGTCGCTGGATTGTTATAAAAGGAACCGAAGACGGGTCACTTCCTCACACTTGCATACTCTTGCTTCCATAGGCTCTCTCTAGTGCATTTTTGTGGAACTCGTTAGCATCCTCATCCCCAAGCCTTCCTTGCTTCTTCTCCACCTTCAAGCAACACAATGGCCTCATCATCTGCTCGTGGGAAGAAGAAGGTCGCCGGCAGGAAAGGAAGGGAAGCTCGGGAAGCTACGCCACCACTGACGATCATCAACGACATTGCCTTCGTCGATGGAGATGCTGGTGATCGATATCTACAGCTTTCCTCCAAAGCTCCTCTCCCACGACGACCAGTTGAAGTTATGGACTTCATTAACATCATCGACTTGGAGGACCTTTTCGAAGTACAAAAGTTAAAAGAATTCATCAACCCTTCTTTTCCTTCCTATTCAATCAAGGTAGTGAATGAATTCTATGCAAACCTCATTTCCCACTCTGAAAATGAAACCATCTTCTTCTACACTATGGTCAATGGGCATAGCTTCCGATTTACTGAAGGGGACATTCTTGACATGCTAAACATTGACATAGATGAATATCAAGACACCCTTGACCTTACTTCTGGAAACCCCCTTAACCAATTTCTCCAAGATGACCATACCATTAGTCTTAGTGACATCAAAAGGACCATTTTTAAATCCAATACAACCTGTCACGAAGATAGAGGCACATATTATGCTATAAATCTTAAACCAGCTGCTAGGATTGTAAACCTTATTGTATCAACAAACATACATCCTAGAGCCAATAAGTCTGAAGTTCCTGTTTTTCGTATGTGTCTAATATATGCCATTATCCAACGTATTCCCACTAATTTTATCCGCATCATTCTTAAAAACATGCTTGAGTTTTCTGGCAATCCTCCATATGCCGATTTTGTATGCCAAATTACTCAAAATTTCCTTAAGACCCCACTTGAGGATATGGGATATACATGGGAGCGTAGACCACAAAAAATAAGTAAGAATACAGTAGAAAAATGGGAATTGATTTTGGTCATAAAAGGGCTAGAGTTGAAGGAGAAACATCTCATCAAGACATACCACCACCCCCTCCTTCTACTAACCTATCACATGACCCCATTCAAAACACTCTTACTTATATTGCTGGCTCCCAATATCACCTGAGCAAACAACTAGACTATAACCATCATGCCATGACTTATATAAACCAAAGAATGCAAACCCTTTCACCAAACCAACCTGATGAATATCTGTATTCTTTAAATCCTGGCATGCTCAATCCATACAATCCTTCGTACAACTATTATCAAACTCCACCTCCACCATCTATGGATCTTACGCACACTCAGTTTTCATCCATGCAACTGCAAGATATTGCCGCTCATTTCCGATTTGACCGAGTGCCTACATTCTTGGAAGCATATGCTTTAACTAAGACAGGTGCTCTAGATTGGCAAACCTTGGTCCAATATTATGGAACTGAGCCTTTTCTTGGGAAAGACCCTGACATTGATGTAATCCTTAAGTCTTTCCAGTAAATGTTGGAGTTATTGTAATGATATATTTTGAATAATTGTAATGGGTCATCTCTATATGATGTGTCTATCTTTCTATGCTTGTAATACATGCTTTTAATGAAATTGGCCATCTTTACTTGATTCCAATGGATATTTTTTATGTGAGACATCTTCAAAATATGGATTATAAGATCATCATTGTAGAACATACAAAATAAGGGGAGTAATAAATAAAAATGCAACCTTTAAAATTGTGGAAAAATTGACAAGGATCTATGACACAATTACTTAAAACAGTTATGAAACAAATCCAGACACATTCTCGGTCGAGAAACTGTTCGACCGAGAACACTATCGGTCGAAAGATCGTCGACCGAGCAGGTTTCTGTTGTCAAGTTTGCAATAAAACTAAATATACTTGCAAATTAATCATGTTTCCCTTCATCATATTGAAGAAAAAATTGGCTAAATCGCTTCCACTTTGGAAGATGTTTTCTTTGATATTTGTGCTACTTAAACAAAAACTCTTATTTACATTTTTGGTTTTTAAATGGACATCTTTTTCATTCGATTTGATGGGATATATAATTAAGGGGGAGTTTTTATTCTTAACGGTTATCTTTTTGAAATGACAAAGGGGGAGAGATAAATATAAAACTAAAATTTAGTAATTATGTAAAACTCAATTAATGAGTTTCATAAATAAACTCTTGGCTTTACATTGAAAGTTGCTATATTCCCAAATGATCTGGATTTCATGTTCCATAATTCATGGGGAATAATAAGCACACATTTTATACACAAGAGAAAAAGCTACAAAAGGTAATCTAAAGGTATGAAACTCATATGCTTTATATTTCCTTTATTTATATTTTGGAAATGTTTGTCATCTTCAAAAAGGGGGAGATTGTTGGCTAAATGGACATCTATAAATACCTTTGTTTTGATTATGACAAACATTTCATTCTTATTGATCTAACGAGCTACTTGAGTGTGCAGGATAACAAAGTAACAAGGGAAAATCTACAAGCGTACATATTTATATTTTCATGCAATGTAATCACTGTTGTAAAAACTTGTACAAAAATTATAATGTACAAGTACTTAGAATTGCATGTAAATCAAGCGTTAGATTCTCCCTAGATAAACACCACAGTTAGACAAGTCATCCCATTCAAATAGGATTATTTTTGCACACTCACACACATAATTAGTGCCTAAATTGAAACCTTGAAACATGATCAATCTCGGTCGACAAACTCCTCGACCGAGACACTCTCGGTCGACAATCTTCTCGACCGAGAAAGATCCAAAGTAGTCGTTAGACACAACAGACAAGTTAGTTGGCAGTTGATGAAAGACGTTGCAAATCACTTGTTCCAGAGAGCCTGTCGGTCGACAAAAGTTCGACCGAGTAGGTGTCTCGGTCGACCATTTGTCGACCGAGATGGTCTCTGACAGCAACTGCAGAATTAATTAATTAGCCATTGTTAAAGCAACAACTTTGTACCTAACGTCTAGTTAAGCACTTAGAAACCCCTAGAACTTGTCTAGAACGTCCTTAAGCATCCTTAGGTCATTCCTATAAATAGGACAAGCCATAGGACACCTAAACTTACTTGTTTACACTTGCTACACTTGAGAAATACTTGAGCTTACTTGAGCAATCTGTTGCAAGCAAATTGAGCACTGTGATCATTGGCCTACTTTCTCCTTAGCTCAAATTCGTGTCCTATAGGCTAGAATCTCCTACCCACAACAATCAGAAGTTCACACATTTGGTTAGGAGATCTATACGCTTGATCTAGGCATATCAAGCCTTGGGCTTTAAAGGATAAGTTGTAATTTCCTTTTTCTTTCTTATTCCCTATTACTGTTTGTACTCTCCTTGCTACTCCTAGGTTGGAGGCTGCGGATTGGAGAGGGTGAAGATCTTCTTGGCAAAGAAGGAGACTTTGAGCTACTTCAGAAGGATGGTGCAACGGGAGGTTACTTCTAGAGAGGAAGGCTACTTCAAGGGGGAGCTTGGAGTTACTTCAAGAAGGCTACCTTAGGGTTGGTGCACCTACTTCAAGTGAAGGCTGTTCAAAGGGTGTGGTTGAAAGTATTGTATTTTGTATAAATCCTCGAGAGGTAATAAAATAAATACTTTCAAATCCCGGTTGGGTAAGCAACCGGGTAGTGGACTGACAACTATAGTATTTGCTATAGTTGGAACCACTCTAAACGCCTGTCTCCTTCTTCTAATCTCAATTTTGGTTGTTTGAGTTAAATAATTTTTAAAATCACTATAAAACTCTATTCACCCCCCCTCTAGTAGTTTTCAAAAACAATTTAGGATTTGTACTCATTGAACCATCCATCAATGGAACTATTGAAGTACATCATATTGTAGCCCTTAGATCTCCAACTATCCACCACAATCAACCATTGACCCCCAAACGGTCTTGAGACCATTTGACCTCCAAATGGTCTTGAGACCATTTGGGTAAATCAACCTTGAAATTGATTCCCTCAACTAGGGTTTCAATCAATTCAATTGATTAGGGCTTGCAATTGGTGGATCATATCTTCATGGAACTTTTTAAATTTCAATTAATTGGAACCATTGAATTATCATCCAACCACATCAACATTTGACCTTCAAACGGTTTGAGTCCTCTTGACCTCAAATGGTCTTGTGACCATTTGCCCTCAAACGGTGTTGAGATTGTTTGCCCTCAAACGGTCTTGAGACCGTTCGGTGTCAAACGGTCTTGAGACCGTTTGATCACCAAAAAGCAAAACCGTTAGCACATGTTCCATGTTGAGGTGTGTGATTAAGACATAATCATCTTCATGGTTGAAACCTTCAAAATCCATTGAGATTCTTGTGGTGAATTCAACAACCAATCAAAAGGAAATCAGAAAGTAAAGGAGGAATCAACATATAATAAAGCAATGAAATCAATAACAATGTTTAAGGGTTCAAGTTATATAACCCACCTTCAAAATTGAATCCAAGCTTCAAGTTTGACGTCCTGAATGGTGAATGAAGCTTCCTCACCTTCCCAAGGCTCGTCCTCAAGTCTTTGAGTGAAATGAATGGCTAAGGTTGAAGATTGAATGAAGGAAAGAGGAAATTAAGCATTGAATTTCGATTTCCACCATGAAATCAAGGTTGAAGATGACTAATGAGCTTACCTATAGGTTGGGGCACGTCCTCCTGTTGCTCCTAAGTTCCCTTGTGTTCAACCAAAGCAAGGAAAGAAAGAAGGGTCGAAAAAGCCTTTCATTTGAGTTGGTAATGAGATGTTTATAAGGGAATTTCAATGAGAGAGAAAGTGATATAATAATCCTTTAACTCCCTAAATTGGTGCCACATACTCCCCTCCATCCCTTGCATATGAAGCCATCTACCCCACCTTGTAATTCCTCTTCATTATCCATGAATTAAAAGAAAACAAATTAAGCACCTTAACCATTATACTAATAATATCCAAAATTGAGTGGATACTACTTTTTAGTTAACTAATGTGAGTGGGCTCTCCACTCACTTTAGATATTTAGGCACCTTTGCAAGGAACAAAGACGTCCATTCTTATGCAAATCCGACCATCTCATTTTTGGTTGAAGGGTACTTCCATTAATATATTTATTTTTGCATTAAATTGAATTTGGGTTTCAATTATGCTTAAATCTTGATTATTTTAGTATCAAGATTCTCTCTCCTCCAAAGTGATTCAAATGAGACGCCCCTATCATATTATTTTCTCTACATGATTCCAAGAAACATGAAGGACTCTCTAGAGGTGGTATTTTGCATATTGAACCCTAGGTTTTGGGTAAATTGCATATTACACCAAAACTAGGTTTTAATGCACAAACATTGCTCAACAAGCTCTTTCTTGGTATTCAGGCTTGTGGCAGCCATACCTCTGCATCATTTTCATTCTTATTATACTTCAACACTTGAGAAACATTGTACCATGTAACATTTGCAAGTTAACCCTTCAACTTGGGGTAATTTTCACTTTAGTCCAAAACAAGCAAAACAATGTTTCAACATTATTAAAAAAGGACTAGATAAGTTCCTATTGAGCCTTAATTACTATTCAAGAGATAAGAGCAAGCATATAATTATCTTTATTAAACAAAACATCTAGGGTTAAAGCATAACCCAGGTCAGGGATGTTACAAATTTATTCACTCCTTACAGGGATTTTGTCCCTGAAATCATCAAGAGAAAAGAGAAGGGTTCTTCCTCCTCATCTCTTCCTCTAGTTCCCACGTAGCTTCTTCAATGCCATGATGATTCCAGAGAACTTTCACAAGACATATGTCTTTCTTTTTTAGCTTTTTAATTCTTTTATCAAGGAGCATAATAGGTCCTTCAACATATGATATATCATCACTTAATTATACCTCTATAGGTTGCAAAACTAACTCTGTGTCAGGATGACACTTTCTCAACATAGAAATATGGAACACTGGATGCAACTTATGTAGCTCGGGTGGCAACTCCATCTTATAGGCTACCTTTCCAATCTGTTTAATGATTGGATAAGGCCCCATAAATCTAGGAGCTAACTTTCCCTTCTTCCCAAATCTAAGGACACCTTTCCAAGGTGATACCTTGAGATATACTCTGTTTCCAACTTGGAATTATAAGGGTCTTCGCCATTTTTCAGCGTACGACTTTTGTCTATCATGTTCAGTCTATAATTGTTGTTGTATTACTTTAATCTTTTCAGTTTTCTGCTGCACAAGGTCAGGACCCAAAAGTTGATATTCTCCTGTTTCATACCAACATAAAGGAGATCTACAACATCTACCATATAATGCTTGATATGGTGCCATATCAATACTGTGTTAATAGCTATTATTATAAGAAAATTCTATTAAGCTCAGGTGTAGATTCCAACTTTCTACAAACTAAAGGACACATGCCCTAAGCAAATCCTCCAAGGTTTATATGGTCCTCTCAGATTGTCCATCTGTCTGTGGGTGAAAGGTAGTACTAAACCTTAACTGTGTACCAAAAGCTTTATGTAGTCATTCCCAAAAATGACTCGTAAACTGGGGACCTCTATCAGAAACAATTGTAGCTGGTACCCCGTGCAACCGTACTATATCATCTATATAAATTTGTGCAAGCTTCTCAGCAGTGTAGGTTGTTTTGATAGGAAGGAAATGTGCTTTCTTAGTCAACCTATAAACTATCACCCATATGGAATCATGACCTTTAGTTGTTCTAGGCAAACCAACCACAAATTCCATGGTCACATGATCCCAATTCCACTACGGTATAGGCAAAGGTTGCATTGTTCCTGTAGGCTTCTGATGTTCAACTTTAACCTACTGACACACCAGAGACCGCATAACAAACTCAGCTACATCCTTCTTCAAACCTGACCACCAATACATATCCTTTAAGTTATGATATATTTTGGTTCTCCCTGGATGCGTTGCATACATCGAAGAATGAGCTTCTTCCAAGAATAACTTCCTTAAGTCATTGGCATCAGGTACTACCATCCTACCATGGTAACATACTACCTAATCCTCTGACTCATGAAATCCATCCCATTTCTCACTACCATATTCTGACCTAATCTGCTGAACCACAACATCAGCTTGCTATGCTTCTTTAATCTGTTGTTTCAGAGTAGGTTTCATTTACATCTCAGCTAACAACCCGGCTAACAACAATACTTTAAGCTATATATTGTTTTGCCTCAAGGAGATAATCATATCTCTTTTAAAGAACACTAAGGAATCCAATTGTGCTTTATCTAGGGCTGGTGATGATGATTTCCTTCTTAGTGCATCAACCACTACATTAGCCTTCCCTGGATGATAATCAATTGTATAATCGTAGTCCTTGATTAACTCCATCCAACGGAATTGTCTCATGTTCAACTCAAGTTGTGAAAAGATATATTTTAGATTCTTATGGTTTGTAAAAATCTGGAATGTTTCTCCATAAAGATAATGCCTCTAGATCTTCAAGGCATGGACCACAACAACTAGTTCTAGATCATGTCTTAGATAATTCTCCTTTTGTTTCTTAAGCTGTCGAGAGGCAAAAGAAATCACTTGATTATCCTACATCAACACACATCCTAGAGCATTCTTAGATGCATCACAGAAAACTATGTACCCTTTCCCTTGCTCAGGTAACACCAGCACATGTGCACTTGTTAACCTTTCTTTCAACGACTGGAAAGAATGTTGACACTTGTCATTCCAGACAAAAGGAACCTCCTTCCTGGTCAACTTAGTTAGGGGTAAAGCTATAGAACTTAAGTTCTTAATGAACCTCCTGTAATATCCTACCGGTCCTAGGAAACTACGTATCTCCATTGGTGTTTTTGGCTGTTCCCATTGCATGATAGATTCTACCTTCTTAGGATCAACACGGATACCTGAGGCAGATATTACATATCCTAGAAAAGAAACTTCCGATAACCAGAACTCACATTTGCTAAACTTAGCATACAACTTATGCTCTCTTAGCAAAGTTAAAGCCTGACGTAGGTGTTTCTCATGTTGTTGAGAATCTCTACTGTATATCAAGATGTCATCTATGAAGACTACTATAAACTGGTCAAGAAAAGGTCAAAAGATTCTACTCATGAGTTCCATGAATGCAGCTGGTGCATTAGTTAGTCCAAACGACATAACTATGAACTCATAGTGACCATACCTTGTCCTAAAGGAAGACTTAGGTATGTCACTCTCCTTGATACACAAATGATGGTATCCTGACCTCAGATCTATCTTAGAAAAGATAGTTGCACCACACAACTGATCAAACAAGTCATCGATCCTTTGTAAAGGATATTTGTTCTTTATAGTTACTTTATTTACCTACCTATAGTCGATGCATAACCTCACAGATCCATCCTTCTTCTTAACAAAAAGAACCGGAGAACCCTATGGGGAAGTACTTAGTCGGATAAAACCTTTCTCAAGCAACTCCTGTAGCTGTTTCTTGAGCTCTGCCATTTCAGCAGGTGCCATTCTATACGGTGTTTAAGCTATTGGTTGCGTGCCTGGGATTAGATTAATCTCAAAATCAATCTCTCGGGATGGAGTTACACCTGGAAGTTCCTCAAGAAACACATCTTCAAACTCCCTAACTATTGTAACTTCAGAAAGATTAGAGCTCTCCATTGTGGTGTCTACCACATGTGCCAAGAATGCAAAGCATCCTTATCTCATCATCTTCTCAGATACCATAGCTGACACAAGATAGGTTGGAAGAATCTTTCTATCTCCCTGAAAGATCCATGTGTCACCATCATCAGTGAACACAACTTGCTTGGAATCACAATCCAAGACAACCTTATACTTTTCTAGGGTGTCCATCCCAAGAACTATATCAAACCCATGCATTTCAAGTGGGATAAGATCCACCTGAATGTGAAGTTCAGAAAAGGAAAAAATGCACGGAGAACACACCTCCCACAACACTGCAGATCCCAACAAAGGGGTTTCTAATAACAAACTCTCTTCCTTATGACCAACTGTCATATTGCAGTCAAAAATCACTCTTCTAGTGATAAAGGAATGCGTAGCACCCGAATCAAATAAAACATATACAAAGCAGGATAAAGACACATTAGAATGAAATAGTTTCAGATGACCTATCACAACTCGAGGGTTGACTACGGCTTTGGGTTGATTCATTGCATAGAATCTTTCTGTTGCTTGCTATTGACCCTGTGCTTGGTTGTTGGGTGCCGAAGAACCAACTTGGGACGCTTTCCCACATGCTCGAGTGCCACTCAAAAACTGCCTCCTCTGATAGCCTTGCTGACTCTGCCTCTGGGGTTGAGTCACCATTGTGTTCCCGACTGGACAATCCCTTACCAGATGTCCCACTTGTCTACACTGATGACAGATCCTGGTCTCAGGATAGGGTCTATGAGGTCCAGTCACCAATGTTGATGTTGTGCTGGGGGCTCTATTTGGAACAAAACTACAACCCCTACCCCTACTTGACGTCCATTGCGTCTGGGTATTGAATCTTTATGGTGCTGCCAGTGCAGAAAACCTTGGCTTCTTAAAGGTCTCAGACCTTTGTCCTTGAAACTGAGTGTACACCTTCTTACCACTAGTCTGTCGCTTCTCGATCACATACCTCTCTATCCGTCTGATAGACTCTCTATCCGTCTGACAGACTCCACAAATGTGGCAAACCTCTCCCTGTTCTCCAAAGCAGACACATGAGTGGTCAATTCAGCGTTCAACCCCTTCTTAAAATGCAGAATTCTTTCCTCATCAGTAGCTGCCATATGCGGACAGAACCATAAAATCTCCATGAACTTAGCCTCATACTCGCTAATGTTCATCATTCCTTGTCTTATCTTCTCAAATTGAGATATCTTTTCATCTAGGTAAGTCTTGGGGAAGTATCTAGTGATGAATTCTCATCGGAATTCTTCCCATCCAACCTCAACACTTGGCCTCTTTCCCTCTTCTATTATCCACCAGTGTCCAACACTCCCTTTTAAAAGGTACACTGCATGTCTCACCTTTTCAGATTCCATGATATTGAGGATTCTGAAAGCCTTCTCCAGCTTAGTCAACCATAAGTCATCATCTGGTGGGTCAGTTGTACCAGCATACTCTGTGGCTCCTACTCGGTGAAGCCTCTCAAAAGTCTTGCCAGCTCCCTATCCGTCATTATGGGCTAGTACCCTAGGTGCAGATGGTGGCATCCTGTCCTCCATATGCGTCATGGTTGCCATGAACTACCCAAAAAGAGCATGGAAAGGTGGGTTCTCTATCATGGCTGGGTCAAACTGGGGATGTTCAGGTTCTGGTTCGTCCCTATTCTGGTCCCTTGCACCTCTTCCTGGTGCAGCAATGCTACTCTCAGTAGCATGTTTTTTGTGTGATCCAGACATCTTTAAGTTCTTCTCCTCCTCCTATATGAGTAGAAGACGCTATCAGATAATTGGAAGATACTAGAACAGACTCAACGACCTTAATCCTATGTCTCTGTAGAATCAGCAAACCTAGAGATCTGATACCACTAAACTTGTCATGAAGCATTCCAACAAAATGTAATTAACAAAGAGGAAGCGATCATTAGCAACAAATTACTAAAAATCACTAAAAATTAAAACCATTTACAAAGAGATCCATACACTGGAAAACTCTTTCGAAAAGAACCAAAGTAATTCAATTACATTCTGGTTCACAAGCACATATCTTGTACCATTCCTTCTCGAGGATTACAAGCATTAACTACCCTGTTTAAAACTATACACAGGAAGCATAAAAACATTGAGGCATCAAGCCAAAATCTCAGATCGATTCATTAAACTATCTACTGAATCCGAGGACCTGAGAGTACAAAGATGACACATAGGACTCTATATAAGACATGACAACCAGTGCTTCCACCTGAGTTCCATTGTTGTCCCTATTGTTGGTTTTGCTGCTCTTCCCATGCTATAGGGTTTCTGCCTCTTCTCCTGCGTCCACCTAAAAAGTGTTGGTGACCAACAGAGTGAGACCCAGTCCCAGCGAGAGATATAACTCTCCACCAAAAACATTATTATTGCAGTTTATTAGAATAAAACTGAGCAAAGGAATCATATATATTCAACTACAATTAAATTAATGTCTAAACAGGTTAGAACAATATTCTTATTCAAAGCATTTCAGCTATAAATTGATAAAGCAGCATGTCATTTATCTAATAAGGAATATGAAGAACATGTATAACATTTATCCATCTAGGATATGCTAAGAAAGATAACATCAACCAATGATTCTCATATTTCAACCTTAAGCAAGTACGCTACACGACTGATTACATTTTACAATCATACTTAATGCCCTGAAGAGATGAAGTATACCGTTCATGCTCCAACCAGCCACAATTACGTAAAGCATCGGTACCACACAAGGTCAATGGAAGAGTCAGACTCCAAGACCTCAACCTTCGCAGTCAGTACGAGATTATATGGCAGATACATTACGTGTCAAACTACAATTAGCTTGCCAGGGTATAGTGGCATCTTCGCTATAGAGTTATAGCCCGCAACATATACTCTCTTCAGGGTTATGGCCCGTAGCCAATGCCTGGTACCATATCATGGAGTCATGGCCCGTAGCCATACTCATACTGGGGTATGGTCCATAACCAATCCCGTACATAGGATATAGCCTGCAACCATTCCTATGGGGCATGAGGATATAATTGCCTAATTACCCCCACATATTAAAAACTATGCACTCCGAGTTTAACTCGTTTCACCATTCAGCAAATTCTAACGCTGATGGATCTGTAGTCAGGGCAACTACATTATATGATATTACTTGATTAATTAAGTGTATTACCATATTCTTTTAGCATCAAACAAGTTTCTAGACATCAATTATTTTAATAATTGTGTGTAATACTTTCATCAAGTACTGTTCAAATCTTTAATAAAGTATTGGGATCTCAATCCCTCATCACATCAGGAGCATTCTCATCCTTTCACAAACTCATCATCATGATTATAGAAAATGGGTATTCAAACCCTCAGTTTATCAAGGAACACTTGTTACCACTTATCAGGTAACTAATACCTTTAGGTCATCTGACCAAAGTAAACATGATTCTTGCTACACAAGCATCTCATATGGCTCACAAAGCCCATGTCATCTCTTATTACCTCTCACTAGGAAACAAAGCATGTTATGGCTCACAAGGCCCATTAATAATAATAAATGAAACATCATAGCTCATACCTGGCTATGTTCATGATCTCATGATACCTGCATGGTTAGTACACTTGATAACAGTTATATCAATTACATTTTAGCACCATGCTATACAAAGTAACACCACTTATACCCTTATTAGGGTTAGGGTTTCCCAATTCATATCAATTAGGGTTACTCATCCCCATACACAAATTAGGGCTAGATTTCCAAATTAGGGTTTCATAATACATAGCATCACCCTGGATTAGGGTTTCACATCACATCATTACCTTGAATTAAGGCTTCTTATAACATTTCCCCTAAAATTAGCGTTTCATGTAGCTTTACCCAAAATTAGGGTTTTCATGAAGCATTCCCTTAAATTAGGGGTTTTCATTAAAATACCCTGAATTAGGGTTTCTCATATCATTACCCTAAATTAGGGTTACACCATCACCCTAGATTAGGGTTCCATCTAGCTTTACCTTAAATTAGTGTTAGATCTCATCAATCTTCTCGATTAGGGTTTCATGATCTCATCATCATGGATCAAACCCTAATTACATATTTTATTCACGTTGAAAGTGTTGAGGATAAATCACTACATGATTATTACTCATGTATAAGTTCCTCTCTCTCATCCTCACTAGGAGGCTAATTACTTTAATCTTGATTAGATTGAATCAACTTGAATGAAGACTTGTCATAATGTATTAAGTCATTGCTTCCTTAAGCATCAAAGGTTAACCACTCTATAGGTACTAATCACCTAAGTGCTTTAGAGATACATTCATTATAATCAATCTTGAGTTACTTTAATAGTACTCATTTAGTTCTGAGATCAATTGAACCTTCAATAATTTTGACTAACCTTCAAACGGTTTGGATCCACACCTCCAAACGGTTCAAGAATGTTTAGACCTCCAAATGGTTTTGATCAACCTTTCAAACGGTCTTGACCAATTGTAAATCAAATCAACTCATTCGGTCTTGTAACCGAATCAACCCATCCGGTCTTGAAACCGAACCAACCCATTCAGTCTTGAAACCGAATCCATCCATTCGTTCTTGAAACTGAATCATCAATCATTGATTGAAACTGATTGAATGTTGAAACAGATTGGACCAATTAAGGTTTCCAACATCAAATCAATTTAGGATTTGTACTCATTGAACCATTCATCAATGGAACTATTGAAAGTACATCAGATTGTAGCCCTTGGATCTCCAACTATCCACCACAATCAACCATTGACCCCCAAACATTCTTGAGACTATTTGGTCTCAAACGGTCTTGAGACCGTTTGACCTCCAAATGGTCTTGAGACCGTTTGGGTCAATCAACCTTGAAATCGATTCCCTCAACTAGGGTTTCAATCAATTCAATTGATTAGGGCTTGCAATTGGTGGATCATATCTTCATGGAACTTTTTAAATTCCAATTAAATGGAACCATTGAATTATCATCCAACCACATCAGCATTTGACCTTCAAATGGTTTGAGTCCTCTTGACCTCAAATGGTCTTGAGACTATTTTCCCTCAAATGGTATTTAGACCGTTTGGTGTTAAATGATCTTGAGACCGTTTGATCACCAAAAAGCAAAATCGTTTGCACATGTTCTATGTTGAGGTGTGTGCTTATGACATTATCATCTTCAAGCTTGAAACCTTCAAAATCCATTGTGATTCTTGTGGTGAATTCAACAACCAATCAAAAGGAAATCCGAAAGTAAAGGAGGAATTGATAACCTCCTATTTTAGTCGTTTATCTTAGTCTTTTTCCTTAGTTTTCCATACTCTTTTTTAAGTTTAAACTATACATAGTCCTAATTTTACCCCTTTTTTGTTAATACACCATCAGACTAACTTTTTCCTTTTATATATACAGAAAAAGCACAAAAAAATCATAAAAAATAACCCAGTCTCAAGACCGCATGAAGCCAACCGGTCCCGAGACCGCATGGAGTCAAACGGTCTCAAGACCGCATGAAGCCAACCGGTCCCGAGACCGCATGGAGTCAAACGGTCTCAAGACCGCATGAAGCCAACTGGTCCCGAGATCGCATGAAGCCAACCGGTCTCGAGACCGCATGGAGTCAAACGGTCTCAAGACCGCATGAAGCCAACCGGTCCCGAGACCGCATGGAGTTCAAACGGTCTCAAGACCGCATGAAGCCAACCGGTCCCGAGACCGCATGGAGTTCAAACGGTCCCCAGACCGCATGAAGTCAAACGGTCCCGAGACCTCATGGAGTTCAAACGGTCCCCATACCACATGAAGACAAACGGTCCCGAGACCGCATGGAGTTCATACGGTCTCAAGACCGTTTGAAGCCAAACGGTCTCACAGTCCAAACGGTCTCAAGACCGTTTGAAGCCAAACGGTCTCACAGTACAAACGGTCTTGAGGCCCCAAACGGTCTTGAGGCCCAAACGGTCTCCAAACCGTTTGGACTTCACTCAAAGCCTATAAATAAGACCCCAAGGGTCCTCCAAGAGGGGGGATCTCAGACGCCCAAAGGCTGCCTCTCCAGTTCCAGAGCAATTCCATCCTTCATCCATCACCCTAAGGCTGCCGGTTTGAGGTCCACATCTCATCATCAAGCTACCTTCTCTCTCATCAACAAAGAAGGTGGGAGGAGAAGATCCATCATCAAGCAACCACGAAGTGTGAAGATCGTTGCTCTCTCCACCAAGGGTTCAACCTTCCCTCCTCCGTGGAGATGTCATTCTTTCTCTCTCTTCTCACCTCCACCTTTGCTCTTGAGATGAGCGAGTAGTCCTTTTCACTAGGGTGCGGGGAGTAGCCCCGCTACCCATGTTTTCATTTCATGCAATGTAATTCAATCATTTGCAATAGAGATACTCTCCTTTTTGGCTCAACATCTATCGTTTAATGAATGCTTGTTGCTTGATCACCAACTTGTGTTACTTATTATCTTTTGGTATGAATTGTCTACGTTTATACCTTTAGATCTGAATATCGATTGCATGTTGGTTCTAGATATATGTAGTCACCATATGTCTGTTTCGGTATCTAGTAGTGCTTTCACGAGTGGAGTAAACTCACTCCCATCGTTGCACTTTCATACTATGAAATGGAATCAGTTGACGTATGGAAGTGCAACCTTGGTAAGGTTGAGGAACACACTTCATGAAGGAGTAATGCAAAGTAAGTGACCATTCATTAGGGGATGGCTGGCATTGCAATACTCCACACTCCTTGTAGTTGGTTATCCGAAAGGAAGCTAAGTCTACAAAGATACTAGCCGATTAGTTTCTCTTTGCAGGTCTTTTTATTATGTTGCATGTTTATGATCCATGTGTAGTGGTGTGAAACCCGGCAACATCCTAGTGGTTTTTAATCATTGTTTACAACCTTAATTTCTACTTTCTTGCTTTACTTTCCTTGCACTTAGCTTAAAACCAAAATCAAACTTTCGATCTAAATATCAACTGTTAAGTAGTTAAGTACGACTAAAACGTTTTCCATCTTGATTACATCAAGACCGTTGTCCCGAGGATTCGACCCTTAACTATACTACGATAAGACTTCCGCGTGTCCTAGCATACGTGGGTGGAGATCTTACCATAGTACTAGCAAGGCTAAACTTAGGGATTCATCATCTCTAGGATTTTTAGTGGCGTTGCAAAAATCCATCAGGAATCAACATATAATAAAGGAATGAAATCAATAAAAATGTTTAAGGGTTCAAGTTATATAACCCGCCTTCAAAATTGAATCCAAGCTTCAAGTTTCACGTCCTAAATGGTGAATGAAGGAAAGAGGAAATTAAGCATTGAATTCAATTTCCACCATGAAATCAAGGTTGAAGATGACTATGGAGCTTACCTACAGGTTGGGGCACGTCCTCCTGTTGCTCCTAAGATCCCTTGTGTTCAACCAAATCAAGGAAAGAAAGAAGGGTCGAAAAAGCCTTTCATTTGAGTTGGAAATGAGTTGTTTATAAGGGAATTTCAATGAGAGAGAAAGTGATATAATAATCCTTTAACTCCCAAAATTGGTGTCACATACTCCCCTCCGTCCCTTGCATACAAAGCCATATCCCCCACCATGTAATTCCTCTTCATTATACATGAATTAAAAGAAAACAAATTAAGCACCTTAACCATTATAATAATAATATCCAAAATTGAGTGGATATTACTTTTTAGTTAACTAATGTGAGTGGGCTCTCCACTCACTTTAGATATTTAGGTGCCTTTGCAAGGAACAAAGACGTCCATTCTTATGCAAATCCAACCATCTCATTTTTGGTTGAAGGGTACTTCCATTAATATATTTATTTTTGCATTAAATTGAATTAGGGTTTCAATTATGCTTAAATCTTGATTATTTTAATACCAAGATTCTCTCTCCTCCAAGGTAAGTGATTCAAATGAGTCACCCCTCTCATATTATTTTCCATACATTATGCCAAGAAACATGAGGGACTCTCTATAGGTGATATTTTTCATATTTAAGCGTAGGTTTTGCGTAAATTGCATATTACACCAAAACTAGGTTTTAATGCACAAACATTGCTCAACAAGCTCTTTCTTGATACTCAGGCTTGTGGCAGCCATACCTATGCATCATTTTCATTCTTATTATACTTCAACACTTGAGGAACATTGTACCATGTAACATTTGCAAGTTAACCCCTCAACTTGGGTAATTTGCACTTTAGTCCAAAACAAGCAAAACAATGTTTCAACATTATTCAAAAAGGACTAAAATGAAACATAAGTTCCTCTTGAGCCTTAATTACTTTTCAAGAGATAAGAGCAAGCATATAATTATCTTTATTAAACAAAACATCTAGGGTTAAAGCATAACCCAGGTGAGGGATGTTACAACCTGGCCGCGTATCAAAGGCACCCTCACCTACGCGAGGCATGACGGTGGCAGAGGAAGCTACCCTGGAGGTCGACGGGGTCGAGGATGAGGAGCCGAAGCCACACCTAGGGCTGTAGGTTGACACTATAGGGGTATCAGGAGGAGGAAGAAAACCCTTAGGCCATTTGACGAAAATACCCCTCCGGGTATTGGAGAAATAATTCACTTATCGAGGGCAGAATCAACTTTTGATTATGTTTCCAAAGTAGTAGGCAACGTTGCAAGGAAACAACTACTTGGCATTCATGGATTGGCCCAAAGTAAGTTAATTTTGCATAAATAATATCCAATTAACCGTAGCTCAGATGGATACACATAATATATGAATCTTGCTCAGACAAATGAGAGGAATTCATTAAAAATGGTTTTAGAAGCTAATTCCTTTTGAAATTCGAAAAGTAATGGAAGTTATCAACTTTAATACTTTAATAATTAAGAAACCCTATTTTGAGATGATTAATGTATTTAATGGGTTTAATGGATGATTAAAGTTGATATTAACCCTTTAATTGCAAAAAGGTACATTAAGAACAAAAAGGATGAACTTTGCACGTAATTGGTTTAATTTAGAGTTTCATGTGCATAAATATGCTTTAATGGGCCTTGCAACCCTAATATTAGTAAATGAGACTCTTAATGGCTATAATTGATCAATTTCATGATTAAAGTTGAGATATGATAATTTTAAGCTCTTTCAAGTATAAAAGTGCCTAATTGTGGATAAATACCCTTGATGTAGTAATTAGGGTTTTTCTAATGAATAAAGGAAGAATTAATGATAAATAGAGTTCATATGTGAATTAGACCATAATGAATAATGAATTGATGATAAATGAGCCTGGTGATCTTGTCATGAATTAAAAGGATAAAAATGGTAGCTGTAATGTAAAAAAGGCATAATGAACCAAATTGATGGTTAATTAGGGTTACATGTTGTTAAAAGACAACCTTAATATCTTTCATGAAGAATAGATAAGATAAATAGGGTTTGTGAGTAATTGTATATAATTATGGTTTAAAATAGTAAAAGATGAAGGGAAACCTTAATTGAAATAGAAACCCTAAAAGTGGACTAGAAACCCTAGGAAGCAAGCTAGGTTTAATCGATCTTGATGACATGACCAATAATAGGAAATTGTATGATTATTGCAGGATCTTGTTATGTGTGCTTTCTTTCTTGGATTTCTTACTTGCATGGATTATTCTATCTCAAATCAACCTGATAGGTATGTGGTTACACTTATGAATAATTGCTTTAGTTTCACGATGATTCCTAAATGATTTTATCAATTGCTTGAAAATAACTGTTGGATGCCTTTTATTACATGCAACTATAGAGTGACTATGACTAGCACTATACATACATATATATAATTGGCTTAGATCTGGGTCCTCCTTTGTGGCTTTGCAAAGGCTAAAAAGGGTAACCTAGAGCAAGGTATAGGCTATCATGAGTTAGAAATTAGGCTACCTACGTGTAGTGCCATGAGACTCTTAGCATACCATGAGTTAAGGAGTGGACTACCTACGGGTAGTGCCATGTGACTCAACCCTAGAAACTGATTCACCTGTTAGGTGGGATCATGAGGGGTTTAATGGGGATCTACCATGAGGAAGGTAGCATCTAGGTCCACTGCAGGGACAACGTAGAGGATAGGGTACGCATGGATCGCACAGTTATATTTAAAATGTAAAGTTGCTTGTTAAACTGTAATTGACTGCAATACATTGTTATGGATAATTGCATGATTATTGTTTCCCCCACATACTAGCTTTATGCTGACCGACGTTTTGTTTGTCGGCATTTTAGGTAAAAGCCAAAAGGACAAACATTAAATTGTCATATTGTGAAATACATGAATTAAAGTTAAAAGGAGGATTAGTTACAATAGACTCCATGTGTATAGAAGTATATATCCATGTTTTTGAAAAAGGTATGAAAAGTTTAATTTTATTACAGCCTTTCAGTTTAGTTTGGTTGAATTTGGTAATTATTATAGATTATTTGTCGAACCTTTGATCCAGAAATTGGGATAACGGCTCTGACCTATTAGTCTCCCTTAATTGGGGGTTATTGGGAGGTGGGGTCGTTACAATGCTAGAATCCTAAGTCTATCCTAGGGTCAGTTAGGGATAAGAACGATGGAAGTAGGAGTTGCCTAAATTCTCTAGTTGCACATGACCATAGGGTCGGGAGGTAACAACTATCATTCTCTGAGGGCCATGGGTCAGGAGATTGATCACCTTCATGAACTCATGGGACCCAAAGGGCAGATGAGTAGGACACTCTCTGGATGCATGAGGGAAGAGGGATGACCCCAAAAGTGCTAGCACCCTACAGACCCAGAGGAGATGACCAAGGATTGTGTGTAAACCCCAGTAGGTTCGAGACCAATTTTCCATGGAAGTAATTTTTGATATCATGATGTTTATGATGTAGAGACATAAGTTTCACATTCTAACTTAGATTTAAAGGTGTACTGGCAAGGTGGGATGTACCATATCTACTCTTGGAATAGGAAGAACTTTGTATTTGGATGGCCTCCAAATGCTTATTTCCTCTTGTTATGGGAGTGAGAGATAGGACAATACGCATGCCTTACACCAAGGATAAAGATAATGTGAAGTGGAACGTTGCCATGAGGTATGAGGGCAGAGATGATAACATACTCTGGTGGAGTGAATGATACATGGATGGTTTACAAACACTAAGAGAAATAAGATAGTCATCTTATAAGGATGTTTTTATCATGAAATATGAGTTATACAATGTTGAGTTCAAAAACTAAGAAAATGGGCTCAGAGTTTCTTGATGAAGATAGACTTAGAGCTGAGATAAGATAATGAGTGGAAGACATGGAGGTGTATGTCTTCAACATTACCTAACACCTAAGGATGTGAAGTGGTAATGGATGCTCTGGATGAGATGCAATTGCCTAGTTTAGCCAAGAGGCTAGAAGAGGTTGTTAGGCTAACCCTATGTTTGAAAAGAGATAAGTTTGGCTAACACCCAAAAGTAACGAGATATGTTTAAACAAGTTAGTAGTTGTTTGGTTTGCCAGGCTAGACCTTGATGCAATGAAAGGATGGTTGTAGAACCTCAGATACACTTCTTTGGAAAAGAAGATGATGAAACCCCGACTAGAGTAGTTTAGGGTTTCTGAGGAATTAATCTTGAGAAATCATGACATATAGGAGATCATGATTTTAAGATCACCATATACCGTGGTACTACTAAGATAATAAGTGATAGTAGTACTTTGGATGCCTAAGATGATGTTGCATGGGGTATGTTGCCATGCAAGCCAGGAGGTGAAGGACGAACACCAGTAATCTAGTGCATTGATATAGAGGATAAAAGAGTCCCTGAGAGAGGATGGGAGTTTATCGCTAAGGATGTTGTGGTAAGTCTCCCTTAGACCAAGGAAGGTTAGGATGAAATATGGGTTATGGTAGATCACCATACCTAGATGACATGAGAAAGAAATAATATCGTCAAGGGACATATCCGGTTGAACTACATATGAGATGGTTCAACTACACCATGATGTGAGTTCTTGAGTTTAATCTAAAGATTCACTTCCATGGTGTGGAAGTAGGTGCATGAAGGACTCGATGATAGTACAGTTTATCACCCCTAACTAATGGTTAGTATGATCCAGACTACAGGGTCTGATGAGAGCATGTGTGCTTGTTCAGGGTGATACATGGAGACAATTCTTGTCCTCTGTAAGATCTGATGATAACCACCATAGCCAGTATCAGGATGTAAAGAAGCTCTGTAAAGGAGGTTGCGTCGGTCACCACTTCATTAAGATGATATTGGTGAATGGACCTCACGAAGGTCAGAAAAGGACCACAGTGTGTGCAGATGAGGTCTCTTTGATCATGCAATGGCTGAGAGAGAGCATAGGGACAACATGATTCATGAGTTGATGCAAAGCAGACTGACATGCAGTTCACTGTGGGAGAGTATGTGATGTGAAAATCCAACCCCTCTAAGCTACAGCTGAGAAAGATGAGTCCCCGATATATGGGTCCATTTGAGATGGATTAGTGGAGATGGTTGTGTTTGGTCTACCCCTCAGGATAACATGATGTGTAATGTGTTCCATGAGTCTGATCTAGAGCACTATGTAAGGTACCCAAGCCATGTGTTGAGCCCTGAACCTATTCAGCTTTTGAGAGGCTAAAATGTCCTGAGTCACCTATGAGGGTACGATATACCAATGTAAGATATAACTCAGACAGATAATGAGATGATGAAGGTTCTTGGGAAGCACCATGGAAAGGGCGAAGCCAATGGGAGCCCTGATGGACCTAAGAAAGGCTTATCCTAATTGTTTGTGTGCTTAGTGGAATTTTGGGGGAAAAATTCCTATAAGAGTGGAAGGATGTTACAACCTCAAATTTTGCATTTGTTTTCATAAATGAAATATAATGATTTTGTCAATTTTGCGCTTAACTGAAAAGGTTGGGAAAGAAGCGGTCAGCGCGATCGTAATCAGAGACAACGCTGGAAGATGGGTTGGAGGAGCTACGCAACATCTTAACACAACCAATGTAGTCGAAGTGGAATTGCTGAGCATTACTTTAGCGATGGAAATTGCAGACCGGAATAGGCTCCATAACGTTATCATCGAATCCGACTCCAGAATTGTGGTGGGGTTAATTGTTGGGTCGGCGGAGGCGTACCCCATGTATGCTAAGACAGTTTGGAGGCCACGCAAGTTGAAGAAAGACAACTGGAGAGTGAGGCGCATTGGCAGAGAAGGTAATCAGGCCGCGGATGGCTTGGCTAAACTCAACAAACCCAGCCGTAATGGCTATAGGAGTTTCTCTGATCCTGCTAATAATATTTTTAATATCCTTGTTATGGATAAGTGTAAGGGTAGTAGTAGTACCTTATTTAATTATGCAGACTTGATTAGTGAATGTAAGATTGATATGAATTGGCTCACAAGGGGAGGGCGTGATGAATAAGATTGCCTCCCGACTTACGTAAAAAAAAAGGTTGTAAGCTTTGCTTCAAAGGATGTGTTTCCTTACAAATATTCCTTTGGATAGGAATTTTGTAATTCCCATTATTATATTAATCCAATAATGGATATAAAAGAGAAGAAAATAAGAAAAGTCCAATTATTAGAAAAAGATACAAGATAATGAGTTTTAAGCAAAGTATTTATAAGAAATACTTGGAAATATCTCAAAAGTGGCATTAATGGCCACAAATGAGTAAAATTCGTTTACGTATGATTGCTAATAAAAGAAATATGAAAACACGAAAAAGGAAAGGAAAGATAAAGAGAAATACTTGAAAATAAATATTTTAATAAAGAAATAAGAGAAAAGGCAAAGGAATATTTTCCTAAAATGGGATTTTGTGCCTTTGGGGTTCCTTGAGGACTAAGGAATCCAAGATGATAAGATAATGGCAATGGAAAGAGTAAATACCAATTAATTTGGTTTTATTAATGAATAACATGCATGTGAAGGAAATACCCTTTTTCCATTAGAATTTGGGTGTCAAAATTTATACACATGTAGATAATGCCAAGATGGAATTTTCCCTAAAATTTGAGAAGAAAAGGGTAAACGCCGAGAGAGATATGATTTTCACAAGTTTTCTTTATTTAATACATATTTTTATTGGTTTTAAAGAGTTGGAAACAAGGGGGGCAATCGTAGCCATCAGATTATCCGGGTGGTCCAAATGACTACCGATCTGATGGTAGATGTGCATCTTCTACCTCAACTCATAGAAGGAAAGGGACTGGGAAAAATAGGTTATTCCCAAGTCGATTTTCTTGGATCACAAGATACCAGGCAAGAATCAAAGACCATGAGGGTCTTTAGGACTTGTTTTTGTACTCAACCAACCTAACTTTTAGGGTGGTTTGAGAGGGCTAGAAGGAACGCCCAAAACTGCAGGGAACCATGGCAGCAACGGAGGTTTGGGAACCCTGATTCGGAGCTCCCATATATATATATATAGGGTTGCCTTTGGTTTCGGCCAAGTCCTACGAACTCAAACGACATGGTTCTAGCTCTGATTCCCATCTATCTCTCTGGTTTATCTTCCCTCTGGCAGCAAGTCCACCGTAGTGTCACTATGGGCAGATCTAGAAGACGAAGAAGGAGAAGAGGAGTGGGAGCTGTAGGATCGAAGTACACCATGGACTTGTGGGGGAACTTAAGGCCCATATCTACTCTGCGTTTCGGTATGCTGTGAGTGCGTACAGTTGATGCAAGCCGCACAATCTATGTGTTGGTCAGTGCAACATGGATCAAACGTCCCTCCTTTTTTCTAACTAAAGGTAATTACTTGCTCTCTGAACAAAAAATCAAAGAAATAGGTGAATCTTGGATAAATCACTAAAAATAGATTCTTTGGCCAAAAAATATAAATAAGTAGTGCTTTCTGATAAAAAAAATGCAAGGAATGCAATGAAAATGTAATTGAAGCCAAATTCTGCTTGAAATTCAAAAAGTATGCAAAGATGCTATCTTTAATGGTTTATCTAATGAAAAACCCTAGTCTTTATTGATTAATGTAATTAGAGGGGTTTAATGGATGAATAAAGCTGATATTAACCTGTTAATTGTAAAACGGAACATTAAGAACAAAAAGGATGAACTTTACATGTAATTGGTTTAATTTAGAGTTTCATGTGCATGAATATGCTTCATTGGGCCTTGAAACCCTAATATTAGTAATTATGATTCTTAATGGCTTTAATTGTTCAAATTCATGAATAAAACTGAGATATGATGGTTCTAAGCAATTTTGAGTATAAAGGTTTCTAATTGTGGATAAATACCTTTAATGTAGAAATTAGGGTGTTCTAATGTATAAAGGTAGAATTAATGACAATTAGAATTCATATGTGAATTAGACCATAATGAACTATGAATTGATGATAAATGAGCATAATGATCTTGTCATGTAATAAAAAGGGTTAAAAATGGTAGCTTTAATGTAAAGAAGGATTAATGGACTTAATTGATGATTAATTGTGTTGTTTCTAAAATTAAGGTTATATGTTGTTAAAAGGTAACTTTAATAACTTTCATGAAGGATAGATGAGAAATTAGGGTTTAAAAGAGTAAAATGAAGTAAAAACCCTAATTGCAAAGTAATCCCTAAAAGAGGTGGAAATCCTAAAAAGGAATAGAAACCTTAAGTAGCAAGATGGTTTGAATAGATTTTGATAAAAAGGAAATGGATTTGATTTCAGGACTCTTGTACTTCCTTGATTGGATGTCTTGATTGATTGGACTATTCTATCTCAATTCAGCCTAATAGGTATGTGGTTAATTATGATTAATCACATTAGTTTTCCCGAAGGTTTCCCGGATGGTTAATCACATTGATTGAAACTAAACAGTTTGGATGTTCATACTGCAATTATAAAGTCACTATGGTTATCACAATTATAAATATATGTGTATTCTCACACCTACATGCCACACTGATGGAAGATGCCATAAAGGTCAGACACAAGAGGGTAGATGAATGGGCACCATGAGAGGTGACCCCAGACACCAAGCTCAGGAATGAGAAGGTGGTCTATGTTGCATGACTATGAGGCACCATGAGAGGTGACTCCCAGGCACCAAGCTCGGGATTGAGAAGGTGGCCTTAAGTCAATGGCAAAAGAGAAACCTTAGAGGGGTATTCCAGGGTTAGGGAAAAAGCGATGGAGAATGACACATTGAAAATGTAAATTGGTTTGCTAATTACCCTGATTGTGATAATTAAATTGTTAGCCTTATTAGTGAAATTTTGGTTGTCCCCACATACCAGCATATTTTTATATGCTGACTGACATTTTGTTTGTCGGCGTTTTAGGTACAAGATTGAAAGAATAAATAGTAAAGTGACACATTGTGGAAATAAGAAATAAAGTGCAAGGAGGATTAGATATAATGAATTTGGACTATGGATAGAGTAGCTTAACAAAGTTTTAAAAAGGTATGAAAGGTTTTATTTTATACTAGTTTTCAGTTTAGTTGGTAAAATTTGATAATTGTTATTGATTATTTGTCAAACCTTTGTACCTGTTAATGGGGATAATGGCTCTGATCTCTTGGTATCCCTTAATTGGGGGTTACCAGGAGGAAGGGTCGTTACATTTTCTCTGACATATGTTTTATCGGAGAAAAACTATATAATATTTTCTTATATATGTAAGTATTACAAAAATGTGTCCCCACAGATGTACGAGTATGAGGTAGTCATGCAACCTAAGTGAAAGTGAGTAACCTCAGTCTAGAAGATAGAGTAGTTCTAGATTGGATGTTTATAGCCTTGTTGGAATATGTGGTAGGTGGGATAGATGGAATAAGATTAGATGACGATCTAAGATGTATAGAGATGATATAAGATAGTTTATGATGATATATGCTTGTCTTTGAGGACTTAAGTTCAATTTTGAGGATGCAAGATGAGTTTTGATGATGCAAGTAAATAGGCTTTATGAGATAAGATATGTGAAGTTAAGATAATGTTGTGAATCAACAAGAGCCTCAAGTTCTTTCATGAAGGAGGACCTCTAGTGTTGGGACCAGTTATAGGGTTAGCTACAAAGATAGTGAGACCCAGAGGGAGAAGGTTAGAGAACCTAATCTCCAATATATCAGAATTATGAGAAATATATGTCCTAAACTAGAATACTCCTGAGTGATTGAGATGAGTTTCTTTATGCATGATTCCTATAGACCTATTGAACTCTAGATGTCCTTGAAGGGACCAAATCGTAGAGTCAAAGAGAGGCTAGTTATATCTGCATATGTGGACATGAATATGAGAACCTACGATCTGGGCGAGGGAGAGAGAGTCCCAAGATCCTGGAGGAGGTAACTATGTTTTAGTTTCTGTGAAGCCTCAAGATTGGGTTGGTGGTTCCTTGTAGGAATCTAGTGGTTGCATTTATAAGAGAGTTTTGGGTAAGCATGTTTCATGGGTATATAATCTATGAAGAGTATGGCATATAGTGGTTTGGTTTTTGCTTATGTGGCTAGATCTTGTAAATCTATCACTAGTGCCAATGGGGTAATCTGAGAACCCTAGACTAAGAGAGGAAAAATAAATTATATGAATATGCGATACTCATAGAGTTGAGTTAGCTCAGAGAGACTGAGCATGGCATTACCCTCATAATATGGGTTAGGAGAACCACAATTGGACTAGATAAAGTTTTGATATATGTCTGATTAGTAACTCACATAGGTTTGTTTAGCACAAACATGAGATAAGATATGTAAGAATGTTATCCAATCTTGAGATATGATAGTATATATGAAAGGATGGAAAACCTAAAGATGGTTTAACAGTTCCTATGTATAGATGTTTAATCATATACATGAATAATGATGACATAATATGGTTAATGAATCTAGTGATGAAATCACTAATAAAGTTTGTGACTTAATGAAAATATTGAATGAGATCATATTGCTGACATATTTCAATAATGTTTAATCTCAGTTCTTAATAAAAATGAAGAATATAGTCTGAAAATTTAGCACAATAAAAAATGATGTTCGCATCTTGATATGACATAGATGAAAGAGAAAAATGGGTTAGCCATAAATGACTCATTTTAAAGAAAAAAATAATGTTGGAACATTAATACTTGGGTGAAATGAGGATGTAAATCATGTAAAAAAAAGTGTCACGACATAACCTAAGTAAAAGCCATGTTATATGGTGAGTGTTTTGCCTTAGATGCTTATATAATCCTCCTAGAAGTAGTTTTGATGTAGTTCTAGAACTTTTATTTGTGAAGGTGTGGAACCTAAACTGGTCCCTACATGTAGATGAAGACCTTTTGGTTTTCCTTGGAGTATGAGTATGGCTTAATTTTGAGGATGAAATTTCTTTTAAGATGTATATGATGTGATAGACCGGATTTTGGCATAATTTTGAGGATGAAATTTCTCTTAAGGTGTGTAGGATGTGATGAAGTGGACTTTTGGAATCCTTAAATGTCCAATGACATGAGTGAATTCATGTGTTTGAGTTATTTTGATAATTCCTAGTATGTTGTTTGAGTATGGACGTTGATTGATATTAATATCAATAGTTAAGATCTCTAAGTTTGTGTATTTTGAGGAGTTTAGTTAACTAATCAATCAATTGAGTTTTGACACCAAACTTGACAATAGGGTAGATCATGTGATACAAAACCAATGGATCGATGATCATGATGACCACACAAACCTGCACAAAGTTATCATCTTTTGAATATTATTTAAATAATGTACAGTTTGATGTATGATTATAAAGTTGGGATCATTTAAAATAAGTCTTGAAATGTTTGACGCGTCACATGCCCATTATTAATTTTGGTTAAGGGGTGTCACAGATGGGCTTTGAGGAGGGTTGATCCTGGCCCTTGCTATGGATGCAATGGGCGGGGCTTCGTACCCTAGTTCTTGTCCGACTTGAGATTATTGGGGTAGCAACAAAGATGACCCAACCTATGTTTCCACGATTGTGGTCATGGCCTGAGGAAGAGAGTGGTAGATGCATGGAGGGTTCTCTTTGACTTCAACAGACCTACACATAGAACCCTCTTTCAAAACATACAAAGGACTGGATAGAGAGAACGACTATCCCCAACACCTAAGTCTCTCCATCACTAGCAACAGTAGAGAAGGAGAGGGAAAGGAAGGCCACAAAATGGAAGAAGGTACATAAAGAGACTCATCTTTGTATTTAGATTACATTGTTAAGTTGTTGGAGACCGTTGGCGCTTCTTGAAACATGAAATCAGAGAAGCAGGACTGAAAGGCCTTGCACCTATTTCATCCACATAGCAGTTGTTGTGATGACCGATGAGCTTATGAAGGAGGAGCTCTGGGTTGGTAATCATCACGTAGAGAAGCCAATAATGATGGTAGCATGAGGACCTTATATAAGAGACAACTCTATGAGGTGAGGAAGTGGAGAGTGCTAGTCTGTCGCAGGGGATGTTGCCCATGGCGGTGGGCCGCTCTGGCAGGAGAACATCACAATTGTGCGAGAATGTGAGGAGGAGAACGGAACCTGGTGCTATCTCGGGAGATGATGTGTGAGATAGCTGTGTACTAGAGGTAGGAGAGCTCTAGGCTTGCTCACTAGAGCTAGGTTAGGCGGAAACACATGCATGCATCGACCCATCAGTCATTCACACGAGTGAGGAAAGACGAAGAACACATTGGGTTGCGAGAAGAATACGAGCCCTGAACTAGGTCCAGGTCATGAACCGGCCAGCTCAAAGTTAAATCAACTAGATCTAGTGATTCATGGCTCAATGCAAGCTAAGAGATAAAATTCATTCCCTTGTGGGACATGTGGCAACTCCCGATTGGCCAGAAGAGGTAATTATCTCAAAAAACATTCAGATCTTGTATATTTCTTAGTAATCAACTCCATTGTCAAAAAATTATAAATAATATACCAAACTTCTCAAAAAAATGAGTAGAACACGATAGAATGATAATATCAGGCTTTTTATGCACTAATAATAGTGATATCATGTATGTTTTGAAATTCTTGTTTCATGGATAATAAATATCAAACAATGGCCTAAAATTATGAAAATATGTCAGTAAATCCTTTTTGATGTCTATAATCAATATAAGGTTAGTGATTATGATGTTGATGCACGAAATCATGTAATTTGCTCCATATGGATAATTAGGGATTTTAACCCTAAATAAAATGCAATAAATACATACATTCTCAATAAATGATGGGATTTATGGAACACCCTTATATCTGTAACTGGAAGTTGATATGAAACTTTGTTATCAGTTAGATGCATGGAATTCATGTTTTATGAAGATGACTCTTAATACATGGGTTGTAACCCTAATTTGAATAATGTATATAAACTAGGGTTAATATGTGCATAAAATACTATGGAAGATAATGTTTAGATGATGAACCCTAATCTATAATATAATTGGAAAATATGACATTGGTACGATAATTCTAAGACAAGAATACAAGTAAAAGTGGGAATATCCTAATGAGTTAATTAAACCCTAAAATGGACATAACTAGGGTTAATGATGATGAGAACTTGATGGTGACATGTAATCTTATCTTAATCAAGGTTGACCAAGGTTAGAGTTGACATCTAGAAATATGTGATGATTAGGAAATCTTGAGCAAGGTACGGCATTACCTCTTACTTGGCTTATTATATAGTATGATGGCATTATATGTGTAGTAAACACTTGGCATATGATATTGGTTGAAGTTTTAGTATGATATCTTGCTTGATTTTCCATACTTACGGCTATGAACACATGAAACATAATATATTTGTTCCATTATATCCAACCACTTCAACTCTTTGGTAGTAAAGTGTAGGAAAGTAAAGAACTTCAACTCTTTGGTAGTAAAGTACTTGGAAGTAATCTCAAACTCTTTGGTAGTAGATCACATGCATGATGATCTCAAATTCTTTGGTAGTAGATTATAAAGGCCTTAATTCATTCAACTCTCAAGTAGTGAATGCATGGATGATATAATGGAAAATGAGCTTAAACTATGTGTTCTCTTTTGTTAATGAACATCTTTGTGCAAGTATATCCTTTTTCTTATATTTCTTTATAACTACCAAGAATTAGTTTTATCTTATTTCCAAGCTTAGTAATGAGAGGTATATAAAATACACATAGGCATACTCAGTACAATATTCTTGAATATTATGTTGATGTGTACCACATGTAATCTTTTGTTTAGGTTGTGGTTATGCTCTTGAAGACCAAAATAGTTGAGAGTTTTATTGCAAGATGATGTACATGTGGACCTATTGTCTTAGATCCAATTTTTTAGTGGTAGTACATGTGTATGTAAAAGTTTTTTGTTCAATATGTAATATCAAATGTTGTAACAATTCACTTTATAATTATATGTTGAATGGTGAACATGTGTTGTATGGATTTATTATTGTTCATTAGCATGTGCTACTGTTGATTCCTTCTGACTTCCTCTAATTTTCTTCTTCTTAGCCTAGTGTGCGGTGTTTAAATTGGGATGCTCGCTGAGGTGACTTTTAAATTTGGACGTCACACATCAGATTAAGTCTTAGAAATTCTGGGGATGTCACAAACGCATCCTTCACCCCACCCCTTGGAACCTTGATGGGAAAGTTTTCATATTGTAAAGTGTAATTGTCTATCTTAAACTTTCCTTGGCCAAGCTTAACATAGAAGATGTAAGGCATTGAGTGCACACTAGAACCAAAGTCAGCCATATCTTGATTAGTGTATTAACTTTCAAAATGTCATGGTATTATGTGGTCTCTTGGATCTTTTCTTTTGATGGGGGAGGAGTACTATAGAAAGGTGATGTCATTATCAAGATTCCTTTTCCTCTTGGATGGTGAAGGATCATCCAAGTCATGTGGGTATGGTATATCTTTCATATTTTCATTACTAGGATCCCACTAGTACATTTCTAACCTCTAATGTCACTTTTCTTAATGTCAATTCCACAGAAAAACTGACACTATAACATCTACAACATTGGTTGTAGAGAACATACATCACTATTGCTCAAGTCCTAACAATTATGAAAAAAACACATGTATCATTTTTCTTATAAAATCAGTTATCTCTCAAAGAAACTAATGTCCTAGATAACCCACAAATTCAATTTTTGTGGGAAAAAATTTTCCTCTGGAAAAAAATTAGGTTAGCGTCAATTGTTGTAAAACCGAAGACATACCCCTTCCTGTAAAATAAATTTTGCCTCCAAAATACCTTTGTTGCCAGTTTAGAAATAGTGAAATTGATTTTTTATGTCATATCAACTACAAAAATATTGTGTATGTGGTGTCAGTTTGCAGACAAGAAATCGACGATAGAGGATTCATGCAATGTCCCCATGGAAATATGGTTACCTCCAAATTGGTCTCAGGTGTCAGTTCATCCAAGAAAACCCATGTTTGAGTCCTTACTGAGGCCAACATTTTTTATTTGGATAATGACCTCTATCATCGGTGTTATAGACAAAATTGATGTCTATGTTCTTACAAAAAATTATTAGTTTATCTCTCCATAACCAACATCTAAGTCATTACTGAAGTTGACATTTTTTGTTTGGTGAGGGCCTCTGTCATAGATTTTGTTTGAAAGAATCGATGTCGAAGTCCTTAGTCGTCATTTTTTTTATAGAACTGATGTCTATGTTCTTAGTCATTGGTTGTCTCTAGCAACCGATGACTAATTTCACTTAATAGCACCTGCAAAATTTTTCTTTCCCCCATTCTTTGCTTCATCGCCCTAAGCCATCTTTTCTCTTGAAATTTTTGTGATCCATCTTTCTACTGATAAGCTACCACTTTTGCTGCTATTGTATCACCATCACCACCGTCACCATGACTACTATTGTTGGAGTTGTTGTTGCTACTACTATTATGACATGATGCTCACCGTTGCTGCTACTAATGCTGACCACTGTGGTCGATCGACGTCTCTGAACCATTAACCATTGTCTTCGTCACCGTTGGAGTTCCTATAGCTACTACTGACCACTGTCGCCAGCTGATCAAGGTGCTCTTTTTTATTATTTAGCTACATTTTTTGTGTAATTTAATTAAATTTTACTATGGTTTTAATATAACTATTTGTGTAATTTGATTAAATGTTACTACAATTTTAATATAAATATTTGTGTAATTTCATGAATTGTAATTAGGGTTTTAATACCTAAATTGATATCAATTAGAGATATTATATGTGTATAATTTCTTTTATAATCAAAATTTCATGTATAAGTGCTTGTATATTTGGGTGCATAGTTCAATTTGAATGTTATATTGATAATAATCACACCTAAGAATTAATTACACATAATTGATATGATGACCTCAGTTAACTTGATTTATATTGAAATTGATATGTACTTACCTAAATTCTAGATCGTAAATCTTAATTTAGACGCATATCTTCTTTTGCTAGGTGTGTATTTAAAATGAATTGATATGAATTATAGACCTTAATTTTGGACATATATTTGTCAACCGTGAAACACTTCCAAGAATTACTCATTAGGAGTAATTTTGGGATAGTCCCCAGTTTCGAACTATTCTTGAACACTTCACCTCACTTCATATGTAAGTGTATACTGTTTATTTTGTTTTCAAGATGTTTTATCATCACTCCCCCGTTTGTTCTCTAAGTACATATGTAGGTGGATATTTTCCCATCTACGTCGGTTTACTTAGAAAACTACCTGGAAATGCTACAAAAATATTCTTGAAAACTGAATACACATTATACACTTACTAGTGATATTAGGTGTTTATGAATGGGATAGGTGGTACACACATTCATTATTGAACCCTAAACCCTAATTTGTAAACCATAAACCCTAAATCCTAGTATGTAAACCATAAAACCTAATATGTAAGCCCTTATCTGTAAACCTGAAATGATAAACCTGAATATGTAAGCTCTTATCCCTAAACCCTAAATGATAAAGCTTAATTACTAAATCCTAATCTCTAAACTCAAAATTCAATACTTGTTTTCTCTTTGATCATAGAATGGATAGATCATGGATGTCCATACCAAATCGTTGCACCCCAAAGTTTATTACTGGTCTTAATTAGTTTATAAGATGTGTAGAGGAGCATAGGAAATGACCTGGATATAAGTTCTATTATCCATGAAGGAATTGCAGAAACAACTTGAAAATCGACATTGTTGACAATATAAAAATCCATGTCATGTGCAATGGGATTGTATAGGGATATACATAATGGTATTGACATGGAGAGATTCCTACTATGAGATCAGTAGATGTCGATAGTAGTACTTGTGTTGAAGAAGAAATTCTTGACAATAATGTAGATGTAAGTAATCCGATCTTGATAGACATGGTTGATGCAATGTTAGATAGTTGTAGGGTAGAGCATACCAACCCACCTTCCTTATTTAGAAACATTTTTCATGATATTGAGAGACTATTATACTAAGGTTGTACTAAGCTTACGAAGCTCAGTGTTGTGTTGAGATTGTATACTCTGAAGGATAAGAATAGATGAAGGGACAAAAGCTTCATGTCACCTATTGTATTTGTTGAAAGAAATTCTTCATGAAGGAAAAGAGCTTTCAAACTCAACATAATAATCAATGAAGATGTTGTGACAAATGGGAGTGAAGGCTAAGAAGATACATGCATACCTGAATGACTTTATGTTATTTTATAAGGACTATATCGATTTGAAAGATAATCTAAAATTTGGGGCATCAAGGTATGACATGAAAACTTCGAGGAAGTCTAAAACTAGCTCTCATGCCAAGGTGATGTGGTATCTACCTATAATGCCATCATTTCAACGCTTGTTTGCCAATAACATGGATGCAGAGAATTTAACGTGGCATGTAGAGGCAAAGAAAAATAATGATGGGACCTCTGACATGCGTCTGATTCCTATAAAGGAAGAAGATTGATTTATTATACCCTAAATCTGGTGAAGAAGTTAGAAATCTAAGAGTTGGGCTTTGTACTAATGGGATGAATCCATAAGGCTCATTGAGTAGCGAACATAGCACTTGTGCTATTATGATTGTCATATACAATCTTCCTCCCTATTTTTGTATGAAAAATATGTCATGTTGTCATTGTTGATATTTGGTGTCTTGAACCTCTGATTGATGACTTAAAGAAACTCTAGGGAAAATGTGTGATGACCTATGATGCTTCATGTAGAGACATATTTTATTTGTATGCTATGTTTTTTGCACTATTAGTGACTTTCTAGCATATGGGAATTTGTTTGGATAAAGCGTAAAAGGATCCAAAGCACGCCTATATGTGAGGAGAACACTGATTCAATATGACTAAAACAAAACAACAAGACTATATATATTGGTCATCAAAGTTTTCTTCTAAAATTTCATCTTTACCAGAGGTTGCAAAAATCATTCAATTGATCAAATGAGAAACAAGGTACCCCTAACCCTTAATCAAGGGAGGTTGTTACCACCCCACCTCCCGATAACCCCCAATTAAGGGAGACCGAGAGGTCGAAGCCGCACCCATAACTTCCGGATCAAAGGTTCGACACTTAACCAAGAACAATTATTATATTTCAGCAATCTATTCTGAAAAGTTGTAAGAAAATAAACTTTGCATACCTTTTGAAATTTTGTATTTCTAAACTTCTATCCATGTATGTATTCTACTCTAACAAATCCTCCTTGCATTTTACTTCATGTATTTCACAATATGATGATTTACTGTTTGTCCATTTGGCTTGTACCTAAAATGTCGACAAACAAAACGTCAGTCCGCCGAAGCTGGTATGTGGGGGAAACAATAAACGTGCAACTATGATAACAACGTTATCATTCAATTAATCATTTAACAACCAAGATTATGTTTTAAATATAACTCCGCGATCCATGAGTACCCTATCCTCTGTGCTATCCCTGCAGTGGACCTGGATACTACCTTCCTTATGGTAGATCCCCATAAAACCCCTCATGGTCCCACCTATAGGTGAACCAATGTCTAGGGTTGAGTCACATGGCACTACTTGTAAGTAGCCCACTCCTTAACTCATGGCAGGCTAATGGGTCTCATGGCACTACACATGGTAGCCCAATTTCTAACCCACAATAACCTAGACCTTACTCTAGGTTACCTCTTTTTAGCCTTTACAAGTCACAGAGGTGGACCCAGATCTAGCCAGTTATACATATATATTCATAGTGATAGTCATAGTCACTCTATAGTTGCATGAAATAAAAGCATCCAACAGTTTTTCAAGCCATGAGGGAAACGTAGATAAAATCCTCGCAAAACTATCCGGGATAATCATAAGTGTAACCACATACCTGATTTGATGATTGCACAAGCATTAAGCAAACCCATCCAAGAATGGAATCCAAGCAAGAAATTCAATCATCACAAACTTCCTTTTTGGACCAACCAGAAGCCGCAACATCATCTCATGCATGCAACACGGCCCGCTTTGAGAAACCTAACCAGATTACGTTTCAACCCTCGGTTAAGCAACTAGTTCTTCAGCGCGTGGAGGGGAAAAAGCGTCCAACGCCTCCTCCTTCATCTCCTACCTCACGCTAACTGCCATAGCCACCGACAGCTGCTCTCCCGCGGCCTGCCTCCTCTTCCTGGAGGCTCAAGGACATCTGCAAGGAGGGGCCCTAGCTCCGCAGCACCTTGGCGCCCCTAGGGTGCCGCCTAGATCACGACCAAGGCGGCTCGTTTGAGAGCTTCTGGCCTGCAACATGTGGTCATCATGGCAGCCATGCTGCTGCAGCTGTACGTCAATTAGGGTGGAAGGATGGCCACCAAGCAACTTGTTGATGTCGTGGGACCTTAGAGTCTCCAACAGGACCACCAAACCAACCCTTGATGCTCCAGAGATAGGTCTACACCCTCGTTAGGGTTTTTACGTGCAAGAACAAGAAGAAGGGAGAGAGAGGTGCATGGAACTCTCCTTTTGTCTTACCCATGGGCTCTTTCCTTTTATTAGGAGGGTAGCCATGCCCCCTGCATGCTTTCCCACGAAGATACAAAGCCTCTTTCCAATTGGAATATGATTCCTTTAATGAGAAGAAACCTTCTCTCTCTCTTCTTTAACTTTTGATATTCCTTGTTCATTACATATTAGGATTTTGAAAATTACTTCATTCATATTCTTTGTACTTGCCTTTTAATTGATTGACACGAAATTATATTCTCCTCAAGTAGGAAATACTCCTTTATAAATCCACATAATTCCATTAATTATGTATTCCCATTATCCTTTTATTTTTCAATTTTGGTATTTTTCTATCTTTCTTGTTTATTGGGACTCCTTTGATCCCAAGACACTCCATTGTTTTGAAATTACTTTTAAAGGATACTTATTATCCTTCTAGATGCATCTAAATGCATTATTCTTCATTATCATGTATATTTCTTATTAAAATATTTATTTTTGAGGATTTCTCTTTATTTCTCTTTTATTTTCCTCATTGGTATTCCTTTTATTATTAGAAATCCTTGGGATACTAAATTCCACAAAGGATAACTCAATTATACCTCTTTTCACTTGTTTCCAACATTTTAACATTGTTTTCAATTTCTTTCTTAATAAAGAAATATTTAATTGATCTTTTCTTTTCTTATTGCACTCTTTATGCAACTTTGGACTCCTTGGAACCCAAGGAACCCAATAGGCATGAAATCCATCCTTGGATTACATTCTTTTGCCTTCCAGAGGTTTCCAAAATTTTCTTTTCTCAAATATTCAATTATTCATTTACTAATTGAATTTCCTTGTTATTGGGCCCAATAGCCAATAAAGCCCACAAAACAATCGTCAAGGCTATTGAAAATGAAATCCATTTATTCAAAAAAAAAATATCATTATTTGTTCAAATATCTTTAATATGAGAAATTGCATTTCTCGCGAAAAGAACCCAAAAGTTGGTGTTGTAACATCCTTCCCCTCTTATAGGAAATTTTGTTCTCAAAATTCCATCAAGGAAACAAACAATTCAGGACAAGACTTTCCCATGTCCATCATTGGCCCCTATGTGGCTTTACCGTACTCATGGAACTTCCAAAGAACCTTTATCATCACATATTCTTTTCTCTGAGTTCTTTCATCCAGACATCTATAAACTGCACAGCTGACTCAGGCCATTTCAGCCTCCCTTGGGCTCACTAGGTTCATTGTTCAACACATGGTCTAGGTATCTCACATAGTGCTCTAAATTGGACACATGGAACTCATCACACATTACTTTATCCTGAGGGGTAAGGTCAAACTTAACCTTCTCCACCAAACCATGTCAAAAGAACTCATGCATTGGGGACTCAGCTCTCTTAGCTATAACTTAGAGGGGTCAGATTTTCATGTCACATATTCTCCCATAGTGAACTGCATGTCAGTCTACTTTGTATCTGCTCATGACTCTCATCATCTCTAGGCTCCTTTCAGCCATTGCACGATTCAAAGGGACTTCATCTACATGCATTGTGGCCCTTTTCTAACCATCATGTGGTCCTTTCACCAACATCACCTTACTGAAGTGGTGACCGACACAACCTCCCTTACAGAGCTTCTTATAAATCCAGATACTGGCTATGGTGGTCATTGTCACATCTTTCATAGGACAAGAACTGTCTCTAGTTATCACCCAGAACGAGCACACATGCTCTCATCAGACCCTTTATTCTGGATCATACTAACCATTAGTTAGGGGTGATAAACTGTACTAACATTGAGTTCTTCATGTACCTACTTCCACCTTTTGGAAGGGAACCTTCAGGTCAAACTCAAGAACCTTTGAACTCGCATCATGGTGTAGTTGAACCATCTCTCTCATGGGTAGTTCAACCAGATCTGTCCTTTACAGAACTCTTCCTTTCTCATGTCATCTAGGTAAGGTGATCTACCATAACCCATATTGCATCTCGACCTTCCTTGGTCTAGGGGAGACTTACAACATCCATAGTGATGAACTCCCATTCCCTCTCGAGAACTCTTTATCCTCTATATCAATGCACTGGGTTTCCAATGTTCACCCTTCACCTTCTGTCATGCATGGCAACATACCACATGCAGCCTCATCTCCAACATCCATAGTACTGCTACCACTCATTATCTAAGTAGTACTATGGTATATGGTGATCTTGAAATCACAATTTCCTATATGTCATGATTCCTCAAGATCGATTCCTCAAAAACCCTAAACCACTCTCATCAGGGTTTCATTACCTTCCTATTCAAAGAAAAGTATTTGAGGTCCTACCACCATCCTTTTATTACATCACGGACTAGGCTGGCTAACCAAACAACCATTAACTTGTTCAACATATCTCATTACATCTGAGTATTAGCCAAACCCATCTCCTTTCCAAACTTAGGGTTAGCCTAACAACCTCTTCTAGCTTCTAGCCAAACTAGTCAAATATATCTCAACCAGAACATCATTACCACTTCACATCCTTAGGTATTAGGTAACATTGAAGACATACACTTCCATGCATTTCACTTATCATCTCAAACTCAAACTCTATGTCTATCTTCATTAAGAACACTCTCTGATTTCATCATCATGGTGATCAAAACTCAACCTGGTATAACTTGTAAGTTCCACATTTCTCATGATAAAAACATCCCTCATGAGATGACTACCTCATTCCTCTTAGTGATTGCAAACTATCCATGTATCATTCACTTTACCAGGGTATGTTATCTTCTCTGTCCCCATATCTCGTGGCAATGTTCCAACCTACATCATCTTTATCCTTGGTGTATGGCATGTGAAATTTCCTATCTCTCACTCCCATAACAAGAGGAAATAAGCATTTGGCTGCAATCCAAATATAGAGTTCTTCATGTTCCAAGAGTAGAGATGGTACATCCCATCTTGTCAGTACACATTTAAATCTAAGTTGAAATGTGCCTCATATGTCACTTCATCACAATCATCTCGATATCAAAGTTACTTCCATGGAAAACTGGTCTTGAACCTACTTGGGTCCACAAACATTCCTTGGTCATCTCCTCTAGGTCTATAGGGTGTCGGTACTTTTGGGGTCATCCCTCTTCCCTTATGCATCCAGAGAGTGCCCTACTCATCTTCCCTTTAGGTCCCATGAGTTCATGAAGGTGATCAATCTCCTAACCCATGGCCCTCAGACAATGATAGCTGTTACCTCTCGACCCTATGGTCATGTGCAACTAGGGAATTAGAAACCTTCCACTTTCATCGGTCTTATCCCCACCTGACCCTAGGACAGACTTAGGATTCCATTATAGTACATGTTCACTTAGAACCTTACCCAAGCCTTCATCATCTCTCTCTCTGCATTCATGGGTTGGCTTTCATCCTTTCATATGGATCATGGCAACCTGCCTACCTTGGTCAAGCCCCATACCGGTTACGTCCATGGTAACACATTCATATGCAATTAGAGATGGATATCTATGGGTCTACAGGTTCATTCTCATACCATGTACTTTTCACTTAGCTTCTCAAGATCCTATGAGACCTCTTTAGGTTACCTTAATCTAACAAAACTGATATACACCCTACCAAAGGGGTCCCTCTCCCAGGATGGGAGGAAAATTAACTCTTGACAACAAGGTCACAAAAGCTCTTAGGTCTAGGGTTTACATCCACATGAGCCTACTTAACCCTAGAAAGCTATTAAGGCATAAGCAGATCACCTACTGAACCATGCTAGGTCATACTTGTCATCTTTCCTCAATGCTGGATCAAAATCATACCTTCCTTTATCATCAACCTAGCTGTGAGGGGTTCATCAAACATACCTTAAACTTAAAGGGCTTCCCTTTTCCTATATACATGAGGAGTACCATGCTCGAAACTATAGCAACTTATTTCTCGTCATGAGCATTAGGTATACCACTTCCCCTCTTAGGCCTAGGAACCCTAGTTTCACTTTTAGGTGTCTAACTGCATGGTCAACCTCTTAACCACAACCCAACATGTAACGGGTATGACATACACTTCCTGTCATCCTTTTTCCTTGATCAACACTTTGAAGTTGAGTCCTCCTCAAGGACAATCAACAAGGTACAAGGTCTCATAACCTATTACCAAACCTCTCCAGGGTATGAAGAACTTCTTCTTCCTTTATCAGAAGGTGAACACTTACACCATAGGAACATAGGTACCAGGAGCATCATCCTCTCTCTAGGGTTTGGTTCCTCTAAAGGCAACCAAGATATCAGCAACTTCTAGGGATCAGACATGAGGAAATCACTATCATCCACTGTTCCTCATATCTCGGGGTTTTAGGTTTCCAACCTTCTTGCTGGGTTTCCTTCTCTCTCTCTAGAGCTAACCCTACATCCAACCTCACCGTTAGAGGTACTCTCTTCATGAAGGATCAACCTTAAAATCATGCCCCTACATGGATGAATCCTATGTTAAACTTATGTTTGCTCAAGGTTATCCATAACTCTTTATGCTTATTTCATAATCCATCCTTCAAACTCTCCTGGTCAGGGTCTCAACCTATTGCTCACACTACTGATACAAACTCTGGGTGACTACTATTCCATGCCCATGGGGTTTCCATACGTTCTTCACTAATCTCTTCATTGAATGAGCCATCCTTCACTCCAACATGTACGACCCTTTCCAGGGTTAGGTCATCCAAGGTTCATAGCTCATATGGCATCCAAAGGCATACCCTCTCACCTGGTCCAACTCATCATGCCATCTCTCTCTCTAACCTTCACTTAGGATTAGGGTTAGCATCATCCTCAGAGGATGTGCCAGGTCTCTACTTGCAATGGAGATCTCTATCTCCAAGACTAACTCTCTTTACTTATCCTCCTGATAAGAAGGTCTAGCCTCAGGTCTCTTATGAGGACATGACAACTTATGTCATACGACCTAAGCATGTATCTATTCTTTAGTTTGCACTTAATTTATTAAGCTTATGTCCAAGACATCTTATTTACATGCTTTTCATTAATTTGGTGGAGGATTCCTTAGAACTTATTAACCTTACCCATACCTCAAGAGGGTGAGGAGAAGAGAGAAAACCTTAATCCTTAAGGTCCTTAACATAATTTATGATGAGAAGGGATGAATAAGATGAGAAAGTCCTAAAGGTATCTTATTTTGATTCATACCCTAAGACTTTGGCTAGGAAGTCACACTGATTCGGGAGTCCTTGTATTCCGACTAGCAGTGTGGAGGAAAATATTGCCAGCTCTCGGTCGTGATCCTTTTCTAGACACCTCTGTCTTTTGGATAATCCTCTAATAACTCCCTTGGGTTCTATGGAGTTTGTAAAATTTAATAATTATTAATGGTTAAGTGAGGAACCTATGCTCTAATACCAAATGTTACAACCCCACCTCCCGATAACCCCCAATTAAGGGAGACCGAGAGGTCAAAGATGCACCCATAACTTCCGGATCAAAGGTTCGACACTTAACCAAGAACAATTATTATATTTCAACAATCTATACTGAAAAGTTGTAAGAATATAAACTTTGCATACCTTTTCAAATTTTGGATTTCTAAACTTCTATCCATGTATGTATTCTACTCTAACTAATCCTCCTTGCATTTTACTTCATGTATTTCGCAATATGACATTTTACTGTTTGTCCATTTGGCTTGTACCTAAAACGTTGACAAACAAAATGTCGGTCAGCCGAAGCTGGTATGTGGGGGAAACAATAAATGTGCAACTATGATAACAACGTAATCATTCAATTAATCATTTAACAACCAAGACTACGTTTTAAATACAACTCTACGATCCATGAGTACACTATCCTATGTGCTATCCCTGTAGTGGACCTGGATACTACCTTCCTTATGGTAGATCCCCATTAAACCCCTCATGGTCCCACCTATAGGTGAACCCATTTCTAGGGTTGAGTCACATGGCACTACTCATAAGTAGCCCACTCCTTAACTCATGGCAGGATAATGGGTCTCATGGCACTACACTTGGTAGCCAAATTTCTAACCCACGATAACCTAGAACTTACTCTAGGTTACCCCTTTTTAGCCTTTACAAGTCACAGAGGTGGACCTGGATCTAGCCAGTTATACATATATATTCATAGTGATAGTCATCGTCACTCTATAGTTGCATGAAATAAAAGCATCCAGCAGTTATTTCAAGCCATGAGGGAAACGTCGATAAAATCCTCGAAAAACTAGTCGGGATAATCATAAGCGTAACCACATACCTGATTTGATGATTTCACAAGCATTAAGCAAACCCAACCAAGAATGCCATCCAAGCAAGCAATTCAATCATCACATAATTCCTTTTTGGACCAACCAGAAGCCGCCACGTCATCTCATGCATGCAACACGACTCGCTTTGAGAAACATAACCAGATTGCATTTCTACCCTCGGTTAAGCAACTGGTTCTTCAGCCCGCGGAGGGGCAAAAGCGTCCAACACCTCCTCCTTCATCTCCTACCTCGTGCAAACTGCCCTAGCCGCCGGCAGTTGCTCTCCCGCGGCCTACCTCCTCTTCCTGGAGGCTCGAGGACATTCACAAGGAGGGGCCCTAGCTCCGCCGCACCTTGGCGCCCCTGGGGTGCCGCCTAGATTGCGACCTAGGCGGCTCATTCGAGAGCTTCTGGCCTACAACACGTGGTCGTCATAGCAGCCATACAGCTGTAGCTACGCATCAGTTAGGGTGGAAGGATGGCCACCAAGCAACTTGTTGATGTCGTGGTACCTTAGATTCTCCAACAGGACCACCAAACAACCCTTGATGCTCCAGAGATAGGTCTACACCCTCATTATGGTTTTTACGTGGAAGAACAAGAAGAAGGGAGAGAGAGGTGCATGGAACTCTCCTTTTGGCTTAGCCATGGGTTCTTTCCTTTATATAGGAGGGTAGCCATGCCCCCTGCATGCTTGCCCACGAAGATACAAAGCCTCTTTCCAATTGGAATATTATTCCTTTAATGAGAAGAAACCTTCTCTCTCTCTTCTTTAACTTTTGATATTCCTTGTTCATTACATATTAGGATTTTGAAAATTACTTCATTCATATTCTTTGTACTTGCCTTTTAATTGATTGACGCGAAATTATATTCTCCTCAAGTAGGAAATACTCCTTTATAAAACCACATAATTCCATTAATTATGTATTCCCATTATCCTTTTATTTTGCAATTTTGGTATTTTTCTCTATCTTTCTTCTTTATTGGGACTCCTTGGATCCCAACACACTCCATTATTTTTAAATTACTTTTTAAGTATACTTATTATCCTTTTAGATGCATCTAAATGCATTATTCTTCATTATCATGTATATTTCTTATTAAAATATTTCTTTTTGAGGATTTCTCTTTATTTCTCTTTTATTTTCCTCATTGGTATTCCTTTTATCATTAGAAATCCTTGGGATAAGAAATTCCACAAAGGATAACTCAATTATACCTCTTTTCACTTGTTTCCAACATTTTAACATTGTTTTCAATTTCTTTCTTAATAAAGAAAATTTAATTGATCTTTTCTTTTCTTATTGCACTCTTTATGCAACTTTGGACTCCTTGGAACCCAAGGAACCCATTAGGCACGAAATCCATCCTTGGATTACATTCTTTTGCCTTCCAGAGGTTTCCACATTTTTCTTTTCTCAAATATTCAATTATTCATTTACTAATTGAATTTCTTTGTTATTGGGTCCAATAGACAATAAAGCCCACAAAACAATCGTCAAGGCTGTTTTAAATGAAATCCATTTATTCAAAACAAATTATATCATTATTTGTTAAAATATCTTTAATATGAGAAATTGCATTTCTCGCCAAAAGAACCCAAAAGTTGGGGTTGTAACAGAGGTTCTTTATGAAAGATTAAAAGTCATTTTCAATGCATTTGATAAGATATGACAATGTACTAATAACACACAAAGTGACAAATAGTTATACAAGAAGAGGTCAATATTTTGGGATATTTCTTATTGGAGTTCTTTGGCAGTTAGGCATTATATCAATGTCATGCATGTTGATAAAAATGTCTATGATAGCATCATTGGTACTCTGTTGAATATATTAGGTAAGAGTAAAGATGGCATAAAATATAAAATGGACCTGCATGAATAGAACATAAGGAAAGAACTAAAAAAATAACCTAATAGTGATCAAAAAACATATTTACCTCCTTCTTGTTATATGTTGTCAAAAAAGGAGAAGAAAACTTTTTTGTGAGTGCTTGCTTAATGTTAAGATACCACAAGGATACTCTTCCAATATGCGTAGATTCGTATCAATTAAGGATTTGAAGCCAATAGGTTTTAAATCTCATGATTGTTACACTCTAGTGCAAGAAATATTTCCTACGACTATTGTATCTATATTGTCAGAGCATGTAAGGTTTTCCATCACTAGGCTTTTTTTCTTTACACTTTATGCATCAAAGTTATTGATCTTGAGAATCTCGATAAGTTGCAAAGAGAAGGGGTCATTACCCTATGCCAACTTGAGATGTATTTTCCTCCTTCATTTTTTGATATCATGGTGCATCTTGTTGTCCATTTGACCAGGGAAGTGAAAATGTTGGGGCCAGGTTTCTTGCATTGGATTATCCTTTTAACAGTATATGAGTTTTATTGAAGGTGATGTTTGAAACTGTTATTGGCTTGAAGTGAGTATCATTGAGGTTTAAGTGTCTAGGGAGGTTATGGACCTTTGCAATGACTTTCTGAGTTGTAATGAAGCTCCTAGCAATGAAAAGAATATTGAGGACTATTCTGGCAAAGGGACTTTAGGAGAATGAGTGGAAGTAATCAGTCATGAGTTGTGGTAACAAGCACACTTGTATATTTTACACAACATTGGCAAAATGATTTTGTATATCACTGAACATACCAATTTCATCAATACAAAATATCCTCAAGCCAATTCAATGTGGCTTGATAGTGATAATAATAACACATTTATTAGGTGGTTTGAAGATAAAGTTTTACGTAAACTATCTCAGCTACCAAGTAATGTTGCTAAAATATCAAGTAGTTCCCCTTTAAACAAAAAAGGAATGTTATGTCTTATGAAGGGTTTGACATAAATCTATTTTCATATTACACAACATGTCAAGATGATAAGGTTATCTTCCAAAATAGTGGGGTCACCCTTCAACAGGGAGCGCGAGGATGAACTGCTCCAATAACGATACTGTTTTCATTGTATTTTACTAGTGCAAAGGATAAGAGTCCACGTGAAGCTAAAATGCCATATAATAATGTCATTGAAGACATATGGGAGTTTGACTACATAGATTTTAGAGTTCTGGTCTTTAGGTGTAATCGGGTTGATAATACCAAAGGAGTTGTAGTGAATGAATTGGGTTTCACATTAGTGATTTGAAAATATTAGTGACAAAGGTGAACCATTCATAATGGAATCACAAGAAAAGAAAATATTTTATATCGATGATCCTGCAAATGAAAAATGGTCTGTTATTCTTCCTGGGACAAGGAAGTTCATTTCTAATCCTATTGATGAAGAAGAGTACTATGACAAGTATGATGACTCCAGTCCATTCTTAGTTGGCTTGACAATACCAAATGTTGAAGCTAACATTGACTTATATATGCATGGATATCACACAAAAAGAATGTTAATTGATGCAAGACCTAATCAATACTAGAGGCATGCATTTTATTTTTCAAATATTAGATGTGCATTTTACATTCTTTATCACTTATATTTCATTATTTGACTATTTTTAAATGATATGACATTTTTCAGATGGCGTCTAACTCTAATGAGGATGATTACCATGAGGATGAGAACCATGACGATGTGCACCATGAGAATGAAACTAGTCTAAGATGAATTGTTTTATTACATAGATGTGCATTTTACAATGTCAATCACATTTAAAAGTTACATTTTTATATGACTTATATGTGTTTATTATCAACTTGAGCATGTTAAGGATGTGCACCCTGAGGATTTTATTGAGCTTACCGAGGAGCATCGTAAGCGTACACGTCAAAGAGGCATCACAATGATGAATGAGATAATACAAAAATGAGTAAAGGACTGAAGTAGGTCGTTGAGTTTGATGATCAATGAAATCCTATTGGGGAGAATCACAGTTGTTTTGTCCAATAACTAGGGGTTCATACTTGTGCAATATCTAGGGGTTCTTACTCATAGAAAAATGGATATAAATATAGAAACTTGGCATAAAGTTGAACAAGTCAAGAAAGACTACATATGGAAGGACAAATGTGTGAGATATTATGATTTTTAAAGATATTTACGATTCTATTTTTAATAATATTTCATTAAGTATATGGACATTTACTAAGAGTATTTGACCTTGATGAAAATTTGCATCATGAAAAGGTGTTGCAACATTGTGGGAAGGTACTGAGGAATTATAGGACAAATCTAAAAAGAGAATACATAATGAATGAGAATAAGAAGAAGTCAGGAACTAAAAAATGGAACAATCTTGACCTGAAGGTGCAATATGTGTTTGTTGCTAAGAGAAAAACTATTGAATTCAAGGTATTAAGCCTCCTCATTTAGAATATTTTTTTTGAATTTGTTGTATTATGTATTTAACATATGTTTTAGATTAACCGAGCTTTGAGTGATGCTAAAAAAGAAAGGAATGAAAATAATGTGCAAAACCACAAGTTGGGTTAAAGTAGCTACACAAAGATTTACCAACAGAGATTGGAGGTGTATTCTTTTCAGTAACCTACTCCTGGGACTGTTGAGTCCTCTATTACTACTGCATCTCTACCTTTCCGCGAGGAGTGGATAACATTGAGGCAAACCCAATATGAAGAAATATCCAACCCCGCAACCACTAAGGTTGTAACATCCCAAGATTTGAGGCCTTGGATACCATGATCTTAAAAGGAATGATTGGACTACCCATATCACCAAGGTGCACCTCCTTTTCCGGGATCCCATCACTAAAGAACTCCATAGTTAAGCGTGCTCAGCTTGGAGTAGTACTAGGATGGGTGACCAGTCGGGAAGTTGACCCCGGCTTGCACGTGCATGAGGACAAAGCACGCAGTTAAGGATAGTGGTGGTCTGTGGGGCCAGTCATCATTCCTGAAACTCTACTAGAGCCTTGGGCAGTGGGACCGGGGGTTACAAATGGTATCAGAGACAATTCCCCTCCAGTAGGTGGGGCCCACATGGGCATGGGATGCCAGTCTTGAGCCGTGCGGTCCAGGCAAGTTGGAAAGGGCTATCCGTAGAGACGAGATGGAGCCACCCTTGCACTGGTAACCGTGGACGGGAGCTGGGTGTTCATGGGCCATTGTGGGTCTGCACTAAAATGAGGAAGAGATTATGAGGCCTTATAGTTGAGCCTTGACGAGGACGTCAAGAGTCTAAGTGGGGGAGATTGTAACATCCCAGGATTTGAGGCCTTGGATAACATGATCTTAAAAGGAATGATTGGACTACCCATATCACCAAGGTGCACCTCCTTTTTCGGGAGCCCATCACTATAGAACTCCATAGTTAAGCGTGCTCAGCTTGGAGTAGTACTAGGATGGGTGACCAGTCGGGAAGTTGACCCCGGCTTGCACGTGCATGAGGACAAAGCACGCAGTTAAGGCTAGTGGTGGTCTGTGGGGCCAGTCGTCATTCCTGAAACTCTACTAGAGCCTTGGGCAGTGGGACCGGGCGTTACAAAGGTGGTTGCAAAAGTGGTAACATTCATCTCTCAAAGTGAATGTTCATCTTTGACCTTGATTGTTATGTTTTACTTGCCAATTACTATTGATGATGATTAATGGGATCTCTATAAGAAAAGGAAACAAGGTAGGTTCATCCCCGAGGGAATATGGGATGAATTTATAGTTTCTTTGGGTAATCCAGAGCATCCTGGGTGTGTTAGGGTTGATGGAGCTGATGTTGGTATAAGATACTTCTTTGGGCCATCAGAGCATAAGCACAAATCTATCCAAGAAGGAGGATTCTCAGAAGTGAAGGTATAATACATGATTGCAAAGGAAATAGAGGAAGCAATGAGACATTAGTATGCTTCTCATTCAGCTCCTAAGACATTACTTGTGACGCCCTACCTTCATACGATGTGAACCCCCTACGATAAAGGTGGTTGGGAGTAATCCCATGGACCCACTAGTTAGCACGTTCACTATAATTGTTTTTATGTGATATAGTAGTCTTTCAGGTTTTTGTATAATATGTTTGTGTTTAGGTATATATATAACACTATATACAAATTTTTAGGGGTTGAGTCCATGTTGTATTTTCCTTGAAGGATATGTAGTTGCGCTGGGTGAGACATACCCCCACCTTCTAGGTGGAATGACTCATTGTGCTCAAATGACCGCTGATGCAGTCTGCATGACACCAAGGCTTGTCTATGACGCTTGGAAATAGACAACACTGCCATATGGCCACCCCGACCACGAGATCATAGGTGATGCGGAAGGTTGTGTGGTTGCATGGACCAAAACAAGAGTTATCTATATTGATGTATGCTAAAATTACATTTCATTTTCATCTGTACATAATTGAGAATTGATATATATATATATATATATATATATATATATATATATATATATATATATATATATATATATATATATATATATATATGAAGGACATAGCACCTAAGAAACCCCCTACACCTCATCCTCCACTTCCTCCTAAAAATATTTGATTACCTGGTTGGCTTACAAAAGACCTATTCAATTTGCTAGGTCCTAATTGCAGGGGGTGGAAGTATGGCTAGGCAACTTTGAAGAAGGGTCACCTATGATGGTCCATACTAAGGAGGACATTGTAGGTCAAGCTCATAATACTATAATATTTTTCCAAGATGTTTTAAAGATGTTTACTTATGCTTGGTTGAATACATCTACAACAGAACTTTGGATATAGTGATATCTTATGGCTAAATAACTCTCTCTCTCTCTATATATATATATATATATATATATATATCTGTGTGTGTGTGTTTATCGGTTTTCTTATATATTAGTACATGCATTATATATGTTTTGCAACTACTTATATAGGGTGTGTATAGTGTTCACACTACCCCATGTGTCATTCAAGTTCAATCAATGATTAGTTGTGGTCATAAAGACCCTATATATGTTACCAAATACCACTCTACCAAATGTAAATATTTTGGTAATGCAAGAGAGAGCGTGATTATATCTCCGTTTATTGTTGAGTAAGTTTTAGTTACATTGCTTATAATTTTCAATTAAGAACTACATTTCATTGTAGATTTTGAGTTTTCTTTTATTTTCCTTCTTTTTACTCAAAAATAATCATCGGGTGTTGTTAGTTTTGTCCCCGAGATGATAATTGTGTATTATCTAGATCCTAAGGTTGACCAAGTAGACATTGGGGGACACAAAATGAAAATGGCATTATTCACATGAATAAATTTTTTATCCATGAACATATTAATTTCTGTATCATTAATGACATGACTATTTATTAATTCCATTTAATGTGTTACATTAATTTATAGGGGTATACAAAAATTCAAAAAGGTTGGAGGCAAAGTGGATAAGAAAAAGAAAGCGTCAAGTTGGAAGAATGTTGAGGTAGTTTTTCTGACTCTAATACGTACATTTGTGCCAACCATGTGTAATTTTGTTGATTAACATTTTGTATGGTGGTAAATTTATAGTTCCTTGTATAATTCAATAATTGGGCATTCATATACTATGTGATGTGGTATATGAAAATGATTGTCAGATAGGGGACACTAGACATCCACTACATATAAAATGTAATCTATATATAGTCTTTCTCATCATAAGTACATAGTCTCATTTGATAATTGTAAGGCACCTAACCTATCTTAATGCTTGAGTATGATTTCTTTTCTTGATGATGATTCTTAGATTCTTTGTCCAATCCTTTGGGATGATCTTAGATCTTATACGGAGAGCTTTAGTTTCTAGTTTGAGCTTGTTTGAATGATGTTTGTGCTTTGTGCGCTTATTTTGGTGCAAGTTGAAATTTACCAAAGTTGAGGGGTTATCTTGCACTTTTCCACCTCTAGAGTATTCTTGCTCTCTTTTGGATCCATGAGAGAGAGTGTGGTACTTGGGGGCACCTTTTTTGATCTTTGGTTGATTGGTGGAATCACCCTGGGTTATTACGATTTTCTAGGGTTTGTGCTCCTTGTGGGTTGTCTCGAACTAGGTCGCGACCGAGGGCTTGTTGGGTGGGTGTCATAGTCAAGACACTTGCCCTAGATGTGTTTGTCATTATTGAGGTGGTTTTGGAAGATCTTGGGTCGAGATAGTTGCCTTTGTATAGAGTGTCTCGACCTAGGAGAGGTTTGGTGACCTTGTGTCACGACCTTGTTGTGTTTGGTGGTGTTGTCACGACCATGGATGGTGTTCCATGATGGGTCACGACCGTGATCATGTGGGTGACCCAAGAGGGTCAAGACCCAAAATAGAGTATCTCACCATCTCATTCATGTCAGTTTTAAGTAGTTTCATGGTTTCTTGGGTGGACAAGTGTCCCTTTGGATCCCTATCTTGCTAACACCTCATCTCTTGCCCTACCTCTCTCCCCACTACATAAACCCTCATCTCTCCATGCTAGTAAATTTTTCGGCCATCTTCTTTCTCCTTCCTTGCTTGGACCTTCTAGGGGATTGGTGGAGAAAGGAGGTGCTCTTCTTGGGGCCTTAAAGGAGGTCCAACCTTGCATGTGGTGCTTGTGGTGACCCTTGATCATCTTCTACCATGGTAAATGTTTACCTTTCATTTATGGTGTTTTCCTTGGATCTTCTACCCCATATTCAGCCCTTTTCTTGACCTTAGACCATGTTTTGACATGGTGGTCGTTCTTGAGAGTAAACTCCTCCTCACAACGGGTCATAGGACATGTTTTGACAAGGCAACACCCAAGTGAGGGGAAGTTTCTTCTCTCTTTTCCCCCTTCTTTCTTTTGATTCGGCCTTGAGCTTCTTGCTCTCTGTCCTTGGGTAATCTTTGACCATGATGTCTTCTCTTTTATGAGGTTTTCTTGTATCTGAGGGTGGAGCTTCATCATCCTTGGGATCATGTGTTTGGAGCTTGCAACCCTTGGAGTGACCTTCTTTCAGGCGGGTTATATAACTCTAAACCTTCTCTATTAATGCACTTCATCTACATGCATGCTACTATTTTCTATCTCTAAAATGTTTCCTTAACATGCTGGTAGATGATGATAGACTCTATAACTTTATTGATGTTGAGATCATTCTTGGTATGCATGGAATCTGAAACCCTATTTTGGTACCCGATTCTGGTGATTGTGGTGCAATGATGTTTTTCCCCTATCACTTGATCTTGGTTTTGGTTGCATACATTATGATCGAGTGTTTCAGAATTATATGAAGTTTGGGTTCTATTTTGGTGAGGTTTTTGTTGTGGATTACCTCTGTTTTGATCTTGGTTACCCTTGGTTTGACGATGATCCTTGGTCTTGGTGGTGGATTGACCCTTGGTGGTCATTATACCTTATTTTTACTTTGGGTTGTGACACCTTGGTGTGGTGGCCTTGGGTCGAGATAGCTGACCTAGTTGGAGGTCATGACATACTACTCCTTGATGTTCATGACACTTACTCTCTAGTGGGATGAGATATTCCCTAGTTCTAGTCCAGACAGGTCTTTGTTTGTAGAGGTTGAAGCACCATATATGGTTTATGGTCGCAACCCATGTTGGTGGATGGTCATGACCCATGTTGTTGGGTGGTTGTGACACATGGTTGATGGATGATTGAGACGCATGCTTGAGTACTCAATCAATACACATCTATGAGTAATGTATAAGCCACATGTGGTATTGTGTGGATAGTTTCTTCCTTAATCCTAAAGTGTTCCAAGAAATGGGAAGTTCCATATCTAGGTTTTAGTGATTTGATGATCTACAAAATCCTAATTGGATGATCATGGAGATGTAACCCTAATGATGAGCTATGTGATGTGTTTTCTTACTCTCCCCTGAGATAGTTGTCTTTCTATGATACTTTCTCTCTCTTGTTTATAAGCCCCTAACCTTGCAGGTGATATGTATGCCATGGCTTGTATATGTTGTGGTGGTGACTATATGATACAGTGTGGTCCTTATGCACACTGATGAGGCATAATGTGATGAAGCACGTGTAAGGTTTAATGTGATAGGTCCTATGACCTGGTGATGGTTTGATGCCTTGAGAGGTGATATCCTCAAGTGATGTGATTAAGGGATTGATATCCCACAGTGATGTATAACATTGGTGTTGGCCTTGTGAATGGAAAAGCTTTTAGTATCATGTGGTGATTGTGTGACAAGTTCACACATTGTACATTTTATATCTTTTGGAGTTGCAATGTACCCTTATTTCTTGTAAGAGTTTGTTTTGGCTTTATACATTATAACTTGATTGATGCTAACAGTCACCCAATTAGCCAACTAATCAAGTGGAACCCTAATCATGTAGGTGCCATATGCCATGGATCCTTTCTGGTGTCAACTCTAATTGCAGGATTGGTGAAACAAGTATAACCCAGAACACATATTTTTTTAATATGTGTAGGTGAAAGTTAAGGTATCTCCTTGCGTCTACAACTATAGGTTGTGTAAGATGACCATGCATGACCCAACCTCCTTGTGATATGGATGGCCATGCATGAGCCACTCCTTCTTTTGAGAATGGCCATGCACGAGCCTATTCTTCTAGCACTATTACCAGTACCGAGGTGGGCTAGGAGTTTATATATGGATGACCATGCGTGAGCCGATCCTTCTGTTGACTATATGTCAATCTTTGGACTTGACTGGTATGTCTCTGTGGTGTTTTTCTTGTGCTGACCAAGGGGTGTGGAGAGGTAGTGGATTCCATCTCTTCCATTTCACCTTATATGGAACCATTTGACGTAGAAGTGGTTGGTTGGATTTGGGTGGTATGACTCAAATCCTCAGGGAAATAGTAAAAGATGTAACACATCCATGTAGTGTTTCTTGCTTAGGGTCAAACATGAATAACATTGGTTGAAGCTCTTGCCTTATATTTGTATTGATTTCTTGAATTTTAAGATGGTAACAGAAGTCGACTATTATACATGTTCTTCATATCTATTTTTAGAATATAACTTGATCTACCATTTAGTGGTAGCTGCCTAGTCTTATTTAATGTGCTTCATTTGTTCAGTACGTATCATTTAGCTGAATCTGCTCAACCTGCTTAATATTGTTGACCTAGAGGTTATACATTGTCCATATTTTTATAATGACTTAACCATTTCATACATATGTATCTAATATGTGTATTCAAGATTGATTTCATGTGTTAGGTACATGAAAAGGATCAAATTACTCAAGCCCTAATTTGCTGTAGTTCAAGTCAAAAGCGATGCAAGTGTGCAATTTAGGAAATCCATGTAAATGACCTTAGAAGATTTTTTTAATCACTTGTATTGATGATATGACTTGTAACTAAGATGAGAAAATTAATTGGAACACTTTGCACCAAGTTTTAATTACTTTTGATGCACTTTAGAAAATCGATCACATGTTATTGATCGGTCAAGTTACAATCTTAATCGATCCATTGGATCTATTTTCTAGAGAGTGCATCGGTCGAGTTGTGCATTCACAGAACTCGACCGATCGGGTTACTGACCAAATCCAACTTTCACTAGTCGGTCGAGTTTCCTCAGAACAAACTTTACTGATGGTTTGAAAATTGGGTTTGTCTTTTACCCAATCGGTCGAGTTACCTTTATTGAATGTCGATCGATTGCACTGTGCATAAATTGCAGAAAACGTGATTGTGACCGTTGGTGACTTATTTGGACGAAAATAGACATGTTGCCTTGGGAAAAAAATGGCTATAATTTGGCCCTAAGTGTCCCCCAACTCAAAGGGGCACCCCAATCTATAAATAGGACCACATGGAGTTCATTCCAAGGTTGCTCATTCCATATATGCTTAGTTCTTGCTTAGTTGAGAGTCCTGCACACCTTTGAGCCCCTTTCTCGCTCTACCTTCAAGTCAAATCCATGAGTATGAGCGAGTTAGGATCTTTTGTAAGAGAGATACCTCTTGTATACATGTAAAGCTCTCCACCTCCATCTTCCTACCCCCTTTCCTTATTGAAGAAAAGTCTTGAAGATATTCTCTATGTGAAGGAGAAGGAGTTGTTGTTCATCAAGGTTGAAAAAAGCATGGTGTTCTGGATCTCTGAGTGAAGGAGATAGGCAAGGAGGATGTTAAAAAATGATAGGAAATTCCTTGAAGGCCAAAGACTTGAAGATGGTGTGGGTAAGTCCTTGTTAAAGGCTAAAGACTCCATGGTTCAAGTGGGTAAGTTCCTTCGGTAGGTTGAAGATCCTTGCTTGAGGTATTAAGTCCTTAGATGAATGTGGTTTTGTCTTGTAATCTTATGATTGAATATAAGAACATCAAGATGGAAAAGTCTTAGAGATTAACCACCTCTAGGTAGTGGACTGACTCACTTCTAGTTTGAAGTGTGGAACCACTCTAAACCACTTTGTCCAAGTGTATGTTCTTCCTTGTCTCTCACCCTAGCTATGCTTGTTAGTTAGGACTTCAAATTGGTTGTATGCTTTAAGTTTCTACACTTAATATAATTTGGTGGTCTAATTTGTTTTATGATATTTTTGAAGCTCTATTCACCCCCCCTCTAGAGCCCTTGATCCAAAAAGTGGTATCAGAGAAGGTCTTCTCCAAGCTACTTCAACAAGTAGGAGAAGATGGGCGATTTAGCAGTTGGATCTCTCAACTTAGAGGGAATCTTCTCCATGTGACCTCTGGTCTTCGATGGCACCAACTTCCTCTATTGGAAGAGAAGAATGTAGTTCTATCTCCAAGGAGTAAGCTATGACATGTGGAAAGTGGTGCATCTAAAGTATGAAGATCTAAAGGGGGAAATCTCCACATGGATGAAAGCCCAAATGAAGCAAGCTCAGCTCAATGCCAAGGCCGTGAGCATCATCTATGCAGCCCTCACCCCATCTGAGTTCAATTGGATCTGCTCATGGGACACCGCACATAAAATTTGGAACAAGCTATGTGTCACCTATGAAGGAACAGAGCAAGTAAAGGAAGAAAAGATCTACATGCTTGGTGGTCTACTTGAGAACTTCAAGATGGGCAAGAATGAAAGAGTGGCAGACATGTACACAAGGCTTAATGTGATCATTAATGGATTGGAAGCCCTTGGTAGTGTGATGGACAAAGGCAAAATCAACTCAAAGATCTTGAGATCTCATCCAAAGAGATGGGAGCCCAAGGTGACATCCATTTAAGAAGTGTAAAAGCTTAGTGGATTGTCAACCAAGGAGCTAGTTCGCAACCTTCATGCTCATGAGCCAAGGCTTGATAAGCAAGAAGAAGAAGAAAAGAGAGAAGAGAAGGAGTCTAAGAAGATCAAGGACACAACCTTCAAAGCTCAAATTGAAGACATGGTTCCATAGCAACAACTTGCTCTCAAGTCCCCTACTCCTTCCTCAAGTGAAGATGAAGGCCCAAATGAGCATGAAGCTAACTACTCCAAGGGCAAACATTTGAAGGGGAAGCCTTCTTCATCAATTCCTAAATGCTATGAATGTGGCCAAAAAGGCCATTACCTGAGTGACTACCCCAAGGCCAAGAAGAGCCATCACAAGAGAAGCCACAAGGATAAGGAGTACAAAAAAGAAGGAAAATACAAGAGAAAGGAGAAGAAAGGAAGAAGAAGCAAAGATGCAGCTCATGCATCTTGGGAGGAGTCTTCCTCAAGTTCTTCTAGCTCTAAAGATGGAGAATGCCACCTTACTCTGATGGCCTCTACAAATGATGATTTAGGTGAGGTAAGTGAGGTAAGTGAAGTTAACTTGCATGAGTTGTCTAAAGAAACTCTTATTGATATTCTTAATTCTTACCGGTCATCTTTTACTAAATGGAAATCTAAAAAAGAAAAGGTTAGGAAAGATAATAGATGATCTTTATGCCAAGATTGAGATTCTTGATCAAAATGAAAATTTGCACCTTGATAGTATTGATACTCTGTAAGGGCAATTTCTTGATCTTAGGCTCTAATACAATGGAGTTGAAGTCGAGAATGCTAACTACCTTAAGACCATTACTACTCTTAAGGAAGAAAACCAAAAATGACAAGATGAGATTGATGTTCTTAAAACTAAAAATGTAGAACTTAACCTCATTGATGAATCTAGGAAGCAAGAAACTCATGCTTATAAAAAAGGAATTCTTTTGCTTAAATCTAAAACTGCTAAGTTGCTTGCTCAAATTAATGATCTATCCTCTAGACCTATTTTGCAAAGTAATGAGGTAGCTAGAACTGCTTTAGAATGTGATTCTTTTCATATGAAAGCCCTCTATTTAGAGGATGACATGTTGCATGCTAGAGATGATCTTGCTATCTTATCTTCTACTGTCATTAACCTTAGTGATGATAATGCTAAATTAAGAGCTTCTTTGCAAAAGTTTCTAATGGGAAAGAAACCCCTTAATGATATCCTAGAACACTCTACTAAACAAATTAGTACTAGTGGTTTAGGATATGTTGGGTGATAACCTCCCATTTTGTGATGTTATCTTACCAGTTTTTCTTAGTTTTCCATACTCTTTCTTAGATAAATTAGAATAAATACTTAACTTTCTAGATTTAATGTGTATATACCAATAGACTGATATTTCTCTTTTCTTCTTATAGATAAACCCAAAAAAATTGCAAAAGTCTCAACCAAAATAGTCCCAAGACCTTGAAGGTCCAACCGGTCCCAAGATCATGAGGACCCAAATGATCCCAAGACCAAGTGAAGCTTACCGGTCCCAAGACTGAATGAAGATCCATTGGTCCCAAGACCAAGTGAAGGCCTATTGGTCCCAAGACCGGGTGAAGGCCAAATGGTCCCAAGACCTAGTGAAGGCCAAACAGTCCCAAGACTGAGTGAAGTCCTATCAGTCCCAAGACCGAGTGAAGACCCATCAGTCCCAAGACCGAATGAAGACTCATCGATCCCAAGACCAAGTGAAAGGCTACCGGTCCCAAGACCATGAGGATCCAAATGGTCTGTAGACCGTGAAGATCCAAACAATCTCAAGACCGTTCTAGATCCCCTTGGAGCCTATAAATAGGACTCAAGGGGTCCTCATGAAGGGAGGAGGTCATAGACGCCCAAAGGATGCTTCCATTGTTCGATAGCTACTTCATCCTCCATCCTTCACCCCAAGGCTGCCGGTCTAAGATCCACACTCCATCCATAAGCCTACCTTCTCTCTCATTGACATAGAAGGTGGGAAGTGAAGGATTCATCACCAAGTCAACCACGTAGTGTGAAGATAGTTATTCTCTACTCCAAGGGGTCAAACTTCCTCCCTCCTACGTGGAGATGATGTTTTCCATCTCCTCTCCTGTCTCCTTCTTTGTTCTTGCCATGAGCGAGTAGTTCCATACACTAAGGTGCGGGGAGTAGCCCCGCTACCCATGTTTTCATTCCATGCATTGTAATCATGAGTTTGCAATAAAAAATTTTATCTTTTCAGTTCAACATCAATCATTTAACACTACTACAGAAATGGCTTATAAAGCCACTTTTCAAGGTGTCGGTTGTTTACAAAAACCGACACCTAATGTCTACAGTGTCGGTTGATAACATAAACCGACATCCAATCTGCTTAGGGAGCCCATACACGGGTACCGCTTTTAATAGGTGTCGGTTAATTAATAAACAACCGACACCTAAACTCAACCGCCAAACCCAAAATTCCAGCAAAACAATTGGCTCCAAAATTTTACATATCGCGTCGGTTCATAACTAAATAACCAACACTATAGGTTTAGTTGTCGGTTTTTTTAAATAACCGACACTTAGTATAGGTGTCGGTTCATAACTAAATAACTGACACTATAGGTTTAGGTGTCGGTTTTTTTAAATAACCGACACTTATTGTCAACTTAATAGCTCACCAGCCCGACCGATTCTTCCCCTTTCCTTGTTTAATTCCCGATTGCAGCTAGTTAGCTCCGGCGATTTTTGCTCGCCCCCGCTGCTCCGCCGCCGCCGCTCCCTTCCATCCGTCCCGCCGTCGCCGCTCGGTGCTGCCTCCAGCTAAAGCTTCCGCTCGGTGCCGGCGCCGCTCGGTGCTGCCGCCGCTCTGCTCCGCCAGCAAGGTAACCCTTTTCTCCTCCGCCTTGATTTTCCCTGAATGCCACCACTTTCACCCAATCCCCAGCGGCAACACCAACATCCACACCGCCATCCGCCTCCCCAGTGCCAGCAGCCGCTCCCGCACCAGCCACCACCACCCCACCCCCAACCGCCTCTACCCTAGCCCCAACCCCAACCATCGCGGCGTCGCTGGACCTTCCTCCGCCCTTCTTCTTCCTCTACCTCACCCTAGCAGTGCCCGACCTATAGAGCAACGCCGGCGGCCAGAAGTAGCAGCTGCAGCTGTAGCGACGCCGTCCAGGAGTAGCTGGGAATGACCAACACTACCAAATGCCGCCCTTGACTCCGACTAAGAGCCCTAAACTTGATTCCGCAGCCCCCTCAGCCACGAGAAGCACCTAGCTGCATTTCTAGCTGAGCCCTTTCCATGTGTGCATGAAGCAGGTCTGAACCAGGGGCAGTTCTGCCTGGGAAACACCACGAAAATCACAGCCTTGAGTTCGGACTTTAGGCCCAGACCCGAATCTACTTATTTGTAATTTTCATCTACTTATTTGTGCCTCATGCTATTCTGAATTAAGTGTATATTTACATCATATTTGAATGTTTAAGTAAGTTATAGATATCTTGATGATGAACTGTAATGCACACATGTGACATGCTTGGAATGTAAATGAGGAACTGTAATGCACACATGTTTAACTTGTTTCATTGTTGAGTATATTGAGAATCCTAATCACCCTTCTTTTTCTTAATGATGAACTATAATGCACACATGTGACATGCTTGGAATGTAAATGATGAACTTTTCCCTAAATTGCCAATCATGCTTTTAAAGACATCAATAATCACCCTAACTTGAAGAACTAGGATTTTAGGTATAAGAATGACAAAACATTATTTGTTGGCCTAGAAACCCATCCAAGATTTACTCATTAGGAGTAAATCTTGGATAGTCCCCGGTTTGGGACTGTTCTTGAACACCTAATCTCACTTAGGATGTAAGTGTATATAATGTGTGTTGGGTTTTCAAGAAAATTTCCGCAACATTTCCCTGTTTGTTCTCTAAGTACATATGTACTTGGAGAACAGTGGGGAAATGCTGCCGAAATTTTCTCGAAAACCCAATACACATTATACACTTACTAGTGAGATTAGGTGTTCAAGAATGGGATAGGTGGTACACATTTATTATATATAATAATGACATCACATGTATTTGTTGGCCTAATCTTGTCCTAATATATACTTGTTTTTCTCTTTGATCATAGAATGGATACTTTACAATTTGAATTACTTTACAATGTGAGCTTTACAATTTGAATTACTTTACAATGTGAGATTTATACTTTGAATTACTTTACAATGTGAACTTTACAATTTGAATTACTTTACAATGTGAGCTTTACACTTTGAATTACTACTTTACAATGTGAACTTTACAATTTGAATGTGAATTTGCAGATGGCTGACCATTCTCCTGATGACCGTGCTGATGACTACCGTGAGGGTGAGGACATCAATGCACCGCCTCACAATGAAAGTTTTAAAAATATATCATATATTTATATCTATATGTCCATTTATAGTTATATCTTGTAAATGTGAATTATTTTGTCAAATTTTAGGTTGATGATGCACAGGTACCAGCTGAAGCACTTGAGACACTTGATCAACAACACCAAAAAGTTGACAAGAGAAGGGGCATCACTATGATGAAGAAGTTAATTTCGCAAAAGGGCAATGGACCCAAACTTGTTGTGGATTTCGATAATGCAGGAAATGCATGTGGTGTGAATCGCAATTCATTTATTTCATATCTTGGGTTTGTTACTCGTAGCCATTGCGGTTGTCTCTTAGATTCTTGGCATAAAGTTTCTAAGGAGAAGAAAGATTTAATATGGAGGGATTTATGCGTGAGTTATTATTAATTTGCAATTCTATTTTGTAGATTACTAAATTTTTGGATACTAGTTAATAGCAATTCTATTTTGCAGAGTATATTTGAATTGGATGAAAAGTTGCATCGTAAATGCGTGATGCAACGCTGTGGGAGAGTCCTAAGGAACTATAGGACAAATCTCACTAGAGAATACATAAAAGAAGCCGACAAGAGGAAGAAGACAGCCACTGAACAGTGGAACTTCCTGGACAAAGAAGAATGGGATGCGTTTGTCACTTCAAGACAAACTGATGAATTCAAGGTATTAGGCGTCAATCTCATTAATTAATATATGTTGTATTCACTTATTCAAGATTAACATTTAGTGTTACTAACCAAATCATTAATTTGCATACTAACTAGGCCCTCAGTGAGGAACAAAGATCAAGGCGTGTACTGAATGTGCATGACCACACAATGGGTCCAAAGGGGTATGCAGGCGTTCGCCAAAGACTACAGGCTGAGGCTACTGCTGCTCAGTCTGCTGCTACTCAGGAGTCCTCTACCACAGGTAGCACACCTCTGCCTCGCCATGATGTCTGGATAGCTGGGAGGCAAAATAAGAAGGGAGAAATACCTAAGGCCGCAACTGCTGAGGCGGCTGCAAAAATGGTAAAATACAACTCTTACAGCAATCATTCGAATATTGATTATTTGTGTTGTTTACTTAAGTACAAATTTTTGTTTTGGCGATTAGCGGGAGCTGTACGAGCTGAGGAAACAAGGAAAGTTCATCCCTGAGGGAAAAAAGGATGAATTAACAGTTGCTCTGGGTAACCCAGAGCATCCTAGACGTGTTAGGGCTGCAGGCGCTGGTGTGGGCATCAAATCTTTTTTTGGGTCATCCCAGCACAAACATGTCCCAAAAGTGGGACTTTCACAAGAAGAGGTAACATATTCTTTCTTTATAATGTTACTATAAAAGATAATTCAAAAATTAGAATTTGATGTTTCTTTTATCCATGTATAGGTGGATAAGCTATTTGACAGGAAACTCGAAGAAAAACTTGAAGAAGCAATGAAAAAGTGACAGGCATCTCAGACTGCCACTTACCAGACAATACCTACTACAGACTCTACTCCTACTCCTACTGCAGAGGTTGGGAGTAATCCTGTAGAACCACCACCTAGCACATCCACTGTAAGTATTTTTATGACATAGTAACTAGTTTTTTAATTCAAGATGATATGTATATATGAAATTGTAGTCGTTTAAGAAAAAGATGATATGTATATATGTATATAACATTCTTTACACAAAAATTTGTAGGGGTTGAAGCCATGCCGTCTAAAAAGTAAAGAATATGTCGTGGCAAAGGTGTCGGCTTACCCATCCCTACTAGGGGAAACGTGTCACGGGTCTCCAGTACCAGTTGGTTGGATTCGGGTGAGCCCGATACATATATTCCCCCAGTGGATGGATCTTCCACTGCCATATGCCCACCCCGATTGTGAAATGCTTAGTGAGGCAGTAGGCGGAGTGATATTGTGGGAAAAAGCGTATGTCTTCTTTACTGAAAAGGTGCGGTAAATTTACATTACGTTCAATTGTTAGTGTGTGTATATGCTGGCAGTTGATCTAAAATTTTATATATATATACAGGTTAAAAAGAAGACACCCACAACATCTAGGCCTCCACCTCCACCTCCTGCATTACCTAGTTGGGTTCCACAAGACCTACCTGTCCCGTTAGGTCCTAACTGTAGGGGAATGGCAGTATGGTTAGGGGAACATGATATAAACTCCCCTATAACTGTTTCTTTTGATTCAGATTCTACAGGTCAGTCATAGAAACAAAACTATTTATACAAGATATTTTGGAGTTGTTTCGATATGATTGGCTAAATACATCTGTGATAGAGCTATGGATACGGTGAGATATTCTTTATACATCCATATACCTTGTGTATGATCTGGTGATCTGGTTTATTATTTATTAATGCATGCGTAATTAATACATATTTTGCAGCTACTTAGACAACATATGTGCATATTTTGGATTCGAACATGTAGGGTTTTTGATTCCATCCTTGATTAGTCTAGTAGATAAAGACCCTACATCAGTTCAACAATACTGCTGTGAGGCTTTTTTAATTTTTGCTATAAAAAAGAAGACGGTGATAATGGCTCCATTCAATGTAGAGTAAGTTTACTTTGCTTATTATAATTTGGACTTAAGAAAATTACATTTTATTGTGGATTTTGAGTTATTAATTTTTAACTTTTTTTCCTCTAGGGGTAGGCATTGGGAGTTATTGGTTATTGCCCCCGAGACGTTCATTGTGTATTATCTAGATCCTAAGGGGGGTAAATTGAATACAATATTTGGACACATAATGAAAATGGAAATATTTCGGTGAGAAATATTTCATTTTTCATATCCGTTAACATATGTTATTACAATACTATTTAATTGCAATGTTCTGTGTTACATTAACATGTAGGGGTTTTGAGGAGTACAAAAAGGCTGGAGGAAAGGTCTCCACGAAAAAGAATCAACCAATAATTTGGAAGAACGTGAACGTAAGTTCCCGACTGCAATATATGTATATATTATTTATGTGAACAATGCTTAATTAGTTGTATTTGTTAATATTTTGTATGTTTGAATTTATAGTGTGCTACACAAGACAACGGATGGGCATGTGGATACTATGTCATGCGATATATGCACATGATTATCAAACATGCCGCACTGGATATCGAATGTATTGCTCAGGTATTATATAGTCTCATTAGATAATATGATCGAAATATATCAATCTTATGTATAGCTCATTAATTATATATATACATCATTCTCTTTACAGGTGTTTAAATCTGACCCCATTACAGGAAAGGACTTACCAAATGTTAATGCTCCCTATACGATGGGAGAATTAAATGAAGTAATCGAAGAATGGGCAACAGTCATACAATTAGTGGGGGCTTTAAAATATAATTGGGATCCTGATAGCGAATAATGACTAAACAATGATACTTTGTAAATGAATTTCTGAATTATAATATATGTGTGAATGTTTCTACATGTCTGGATGTTTCTACATGTGTCTGAGTGAAAATCAATGAAAGTGTTTGTTGCTATATGAATGTTTCTACATGTGTGAATGTGAATGAATGGAACTACAGATTGCTAGCATGTGTGAATGTTTATAAATGTGTGAATGAATGGAACTCTTTTATTGTTAATTTTTTAGGTTTGCGGCCTGTTGTCGGCTGATATCAATGGATGTCATAAAACCTACAGTTCATAACTGAACTGAACAGGTCTGCAGACTGACAGGGAAAAAAAAACAATAGGCGTCGGTTATTTGTAAATAACCGACACATAATGATATAGTGTCGGTTTTCCTACAATAAACTGACGTCTATTCCTTAACAACACGGCCGTGTTGGACAGCACGGCCGTGGCCAAGATGGCACGGGTTTGGGCGTCGGTTATTTGTAAAAAACCGACACATAATGTTCTAGTGTCGTTTATTTGTAACAACCGACGTCTATTTCCTAATATATGGCGTCGGGTATTTGTAAATAACTGACACTGATAGTGGCCAAGATGGTGCCCTTTCTGTGGCGTGAAAGTTTTGGGCGTCAGTTTCTTATCTAATAACTGACGCCTATTATCCCCTGATGGCGCGCTTGTGATGGCGCGCGAAGAGTTTGGGCGTCGGTTTTGGAACTGACGCCTAATGGGTGGACTTTTAGTGTCGCCCACATAGGTGTCGCTTATAAACCGACACTAAAGGCTTTAAATAACTGACACTAAAGGTAGGTTCTGTAGTAGTGTAATGAATGCTAGTTGCTTGATCACCAACGTGTGTTACTTATTATCTACTAGTAAAAATTGTCTATGTTTGTGCTTTTAGATTTTATTATTGATTGTATGTTGGTTCTTGATGTATGTAGTCACCATATATCTGTTTCAGTATCTAGAAGCGCTTTTCAAGGAGTGGAGTAAACTCACCTCCATCGTTGTACTTTCATATTATGAAATGGAATCCATGACATATTAAAGTACAACTTTGATAGGTCGAAGAACACACTTTGTGAAGGAAGTGATTCAATGTAAGTGACCATTCGTTCGGGGATGGCTGGAAATGCAATACTCCCAAGTTTCTTGTAGTTATCTATTCGAAAGGAAGCTAAGTCTACAAAGATACTAATTATTTAGACACTTATTACAAGCCATGTTATTATGATGTTTGTTATGATCCATGCGCAGTGGTGGTGAAACTCGATCACATCCTAGTGGTTTCTGAATATTGTTTACAACCTTAAGTTTACTTTCCTACCATTTAATTTACATTTGCATATTGGTTTAATCATAAAATAAACTCTTATGTTTACCTCAGTAATTCTAGGGTCTTGGACCCCATTTTCAAAGTTTTCAATTACTATTACTACTACTATTGTTGTTCATGTTGTTGTTGTTGTTGTTTCTACTGCTTCTGGTACTACTACTACTACTACTACTACTACTACTACTACTACTACTCTATTGCTGCTACTACTACTGCTACTGTTGCTGTTGCTACTACTACTCCTCTTACTACTGTTGCTGCTCTCAACAGAAAGTTGTAGAGACCAAATTGGCACAAATTGCAACTCAATTGAAACCTCTGATGGGTACTTTCGCCGATCAACCGAAAATAAATCTGAGACATGATCAACACAGTCCAGAACAACTGAATGCAGTTACTACAAGATCTAGTCATTTTCTTACTAAAGCTACCAAAGTCATTCAGGAATATGAAGATACTGCTAAAATCATCCCAACTATAAACATAAGTCAAGAAACTAAAAAATTTGTAGAGACTGAGAAGGAGAGGGAAAAAGAACTAGTTTCCAAAGAACCAAAAGTCCCACCATACAAGCCCAGGATAACCTATCCAGGCAGATTGATAGATACTAAACTGGATACTAGATTCCTAAAGTACAAAGAAGCGATGAAGAATCTATATGTTGATATTTCGTTCCTTGATGCTCTCTCCAAAATCCCATCTTGGCCTAAATATCTGAAGACTTTTCTATCAAAGAAATACATGACCAAAGAACATGAAACCGTCAAAATAGCTCAAATTACTTCGGATATCATCCTCAACAAAATGCCGAAATAATAGAAGGACCATGCCTCCTTTGTCATCCAATGTTCTATCGGAAATGCCTCTTGCAAGAAAGAATTAGCTGATTTGGGGGCCAGCGGATCTATTATGCCCTTTTCTATGTATAAAAGATTGGGCTTTACCAATTTGCTACCTACAACAATGACAATCCAGTTGGCTGATTCTACCATTACTGCACCTTTGGGAATTATTGAAGATATCCCAGTGAGAGTAGGAAGAGACTCTTATGTCCCTTGTGATTTTATTGTCATGGTCATAAAAGAAGATCTGAGATATCCAATAATATTCGACAGACCTATCCTTGTGACAGCCAGAGCACTAATTGATGTTGAAGCAGGCACAATTACCTTAAGGCTAGGGAAGGAAACTATTCAATTCAGAGTCTTTGATAACCTAAAAAGTCCTAGCATCCATGAAGAACTCTATCTTCTTTAGGCAATTGATAAAATGTCCCAGCTAAAGCAAGAGACTCCCGAACCATCTAATGCTCTAGAGAATGCCCTGATGAACCCAGATGCCATATCTTCGACCGAAGAACTAGTTCAACAATGTCTAAATTATCTAGAACAAGCCAAAGAAGACCTGAAAGCTACCTTTAAGATGTTGAAATCTATCACCACTCAGGAAACTATTGACGTACCCAAGGCACCTAAAATGAAAGTCCTACCAACTGGACTCAAACACGTCTTTCTAAACAAAGAAAAACTATGTTCGGTCATTATCAGTTCCACATTGATAGATGACCAGGAAGAAAGACTCCTTATTAAATTAAGAAAGCACAAGAAATCCATTGGATATAAGATGACTGATCTAACCATGGTAAATCTAGCTTTGTACATGCAAATATTACCTATGATGGAAGAGTTTAAACCATCATGGGAGCACGAGAGGAAGCTAAACCCAAATCTTTAAGAGGTAGTTCACCTCGAGGTTCTAAAACTTCTAAAAGCTGGTATTATCTATCAGATTTCTGACTCCCAATGGGTAAGTCTAGTCCAGGTAGTTCCTAAAAAGGGGGGGACCACCGTTATTTTGAATGATAAAAATGAACTGGTACCCACCCGGACTGTTACCGGATGGAGGATGTGCATCGACTATAAAAAAATGAACAAGGCAACAAGGAAAGACCACTTTCCTTTACCTTTTCTTGACGAAGTCCTTGAACGTCTAACTCACCAGAAATTCATTTTCTATCTTGATGACTACTCAAGATTTTATCAAATTTCGATACCCCTTGAAGATCAAGAAAAGACAACTTTTACCTACCCTTTCGGAACTTACGCCTTTAGGAGGATGCCCTTTGGGCTATGTAATGCACCCGCAACATTCCAGAGATGTATGTCTACCATATTTGCAGGTTTAACCGAATCTATCATGGAGGTATTCATGGATGACTTCTCAGTCTATGGATATTCCTTCAATAACTATCTGCTTAATCTCAGTAAAGTGCTACAAAGATGCAGGGAAACAAATTTGATCCTTAATTGGGAAAAATGTAACTTTATGGTGACATAAGGTGTTGTCCTCGGGCAATGGGTGAGTGAATAAGGGATTGAAGTAGACAAAGAAAAAATAAATGTCATTTCAAAGTTGTCACCACCAAAAGACATCAAAGGAGTATGAGCTTTCCTGGGCCATGCCGAATTTTACTTAAGATTCATTCAAGATTTTTCAAAAATAGCAAATCCCATGACTCACCTGTTAACTAAAGATGTGGACTTCAATTTCGATCAAGAATGTTTACACAACTTCACAACTCTAAAAAATGCTTTAGTCTTTACACCTATACTAAGAGCTCCTGATTGGTCATAGCCCTTTGAGATAATGTGTAATGCCAATGACTATGCTTGTAAAGAGGTGAAATCAATCCACCTCTCTACTAATAACAATGGCAAACAAAATCCAATTTAGATAGCAACGGAAGATAAAATTTTGACTATATTCAATTTAAATAAAGTGTACATAAAAATTCTCCCAATATGGGTGTACATGCTTTATACAAAAAGAGGATCTAAGTAAAGGGAACTAGACTACTCCACTTTTGTCTCCAAGCAACACATACATCAACCAAGTCCATGCCAAAGTTATGATCTTCATGCCATATCCAACACCTTGCTCTGCATCTGGGTGGTTGGGAAGGCACCCAGCAAAAAGGGAAGGAAAATAAAAAGTATGTGTCACTAAACTATACTAAAGGTGAAAAGATAAATATAACAAGTAAATCAGGCTAGGGATTCATCAAAAGATGAGACATCAAGAGAATGAGGCCACATATATAAAAAGAATATTTCAATAGTTGCTTGCCATAAATAATATATAACCAATGTTTTGCATGTATGATTAATATTGACTATATTAACTATGTAGGGTTGAGGCACCTACTAGACCTTCAACCAAAGGGTGAGGAGAGAGTATCACATTCTGAATCACCTGCACATATTTCATGTGCGGGGGAGAATAACACGTTCCCCAGGGGAGAAATAACACATTCCCCAACTATGGGTGGTTGTACATACAAGTACCACTACACTAGTTAATTAGTCTAATAAAATCAACATGCTAGAAAAAGAGTTATGGCAAGATTAATCAAAAGAATTCATATAACAAGGCAGTGGGGTATAAAAACCCAAACAAGATAGTTTTATAATTGATTTTGAGGCATAAACAAATTAAGTTTAAAGAACAATGGATTAGGTCAAATTAAACCTCATTAGGGAACATGGGTAATGGTATAATAAATTTCCCAACTGAAAGGTTAAATGCACATACCTTATTCTTTATAGTCCTAGAACCACTTTTCATAACTTTTACACGAGATCAGTTCCAATTTCCCTAATATGATCATCATATTTATGTATTAGATATATGTATATTCATTAAAGGATAAAAACCTCAAAACCATTGACTTTTTCCATAAACGATCGAATTAGACTCTAAAAACCTCACTACTGTCTTAGTTACATTCTTCTGATCAAAATAACATATATATTTATATATTTTCGAGTTACTGACTTTTTAGGGTATTTTCCATATTTATTAGTTAATTAAATCAACTCGAAAAATACATATTCGAAAATCTCATAATCAACCACGAAAATATTTTTATTAGATAGATCTCGTTCTCCCGATTTCAACACATATTTCATTTTCAAATTTGGACAACTGAGTAAAAAGATACAATTTTTCAAAGATCAGCCAATCGGAACTCGCCACATAGGCAAAGTCGCTTAAAACGAGCGGAGAGAGAGAGGAGTGGGGCATGGGCACTGCTGACCCGGCCCAATGGGAGGCCGGCCCCGTGCTCACGTGGCGCCCAACTAGCCTGGTCAACTCTTAGTCTAAATAAAAACATATGATAGAAATGCCCCGCGCGCGAGACAGATAGAGAAGGAAGAAAACACGGAGGGCAAAGGTGGTAATTCATCATGGGGATCATCTTCCAAGTCCACGACTAGAGCTCCGACGAGCAGCAAAGCTCCGCTTTTGGGCGATTTTGCGATTCAACATGTAACTTGAAGTTTAGACATGCAAACGAAAGCCAAACACAAAACGAACTCAACCATACCTTTTATTTGGACAAACATGCACCGTGGAGGAAGAGGGAGGCGCCACAAGCTAGGGGTCTATGACGACCAGTTGCAGGTCCAAACGTCCATGAAACTCAAAATCAAAGGCACAGGTGAGTTGCTAAGGTGATCGCGGTCCTAGGGGCATAGATATATATAGGCAAGGGATCCCAAGTTACGGTTTAGGTAGGTGAAGGTAGAGGGCGGCGGCGCCCATGTTGGGCGTTTCCCTAATACTCGATTAAAACATGTGATCTTGTGCTAGTTGGATACAGAATTGAATTTTCAATCCAATGCAACTTGTTTCACGAAGTTTCGTTGAGAAACCAGGGAGAAATAGCCATCTGAAAAAATCACAAAATGCGGATTACTGTTCACACGTGACCAAGGAAGAAGATGAAATGAGATTGTTTAATACAACTTGATAAACTTTGTTCATTTGGTGCATTTAATGCATAAACCTTACTCTAATTATTTAAGGGTGAAAATAAAGTCCAAATAAACTCAAATTTGGTAGGTTTACTGATTTTGGGGAGAGGAATCCGAATATAAAATTATATTTGCCTTTTGACAAAATTATATTATTTAATTAAGCCAATTACTATTTTCTCTTTCGTCCTTTAGTAATGATGTTAGGATTATCCAAAAATTATAAAACTTGACCCACAAGTCACATTTAATATTTTGGATACTAATTTAGTATTATTTCTATTTTGGATATCGTTTATTATTTTAATTAATGATTTTAATATTTTACACATTTTCTCTCTCCTAAATTCACCTTCTTATAAAATATTTTCCAAATTAAATCAAAATTCATACAAAGATATATTTTGATGTGTAGAACACGAATTTAGCATTATTTATTTTTTTGAAGACTTTTATAATTTTATTTAATTCATTTAAATTTATCACTTATTTAACCTTTTAATTTATTAGAGGCATCTAGAAACCTTATAAAAATATAAAACTTGGCCTATAAGCAATACTAAACGTGTGGAACACGTTTTTGAGATTAATTATTTTTTATCAATATATATTTAATATTTTTTGTCTTTAATTCATTTTCTCTCTCCAGATTAAAATCAAATATTAAAAATTGACCAAATTAAATGCAAAATTTCCCAAAGGCTTATTTTTATGTTTAGAATACGAATTTGAAGTTATTTTTCTAATTTGAGAACATTAAGTATTTTATTTCACTTTATTGGCATATTTCCTATTTTCTTTTGATAATGTCATTAATATTTATATTATGTTCCACTTTAAATGATACTTGGCCCTTAAGTTACTTTTTGATCAAGGAAACGAATTTGAGTATCAAATTATCCTGATGGGTTTCCAATTATAATATTTTGTGCAATATCTTCCTTATTATCTTCTTTACCCATTAATTCCCATATTACCTTTAATTATTGCATTTATCTTCTCCTTTATTTCAAATTCAGATTTTCTCTTATTTCTATTATTCTAGGAAGTGCTAGAAAGTTCTAGGATGAAATATTTTATTCTTTTTATTGCTTAGTGTACAATTTGCACTTTAGGCCCATTATCTAAAGTCTTACTGAGGTATTTGTGCATAAACCCAAATATTGGAATCAAAGGTGAAAAAATGTTCATTAAACCATCATATTGTCCACAAATTAAATAGAAAGGCCAAAGAGGATAGAAATGAAAGAAAAAGATGGAAAAGAGGACCAAAAAGGCAAAATGCCATATTTCGGTATGTTACAATGCTATAGGAGAAGTACTAGGGCAGAGGATAGATAAAAAAACCTTACGTGATATATTACACATTAAAAACACTTGATGAGGCCCAAAAGAACTATACAACTACAGAAAAAGAGTTCTTGGCAGTCATTTATGCTTTTGAGAAATTTTGTTCTTACCTGATCGGATCAATGGTTACAGTTTACACTGACCATTCAGCAATAAAATATCTGATTCTTATTCGTTTGGTGCTGATGCTTCAAGAGTTTGACTTGGAAATAAAGGACAAAAGTGGGGTGGAAAATGTTGTCGCTGATCACTTGAGTCGCATTGAGGATCAAGATGAAGATAATATAATTATCCGCAACTCTCTACCTGATAACCAACTCATGAAGGTCACCAATGGATTCCCCTGGTACGCCAACATAGTAAACTATCTCGCTATGGGACTTTTCCATACTTCTGCTTCCTATCATGATAGGAAGAAATTTTTCCATGACGTCAAGCAGTACTTATGGGATGAACCATACCTCTTCCGCCTATGCATAGACGGATTATTCTACCACTGCCTTCCTGAAGAAGAAATCATCCCAGTCTTAGAACACTGTCATTATGGCCCCACTGGGGGCACATGAGTTCAAAGAAGACTGCTCTTAAAGTCTTACAGTCAGGTTTCTTCTGGCCGACAATAGCAAAGGATGCACATGAATTTGTACAATCATGTGGTAAATGTCAACTCTCTGGAGGGATATCAAAATGGAATGAAATGCCACTAACTCTGTGGTAAGAGATTGAACTCTTCGATGTATGGGGAGTGGACTATATGGTCCATTTCCATCATCATATGGATTCTCCTATATATTAGTCGATGTGGATTACGTATCCAAATGGGTAGAAGCTATACCTACTATATCTTATGAATCTAAGACGATTATTAAGATGTTCAAGGACATTATCTTTCCTAGATTCAGAGTTCCTAGAATAGTCATATCCAAAGGAGGGTCACATTTCTTGGAATGAAGCTTCGAAGCCCTTCTAAGAAAATCGGCAATAAAACACAAGGTCGCCACACCTTATCATCCACAAAAAAGCAGCCAAGTTGAAGTCTCAAACAGACAACTGAAAGCTATTTTAGAGAAGACTGTCAACAGAAACTACATAGATTGGTCCACCAAGCTTCCTAATGCTCTCTGGGCATATCACACTGCTTACAAGACACCAACAGGAACAACGCTGTTCTGTTTGGTGTATGGAAAGTCATGCCATCTTCTAGTTGAATTGGAACACAAGACTTGGTTGGCTATTAAACAGTTGAATTTCAATTTCAAAAGTGTTGGCGAATACAGACAACTTCAATTATGAGAACTTGAGGAACTAAGAATGTCTACTTACCAGAGTGCTAAGATTTACAAAGAGCAAACTATGATGTGGCATGATGGCCACCTTAAACGAAAGGATATTATAGTCGGAGAAAAAGTCCTCCTTTCCAACTCCAGGATCAAAATGTTTCCCGGTAAACTTATCACTAAGTGGTCAAGGCCCCTCACTATCCAACACATCTACCCAACTGGAGTCGTCATCATCTTGGATGAAAATGGAGGAGAAAGGATAGACAATGTCCATAGGCTGAAGAGATATTATAATCTAGGTGATAAAAGTCCAAGACAAACCATCGACATTCACGACCCCGCTACATCAACCTGATTGAGCCAGAATCTCGTCGAGCTAGTGACATAAAACCAAAGCGCTACTTGGGAGGCAACCCAAGGACTGAGTATCACCTTTCTATCCCTTTTAATTTCTTTAGTTTCTTTCATTAACTTCTTTCTCAGTTTTGATTAATTATCTAGATTTATCAATTTCTTACATAGATAGAATTTTCATTACTTAGCCATTTTACATTCATATATTTTGTTCAGAAAATTTAAAATTAATATAAACAACCTTACAAAAATAAAAATATCAAAATCTATAACCAAAACAACCTTCTACCAAATGGTCCAAAAACTATTTGGACCCTCACGGTCTTGAAACTGTTTGGATCCAAATGGTCTTGAAACCATTTGAAGCTTCACATAATACGAGAGGTTGCCCTGCCCTTTTCTATAAATATAATTCTACCCCCTATTTTTTTCATTTTTTAAACTCTTGACTTTCTCTTGCGTGACTTCACTTCTACTCCTTGCTTCTGCTCCTTGCCTCCTACAACACCATCACCATCCATGCATCCTCCTCTACAACCTGCAGCACCATCATCATCTGCGCCCGCCTCTATCACGGCCGTACCATTTTTTCCTAGCTTCAACTTTCTTCACCCTTTTCCAAGGCTGCTTGCATTGCTAGGTACAGAGTTGATTTCTACCATCATCTTCACCGCCATCATCACCGACTTCTCTTCTTCACTATCTATTCGAAGCCGCACCCATAATTTTCTAGATCAAAGGTTCGACAATTAACCAAGAACAATTATTAAATTTTAATAGACTAAACTGAAAAGCTGTAAGAAAATAAACTTTTGCATACATTTTGAAATTTGGATCTCTAAACTTCTATCCACATATGAATTTCTACTCTACTAATCCTCTTTGTATTTTAATTCATGTATTTCTCAATATGACGATTTACTGTTTGTCCTTATGGCTTTGTACCTAAAACGCCGACAAACAAAACGTCGGTCAATCGAAGCTGGTATGTGGGGGAAACACTAATCGTGCAATTATCCATAACAATGTATTGCAATCAATTACAGTTTAAAAACAATTTTACAGTTTAAATATAACTACGCGATCCATGTATATCCTATCCCCATTATACCCCTCATGATCCCACCTAACAGGTGAATCAATTTCTAGGGTTGAGTCACATGGCACTACCCGTAGGTAGGCCACTCCTTAACGCATGGCATGCTACAAATCTCATGGCACTACACATGTGTAGCCCAATTTCTAACTCATGGTAGCCTAGACCTTGCTCTAGGTTATCCTTTTTAGCCTTTGCATAGCCACAGGGGTGGACCCAGATCTAAGCCAGTTATATGTATACATTTATAGTGATAGTCACTCTATAGCTGCATGAAATAAAAGCATCCAACAGTTAATTTCAAGCAACAGATAAAACGTCGACAAACCCTCAGAAAACTAACTCAGAATATTCATAAGTGTAACCACATACCTGATTTGATGATTTCACAAGCATTAAGCAATTTCAACCAAGAAAGCAATCCAAGCAAGCAATTCATCAATCACATAATTCCTGAAAAGAATATGTATTCTATTTAGTACACACTTTATCAAGAATCTACTTTATTGACTTGGATTCACTTTCTAGGGTTTCCAATCCGAATTAGAGTTTCATTAATATTCATTAGGGTGTCTTAGATCAATTTCTCAAAGTTTATCCCTTTTAGGTCAACAAACCCTAAAATACTCTTTTCTACTTATATAAACCCTAATTGCTCAAATTATCCATTTTAATATTCTTTTATACCTAAATTGACTTGGGATCATTATATCTCTATTCACTTATTTTCCACATTTTATCATTGTTTTCAATTTCTTTCTTAATAAAGAAATATTTAATTGATCTTTTCTTTTCTTATTGCCTTTTCTTTGCAACTTTGGACTCCTTGGAACCCAAGGAACCCAAGAGGCACGAAATCCCTCTTTGGATTTGCCTTCTAGAGGTTTCCACATTTTTCTTTCCTCTATTTACTTATTTACTCAATAATAGAGTTTCTTTTGTCCTTTCTTTGTTATTGGGCCCAATAGTCAATAAAGCCCACGAAACAATCATCAAGGCTATTGTAAACGAAATCCATTTATTCAAAACAAATCATATCTTTATTTGTTAAAAAAAAATTGTTAATATAAGAAATTACATTTCTCGGCAACTGAACCCAAAAATTGGGGTTGTAACATCCTTCCCCTCTTATAGAAATTTTGTCCTCAAAATTCTATCAAGTAAATAAACAATTCAGGATAAGACTTGTCCATGTCCATCATTGGCCCCTATGTGACTTTACCGTACTCATGGTGCTTCCAAAGAACCTTTATCATCATATATTCTTTTCTCTAAGTTCTTTCACCTTGGCATCTATAAACCTCAGAGGTGACTCAGGCCATTTCAGCCTCCCTTGGGGCTCACTAGGTTCATTGTTCTGCACATGGTCTGGATCCCTCACATAGTGCTCTAAATTGGAAACATGGAACTCATCACACATCACTTTATCCTGAGGGGTAAGATCAAACTTAACCTTTTCCACAAAACCATGTTAAAAGAACCCATGCATCGGGGACTCAACTCTCTTAGCTATAACTTAGAGGGGTCGGATGTTCATGTCACATATTTCCCCACAGTGAACTGCGTGTCAGTCTACTTTGCATCCGCTCATGACTCCTGTCGTCTCTAGGCTCCTTTTAGCCATCGCATGATCAAAGTGACTTCATCAACACACACTGTGGTCCTTTTCTAACCATCACGTGGTCCTTTCACCAATATCACCTTACTAAAGTGGTGACTGACGCAACCTCCCTTACCAAGCTTCTTTCAATCCCAATGCTGGTTATGGTGGTTATCATCACATCTTTCTTAGGACAAGAACTGTCTCTATATATCACCCTAAATGAGTACACATGCTCTCATCAGACCCCTTTAGTCTGAATCATACTATCCATTAGTTAGAGGTGATAAACGGTACTAATCACAAGTTCTTCAGGTACCTACTTCCACCTTATGGAAGTGAACCTTTATGTCATACTCAAGAACTTTTGAACTCGCATCATGGTGTAGTCAAACCATCTCTGTCATGTATAGTTCAACCAGATCTGTCCCTTGAGATAACTCTTTCTTTCTCATGTCATATAGGTAAGGCGATCCACCATAATCCATATTGCATCGCAACCTTCCCTAGTGTAGGGGAGACTTACAACATCCATAGTGATGAACTCCCATTCCCTCTTAGGAATTCTTTATAGTTTATATCCATGCACTGGGTTACTAGTGTTTGTATTTTACCTCCTGGCTTGCATGGCCACATGCCACATGCAACTTCATCTTAGGTATCTAAAGTACTACTGTCACTTGGTAGTAATATAGTGTATGGTGATCTTCAATCATGATTTCTTGTATGTCATGATTCCTCAAGATCGATTCCTTAGAAACCTTAAACCACTCTAGTCAGGGTTTCATCACCTTCCTTTCCAAAGAAGTGTATCCGAGGTTCAATCACCATCCTTTCATTATATCTAGGACTAGACTGGCTAACCAAACCATCATTAACTTTTCAACATATCTCGTTATATCTGAGTGTTAGCCAAACACATCTCCTTTCCAAACATAGGGTTAGCCTAACAACCTCTTCTAGCTTCAACTAGTCAGATATATCTCAACCAGACCATCCATTACCACTTCACATCCTTAGGTATTAGGTAACATTGAAGCCATACACCTCCACGTATTCCACTTATTATCTCATCTCAACTCTAAGTCTATCTTTATCAAGAAAACTCTGAGATCATCATCTTGGTTTCTGAATTCAACCTTGTATGACTCATAGTTCATGATAAAAACATCCTCCTAAGATAATTACATCAATCCTCTTAGTGTTTGCAAACCATCCATGTACCATTCACTTTACCAGGGTATGTTATCATCTTTGTCCTCATACCTCGTAGCAATGTTCCAACTCACATCATCTTTGTATGGAAAGCGTACTATCCTATCTCTCACTCCCATAACAAGAGGAAATAAGCATTTGGCTGCAGTCCAAATACATAGTTCTTCCTGTTCCAAGAGTAGAGACGGTACATCCCACCTTTCCAGTACACCTTTAAATCTAAGTTGAAACATGCCATTTATGCCTCTATATTGCAATCATCTTGATATCAAAGTTACCTCCATGGAAAACTAGTTTTGAACCTACTTGGGTCCACACATACTCCTTGGTCATCACCTCTAGGTCTATAGGGTGCTGACACTTTTGGGGCCATCCCTCTTCCCTTATGCATCCAGAGAGTGCCCTACTCATCTGCCCTTTGGGTCCCATGAGTTCATGAAGGTGATCAATCTCCTAACCCATGGCCCTCAGACAATGATAACTGTTACCTCCTAACCCTATGGTCATGTGCAACTAGGGAATTAGGCATCTCCTACTTCCATCGGTCTTATCCCTACCTGACCCTAGGATAGACTTAGGGTTCTCTTATAGTACATGTTTAACTTAGAACCTTACCCGATCCTTCATCATCTCTCTTTCTACATTCAAGGGCTGACTTTCATCCTTTCATAGGGGTCATGGAGACCTACCTACCTTGGTCAGGCCCCTATATCGATTACCATCTTGGTAACACATCCACATGCACTTAGAGATGGTTATCTATGGGTCTATAGGTTCATTCTCATACCATGTACCTTCACTTAGCTTCTCAAGATCCTATGAGACCCCTTTAGGTTAACTTGAACCAACAAAATAGGTATACACCCTACCAAAGGGTCCCTCGCCCAGGATGGGAGGAAACTACTCCTTGACAACAAGGTCACAAACGCCCTTGGGTCTAGCATGCTTAACCCTAGCAAGATATGCAAGGCACAAGTAGACCACCTACTAAACCATTTTAGGTCATACATGTTCTCATCTTCCATATTGGATCAAGATCATGCCCTCCCATGTCATCAACTTAGCTATGAGGGGTTCATCAAACATACCTTTAATCTTAAGGGGTTTCCCTTTTCCTCCATACATGAGGAGTACCATGCTCGAAACTATAGCAACTTAATTCTCGTCATGAGCATTAGGTACACCACTTCCACTCTTAGGCCTAGGAACCCTAGGTTCACTTTTGGGTGTCCAACTGCATGCCCAACCTCTTATCCATGAACCAAACATGTCCAAGGTATGTCACACACTTCCTGCCATCCTTCGAATCAAACAACACTTCAGAGTTGAGTCCTCATTAAGGACAACCAACAAGGTATAAGGCCTCACAAGCTGTTACCAAACCTCTGCAGGTCTAAGGAACTCTTCTTCCTATCTCAGAAGGTAAACAACTATACCATAGACACATAGGTACCAAAAGCATCATCCTCTCTCTAGGGTTTGGTTCCTCTAAAGGCAACCAAGATATCATCAGCCTCTAGGGATCATGCATGAGGCAACCACTATCATCCACTTAGGTCGCACCATCCTCGACTCCCCACTATTCCTCACATCTCAAAATCTAGGCCTCCAACCCTCTTTCTTGGGGTCCTTCTCTCTCTCTCTAGAGCTAACCCCAAACAACCTCACTATTAGAGGTCCTCTCTTCATAAAGGATCAAGCTCACAAGAATCCCTCCACGTGGGTGAAGCCTATTATGTTTTCTCAAGATCCTCCATAGCCCTGATTGCTTATCTCATAAGCTATCCATCCTACTTCCTTGGCCAAGGTTTTAACCTTTTGCTCATACTATTGATGTACTCTGGGTGCCTATTATGCAATGCTCATATAAGCTCATGGGGTTTCCATAGGTTCTTCTCTAACCTCATCAATGGAGGAGCCATCCTTCACTCTCCACTGCTTGACCCTTCCCAGGGTGGGGTCGCCAAAGGTACTCGAACATCCAACCTCTCATGGCTCATACGTCATCCAAGGCATGTCCATCCAACCACCTGGTCTACCATGATATCTAACCCATCATGTTGTCTCTCTCTCTAGCCTTCACTTAGGGTTAGGGTTAACATCATCCTCAGAGGATGTGCCAGGTCTCTACTTGTAATGGAGATCTCTATATCCAAGACTAACTCTCTTTATTTATCCTCCCGACAAGAAGGTCTAGCCTCATGTATCTTCTGAGGACATGACAACTTATGTCATACGACCTAAGCATGTATCTATCCTTTAGTTTACACTTAATCTATTAAGCTTATGTCCATGACATCTTATTTACATGCTTTTCATTAATTTGTTGGAGGATTCCTTAAACCTTATCAACTTTACCCATACCTCAAGAGGGTGAGGAGAATAGAAAACCCTAATCCTTAAGGTCCTTAACATAATTTGTGATGAGAAGGGATGAATAAGATGAGAAAGTCCTAAAGGTATCTTATTTCGATTCATACCCTAAGACTTTGGCCAGACAGTCACATGGATCCAGGAGTCCTCGTATTCTGACTAGCGGTGTGGAGGAAAATATTGACAGCCCCCGGTCGTGATCCAGTTCTAGACACCTCTGTCTTTCGGATAATCCTCTAATAACTCCCTTGGGTTCTATGGAGTTTGTGAAATTTAATGATTATTAATGGTTAAGTGAGGAACCTACACTCTGATACCAAATGTTACGACCCCACCTTCCGGTAACCCCCAATTAAGGGAGACCAAGAGGTCGAAGCCGCACCCATAATTTTCCGGATCAAAGGTTCGACAATTAACCAAGAACAATTATTAAATTTTAACAGACTAAACTGAAAAGCTGTAAGAAAATAAACTTGTGAATACCTTTTGAAAATTTGGATCTCTAAACTTCTATCCACATATGAATTTCTACTCTAGTAATCCTCCTTGTATTTCAATTCATGTATTTCTCAATATGACGATTTATTGTTTGTCCTTTTGGCTTTGTACCTAAAACTCTGAAAAATAAAACGTCGGTCAACGGAAGTTGGTATGTGGGGGAAACACTAATCGTGCAATTATCCATAACAATGTATTGCAATCAATTACAGTTTAACAAACAATTTTATGGTTTAAATATAACTACACGATCCATGTATATCCTATCCCCATTATACCCCTCATGATCCCACCTAACAGGTGAATCAGTTTCTAGGGTTGAGTCACATGGCACTACCTGTAGGTAGGCCACTCCTTAACTCATGGCATGCTAAGAATCTCATGGCACTACATGTGTAGCCCAGTTTCTAACTCATGATACCCTAGACCTTGCTCTAGGTTATCCTTTTTAGCCTTTGCATAGCCATAGGGGTGGACCCAGATCTAAGTCAGTTATATTCATACATTTATAGTGATAGTCATAGTCACTCTATAGTTGCATGAAATAAAAGCATCCAACAGTTAATTTCAAGCAACCGATAAAACCTCGACAAACCCTTGAAAAACTAACTCAGAATATTCCTAAGCATAACCACATACCTGATTTGATGATTTCACAAGCATTAAGCAATTCCAACCAAGAAAGCAATCCAAGCAAGAAATTCATCAATCACATAATTCCTGAAAAGAATATGTATTCTATTTACTACACACTTTATCAAGAATCTACTTTATTGACTTGGATTCACTTTCTAGGGTTTCCAATCCGAATTATGGTTTCATTAATATTCATTAGGGTTTCTTAGATCAATTTCTCAAACTTTATCCCTTTTAGGTCAAAAAACCCTAAACTACTCTTTTCTACTTATATAAACCCTAATTTCTCAAATTATCCATTTTAATAGTCTTTTATACCTAAATTGACTTAGGATCATTATATCTCTATTCACTTATTTTCCACACTTTATCATTGTTTTCAATTTCTTTCTTAATAAAGAAATATTTATTTGATCTTTTCTTTTCTTATTGCCTGTTCTTTGCAACTTTGGACTCCTTGGAACCCAAGGAACCCAAGAGGCACGAAATCCCTCTTTGGATTTGCCTTCTAGAGGTTTCCACATTTTCTTTCCTCTATTTACTTATTTACTCAATAATAGAGTTTCTTTTGTCCTTTCTTTGTTATTGGGCCCAATAGCCAATAAAGCCCACGAAACAATCATCAAGTCTATTGTAAATGAAATCCATTTATTCAAAACAAATAATATCTTTATTTGTTAAAAAAAAATCATTAATGTGAGAAATTACATTTCTCGACAACTGAACCCAAAAATTGGGGTTGTAACACTATCACTATACCTCCGGCCATCGCTGCATGCATCCATCATTGCAGATGCTTTCATCATCACCGCCGCTTTTCCTCCCTTCTTCAATAATCAACCACATGTGTACTTCTCACGGTGCTGAGACCGCGAGACCTCCTCACAATTTTGAAACTGAGCGATCCACGCAGTTTTGAAACAAAGTGACCCTCGCGGTCTTGAAACCATATGGTTTCATCTCTTCACGGTTTTTACCCCTCACGGTTTCACTCCTCGCGGTTTCACTCCACGTGGTTTTTCTCTTCAGTGTTTTACCCCTCGCGGTTTCACTCCACATGGTTTCACCCTTCATGGTTTCTACCCCTCGCGGTTTCACTTTGCATGTTTTCGCTCGTAGTTGTTTTACTCTTCATGGTCCTGAGACCACATGGCCTTTTCACAGTTCTGAAACTATGTGAACCTTTTCACAGTCTTGAGACCATGATGCTTGCACAATCTACACACCACTCACCATTCATACAATAATTCTATTAGCATTAAATCTCAATTCTTTCTAATATATGATTCCTTGTTAACACTTTACAGGATGGCCTCACCTGCAAAGGAAATCACTGAAGCAACCCATTGGACCAAAGAACAATTGTTGGAGCACCGAGATAGGCTCCAACACATTGTTGACATGTGCACAAAGATAGGCAAAACTCAAGCTAAACTGCCCGAGGTCCTTCACGACCTTGAGTGCATCAACAAATGTCTGGTTGAGGAACCAGTTGAGGACCTCAAAGATCCTTCCTCAATTGATGAAGTCTCTAACTATGTACCAAACTCCGGTGAAGAATCCCCAACCAACAAGTCAAACGGGAAGAGGAAGGCCCAGGAGGCTGTAAAGGAACAACCAACCAAAAGGTAGGCAAGGAAACAATTCCAACCCACAACCTCCAGGGAACCAATCTTGGAAGGACAAGCTACTCCTCCTACTACCACTGCTGCAACAACACCAACCGATCTTCAAATTCAACATCTGGAGGTTGGTGACAAAATTCTGTGGCTGACAAAGTACATCTGCTCCACCATACTAAAGAAGATTGGAGTCTACAATAGAGTTCTTGCCCTTCTCGATGAGGCAAACCTCTCCAAGCTCTGCTTTGTCACTGAGAATTCTTATCTCAAGACCATACTAGAATTCTTCACTCACCTTACCAAAGAACCAGTGGAAGCCAAAGACAAACAAAGGGACGGGGGTGAACGCAAACTTGTAACCTCACTTTTCAGAAAGCAGGTTATATTGACTGAAAACCTGTTGAACAAAATCTTTATTGACAACCCTGACCAGGTTAAGAAGGCTTTTGAAGCAGGTCTGGATCACTCACAATTCAACAGGCATACTTTCTAGAAGTCTCTCACTGGAATCCCTAGTTAAGATTCCAAGACTTGCAAAGCCTCCAACATTCAATCTTGTCTGGTGCAAACACTACACATGATTATAATAGGTGTACTATTCCCTAGAAAAGAGAGCAAGAATGTTCTCATCTCGGACCTCTTCATACTATGGTCCATCCTAAAGGGGCAGTTGTTCAATATTGGACGTCAGATGATACATAAACATACATCTTATGCCCTCAGGAGGGAAATCTGCATGGGTGGTCATGTGATTACAATCTTGAAGTACCATAAGATGGACAGATCACTCAAGAACTACACTTTGATAAAGGGTGATAACCTGACCAATGAACAAATTCTAAAAAACACCTATATCATAAGAGAGAAGGATGCAAAACTCCACTTTTTTTTTCTACCCCACTGTCAAAGCATCTAGGACACTCTTACCGCTTCCCAAACTCACCGATTATGATAAAGACAAGTATCTCTTCACTGAAGAGGAGCTTGCTAACCTACAAGCCTCTGTAAAAGGGAAGGGACAATAGGCGAAAGAAGGACAAATGGAGCAAAGTGCTACTGCCCCCACGACTAAAGCAAAGAAAATACCGGTGGTACGACTATCCAAAATGTGCATACAAAAGCAACAGCAGTCAGAGACACCCACCTCCAAGATCATCCCAGTGGCAGAGCACCCTCATAATGAAGACAACATCTTGAACCTGGCATTAGAGTCCTTCACATTAGGTCTGGATGTTGGGAGCACACCTACATCTGCCTCCCCCAACCTGGGGATAGAGGGGTCAAGACCTCTATCCTCGACCAATCCTCCATATTCTACCACTCCGCTATCTTCCACCATTGTTCTATCTTCCACCATTCTACACCACACTACTCTTCCACCATTTTCCACAATACTACCTATCATCATTCCATTCTCTACATCTTCAACTTCTATCACATCTTCTGATTCACTCCTTTTATCAATGGGCGAGCCCATTTTCACCTCAACACCCGATCTTACCTTCACCTCCACCACCTTCTATCCTACATACCCATTTTCACCTTCCATAAATGGGATGTCACCACCACTCTCATCCACCACCACCCCGATACTATTAGTGACTCCCTCTACAGTCACTACCCTTTTTGTGGGTTCATCAATGGTGTCTCTCTCGCAAGGCACCACCGCCCTTCCACCCGGACCCTAGCCACCCCACCCATCCTCCACTGGGGTCCCATTTTCACAAGTTGGAGAGGCATTCAAACATCTATTTGATGCTATTTGAACCCTCCTTTCTAATCCTTCTAACATATTAAAATCTATTTTTTCTTGTGTGCAGGGGCTTTCTATGCAGGTATCCAACATCGACAAGTGGACTCACGCCTTACCAGACCTTCTCATAGGTATTCAACAATGATAGGAAGCAGCGGTCCAACATGTCAACCTCATTTACGATGGCTTATGTACCCTTCCAGAGTTGATGCTTAGCATGAAAAGCCGGCAAGAAATGTTAGTCCAGCAAGTCGATCGGGTCACCAAGAAAACACAACCTTTTCATGTGACCCTTCACGAGCTTCAACATCAATAAGTTGCAATGAGCACGCATATGGATCGCATGGAAAGCAACCTCACACAACTCATTCACCGCCAGGTGGAGCATGAAAACGATGCTTTAGATCAGCTACTAACAAAAGTGACTGGTCAAACACCATGACCTCTCTCCGTTGAAGCATGATACACAGATCTCAAGGAAATCCACGACGCACTACTCAAAACCCACAGACACATGCAAGTGGCACTTGAAGAATTACAAGCTCTCCATAGGTGATGTAAGAAAGCATCGAAAAAAAAAACAAAGACAAGGCGGTGGATGAAAAAGATGACAAAGATGACAAAGATGATGATTCTGACTCCTTGGCTGACTCCAACACCGACAACTCTTCTTTAGATGACCAACCAGACGACCCAGGCAATGTTGGGGAGGGCACCAGCTGAGGAGCAATTAACAAAGAAAGGGAGATGGTGGACACCACCAGAAGAGTGGTAGCAAAGACCAGCGTGCTCCCGACACCAACGACAATGTAACAATATCCTATGCAGACCAATTCTTCAATTTTTCTACTATGGGCTCTGTGGGGGACACAACCAAAGACATAACTTCTGATGAGTTTCAACAATGCATCCTGGAAACCAGCACTAGCCTCCTCGCAACAACTATCGCTTTTCAAGAACCATCTACTCCAGGGCAAGCTATAGTCCTTCCCCCAAAACATGAGGATTCTGACAGAGTGAGTCTCAACACCCACGATAAACTAAACTCTTAGTCTGGCGAGAATGAAGATCTTACACAATATTTTGATGACGATGAACAAAATTCATTTCCTCCTCCAGAAGACCTTCCCCTGCCGCCACCTCTACCTCACAAGATGCATAACTTAGATATGGCGGTCATCTCTACATTTGATGTTCAAGACATCTTCATCCTGAACATTATTGTAGATGATGCCAAGGATGGGGGGGGACATCCTCTATAATAACACGAAGACAAAGCACAAGTTAACGCGTGAAGATTTCCATGTTCTTCTACGACCTCAGTCGGCAGTGAAGATAGCCATCTTCCATGTCCTGCTTGCAATTCTATAGAGGAATTTTGGAGCCCGAAGAAAAAGCAGCCAATTTTCAACACTTCACCTGCTTTAGCATTATGCTTATTAAACAAGGACATACAGGAAAAGTCCATCAAGCAGCTGCAAATGGGTCTCGCAAGAAAGGCATGCTACATCACGATGACTTTCAAAGTTTCTGGCCACTGGTTCCTTATGATTTTTGACGTCGAGGCCTGCGATGCCAAGGGGTACAATTTTTGCACCAGTGAGCTTAAGGAAGGAAACATTAACATTGTAGGTTCAAAAGTTGGAGAAGCACAATGCATTCCCTTCCAACTTCTCAAAGTCATATGGGCCTCCTTCCCATCTCTCGTACACGGCTGGAACCAACCATGGTTCAGAATCATCAACCCAACTGTTCAGATGCTAGAAGGCTCAGGGGATTGTGCTCTCTACACAATCAGATTCACTTAGGTGCTTAACAGACACAGCCCCTTTAGCGAGCTAGCTAAGGAAGACATGCAACTTTACGGGGATAATACACCATGGAACTCATTTGTGACATACGGTTCTTCAAGGACCTGACAATGGGACATGCTGACGTACCCCACTATATGTTCTCTATCATCCAACATCCTTAAAAGAAACCATTCAGACAAGCTCTAAAGGAGTTGGAGCAACAAAAACAACAGACCGCCACGGTCCCAGAAAAATGACAATGGGACCCCTATACTTTTGATATGGTGGAAGATAAGGGGGACATAGATCTGCTAATAGGAGCTACCATTAATAGATCCTCCAATGATATGGTGCCTCTATCTCATATACCACTGACATTCCCAAACTTTGACCTTGCTGCATGCAAGAGTCTTTCATATAATTAACTCAGACTCATCATGTCCCGGCTATATGCAGAGAATGATGAGCTTGTTTTCCTTGAAGGGAATATTCTTGTAATGGACGATGCACTAAGTGAGACCGTACAAGTGAATGTTTCAATGTCTGTGAGCGTGATGGATTCCTACCAATATCTTCTAGCACAGGACTTGCCTATGGTTTACATGGCATCAACATACCTGAAGGATGATTTACTCGGCTCAAAGAACTTCAAAACCACACAAGCCCTTATCTCATATCTTAAACATATGAGTCGAAAGCTCCTCTTGTTTCCATTCCTTCACTCTGAGCATTGGATGTTGCTGGAAACAAACCTACATAACAAAACTACAGATATCTATAATTGTTATGATAGCCATATCAATCTAAATCAAAGAGAGTATGGCATCATAGCAAAGATGTCAATGGAGGAAGTAGCAAAGGATTGTGCTGAATGACTACACGATCTTCTTGGTGAACACAAAAGGCATACAACAGAGAACATTTCAAGCGCTCAACCTTCTTCCACAGATGTCCCAAGAAAATTAGAAAATCAAACGATTGCGGATTCCACATCCTTTACTAGATGTATACCCTCATCGTTCTTGGAAAATGCATTGAGGACATGACGGACATGGACTATCACAGATTACGGGGGAAGTTCACTACCAATCTGCTCTATTCTCATGGAGCCAAAAAGGGTATAACAGAACCTTGACACCCTTGCCCATGTACTTCTCAACCTATCACCTTGACACTCTGGGGGCAGAGTGAGTGATAAGTTAGGGGGGGAGTACACTGGGCAAGGGAAGAGGTATTATATTCAAACCTTCTCTTACCGCTCCCCTTTTCATTTACCTTTGTTTTTTTTTGAAATTGCACATATTATTCTTTTTTAATGTTTAGAGTTTCAGATAAATTCTTTGATAGAATAACTTATGTACATAAGACAACTTTCACTTTGGTAAGGGGACACGCCCAACTATGTTAGATACAAAGTAGTCCTTAGAAGAACTTACATAGTAGCAATTAGTCATGTAATGGTGAATTAATAAATCACCTCCACACTCGATTTCCATGCATTTGCTTCAATTTTATATCAAACTCTCCACAAGTCAAAACTGCAGCCAAAACAAGCCAAACACTCTCAAGGATGGAGGGAACCAGATGAAATCCAAATCAAGGAACCTCATAAGTGGACCACCAAGTATGAAACCAGAACAAGTTCATGTTTGGAAACTCTAGGGAACAATTTTCTTCTTTTCAAAAAGAGGCTTGGCAGCCCAAATAAAATCCCTAAATACCCAATTCCCAAGCCAGTGAGTATATGAAGAAAAGCCTGAGTGTTGAATAAAAACATGAGAGTCGTTCCATGCATAAGGACTTATATGAAGAACCAATAAAGGTCTTTCCTGGACGACATATTCATTTGCCCTCAGAAAGAAAAATGTGTTGCGCCCGGTAGTAAGATCCTAAGGTCTCCAAATATATGAAAAGTTGACAAAGGTCTTGCCTGACTGGTACATTTAGCTGCCCTCATAAAGGAAGATGTGTCACGACCAATAGTAAGACCCCAAAGTTTAGATAAGCCCTCCCCCCTCGAAGGGGGAGTTACACAGCAACCTTCAGCCAACCCTCATACCTACTTTAGCTTCCAATAGGAATTTCAAAGAAGTATAAAACTGCTTAGAGTCAAAGACATGCACATAATACGGTCAAGGAAAAGGTGGTCCCAATGAGAGTTACGCGACACGAAAGAAACCTGAGGACCATGCAACTCCCAATACCTGAAAGAGTTAGAGTAAGTAAAAGCCTTGACAAAAACCTAAGGGGATCTGTGGTATAGAACTAAAGCAAGAGTATGGAAATCTTCACTAAATAAAATCACCTTGCCACTACGTGCCTTAGCTTTTTCCAGCTTGAGGACAAGATAGACTCTAAGTTGGGGGGTGATAACCTCCCATTTTGTGATGTTATCTTACTAGTTTTTCTTAGTTTTCCATACTCTTTCTTAGATAAATTAGATTAAATACTTAACTTTCTATATTTATTGTGAATATACCAATAGATTGATATTTCTCTTTGCTTCTTATATATAAACCCAAAAAAATTGTAAAATTCTCAACCAAAATGGTCATAAGACCGTGAAGGTCCAACCATTCCCAAGACCGTGAGGACCCAAATGATCCCAAGACCAAGTGAAGCTTACCAGTCCCAAGACTAAATGAAGATTCATCGGTCCCAAGACTGAGTGAAGGAAAAATAGTCCCAAGACCAAGTGAAGGCCAAATGGTTCCAAGACGGAGTGAAGGCCTATCAGTCCCAAGACCGAGTGAAGGCCTGCCGGTCCCAAGACTGAGTGAAGACACATCAGTCCCAAGACCGAATGAAGACTCATCGATCCCAAGACCGAGTGAAAGGCTATCGGTCCCAAGACCATGAGGATCCAAATAGTCTCCAAACCATGAAGATCCAAACGATCTCAAGACCATTCAAGACCCCCTTGGAGCCTATAAATAGGACTCAAGGGGTCCTCATTGAGGGAGGAGTTCATAGACACCCAAAGGCTGCTTCCATTGTTTGAGAGCTACTTCATCCTCCATCCTTCACCCCAAAGATGCCTATCTAAGATCCACACTCCATCCATAAGCCTACTTTCTCTCTCATCGACATAGAAGGTGGGAAGTGAAGGATTCATAACCAAGGCAACCACATAGTGTGAAGATAGTTGTTCTCTACTCCAAGGGGTCGACCTTCCTCCCTCCTATGTGGAAATGATGTTTTCCTTCTCCTCTCTTGCCTCCTTCTTTGTTCTTTCCATGAGTGAGTAGTTCCATACACTAGGGTGCGGGAAGTAGCCCCGCTACCCATGTTTTCATTCCATGCATTGTAATTTATGAGTTTGCAGTAAAAAATACTATCTTTTCAGTTCAACATCAATCATTTAATGAATGCTAGTTGCTTGATCACCAACCTGCATTTCTTATTATCTTCTAGTATGAATTTTCTATGTTTGTGCTTTTAGATTTGATTATCGATTATATGTTGGTTCTTGATGTATGTAGTCACCATATATTTGTTTCTCTATCTAGAAGTGTTTTTCAAGGAGTGGAGTAAACTCACCTCCGTCGTTGTACTTTCATAATTTGAAATGGAATTAGTTGACGTATGAAAGTACAAATTTGATAGGTCAAAGAACACACTTTGCGAAGGAAGTGATTGAAAGTAAGTAACCATTCGTTCGGGGATGGCTGGCATTGCAATACTCCCACGTTTCTCGTAGTTAGCTATTCGAAAGGAAGCTAAGTCTACAAAGATACTAACTATTTAGACTGTTATTGCAAGCCATGTTATTATAATGTTTGTTATGATCCATGCGTAGTGGTGGTGAAACTCGATCACATCCTAGTGGTTTCCAAATATTGTTTACAACCTTAAGTTTAATTTCCTTCCATTTAATTTATATTTGCATATTACTTTAATCATCAAATCAACTCTTCAATCTAGATATTTTTTTCCCTCGAGTAGATAAGTGGAATTATAACATTTTCCATCTTGTTAATCTTTAACAAGACTGTTGTCTCATGGATTCGACCCTCAACTGTACTACGATAAGACTTCCATGTACCTTAGCGTACGTTTGTGGAGATCTTATTATAGCACACGCAAGGCTAAACTTAGAGACTTACTATATCTAGGATTTTTAGTGGTGCATGCAACTCCACACGAGTGGGGGATCCATCAATGGGACTGTTCCTAAGGGTAAGAACAAGAACAAAAACACGAGTCCATTTATTTTGACTAGAAAAAACTTTTTTTCAAATATAATTAATAATTTAAATGCTTGTTGTGACTTATCTTCCTTGTCCCAAGCATATATCAAGGGTAAGGGTAAGAAGAAGAGTGTGGAAACTCCTATCTTCCATGGAGAGACTTCTGGCTCTAAGAACCCAATGGTATGTGTTCATTGTAAATGTGATGATCATTACTCTACTTATTGTCCTTACAAGCCAAAGGGGACCAAACCAAAGATGAAATGGGTCCCCAAGCTAACCCCAGATCCCAAAGTTTGATTTGGGTACTGCCATCCTTCTTTCATGCAAGTCAAAAGAAGATGGATTGTTGATAGTGGCTGCTCAAAGCATATGACAAGTGAAATCAGCCATTTCAAAAAATTCATGAAAAAGAAAGGAGGTTCGATGACCTTTGGGGACAACAAAAAGGGTAAGGTAATAGGTGAGGGTGATGTAGGCAATGATCTAAGTATTAAAAATGTTTTACTTGTTGATGGCATACATCACAATTTGATAAGTTTAAGCCAAATTTGTGATAATGGTTATCTTGTTCTATTTACTTCTTTAGAATGTTTGCTTCTAGATTCCTCACTTACAATGTCATATATAAGGGAACTATAAATGGTAATCTTTATGTTATTGTGCTTCATGATCTAAAGCCCATACTTGATAGATTCTTAGTTGTGGATAAAAATGATATTTCTCATTGGCATCGCCAGTTGGGTCATGTGAATATGCATCAAATGAAGAAATTGAGCAAAAAGGAAATGGTTTGGGGACTTCCCAAATTAGATTTTGAAAAGGATGAGGAATGCCAACCTTGAACACAAGGCAAGAAAACCAAGTCCTCCTTCAAATCCAAAGGAGTCCTTAGTGCTAAAAGAGCTCTTGAGGTTCTTCATATTGATCTATTCAGACCTATGCGAACTCAAACACTTTGTGGTTCCAAGTATTGTCTTGTGATTGTCGATGATTTTTGTGTTTATACTTGGACATTCTTTCTCATTTCTAAAAGTGATACTCTTGATGTTTTCTCAAGATTTTGTAAATGAGTTGAAAATGTAGCTTCTTTCCAGATTGTCTCTATCTGTAGTGATCATGGGGGACAATTTGAAAATGATCTTTTTGAGCATTTTTATGAAAAATCTAGTTACTCACACAATTTCTCTTCTCCTCGCACACCTTAACAAAATGGGGTAGTAGAGAGAAAGAATAGGTCGCTACAAGAGATGGCTAGCACCATGCTTCTAGAATATGACATTCCTAAGAAGTTTTGGGCTGAAGCCATTAGCACCTCTTATTTTGTGTAGAACTAAGTTTTTACGCATCCTTCTTTGAAGAAAACCCCCTCTGAGTTATGGCATGGTAGAAAGCCATCCATCAGATTCTTTCACATTTTCAGATGTCCTTGTTTTGTTTTAAATACAAAGGATTCTCTCGACAAGTTTGATCCGAAATCGTACAAGGCTTTCTTCCTAGGGTATAGCACTACAAGCAGGGCTTGTAGAGTTTTCAATATTGAACTGTCTAAAATTGAAGAATCTATTAAAGTCAAGTTTGTTGAATCTAACCCTACTATTGGAAAGAATGTTGTTGATAACGATATGCAAATGACTTAATTCCTATCATGAATGACCTCAACATCGACAACAAAGGTAAGAAAGTGGTTGAAGAAGAAGATGAAGAGAAGAAGGAAGATGAAGAGAAGAAGGATCCCACTCCTCGCTTTGCAAATAATCATCTCAAAGAGCTAATAATTGGCAATCCATTTGAGAGGGTGAAGACACGAGCTTCCTACAACAAAGAACAAGAAGCCAATGCCTTCATCTCACATCTGGAGCCAAAGAACATCAAAGAAGCTCTTGGAGATGACGATTGGGCCATGCAGGAGGAACTAGAGCAATTTGAGATGAATTGTGTGTGGACTCTAGTGCCAAGACCAAGTGATAGAAAAATCATTGGCACCAAGTGGGTCTATCGCAACAAGCTTGATGAAAATGGCAAGGTGGTAAGGAACAAAGGAAGGTTAGTGGCACAAGGCTACAATCAGAAGGAAGGTATTGATTTTGATGAAACTTATGATGTTGTTGCTAGACTTGAATATATTAGAATGCTACTTGCCTTTTCTAGTTATAAGAATTTCTTAATATATCATATGGATGTTAAAAGTGTGTTTTTGAATGGTACAATTGAGGAGGAAGTATTTGTTGCTCAACCTCCAGGCTTTGAAAATGACAAGCTACCTAATCATGTTTACTTGCTACAAAAATCTCTCTATGCACTCAAACAAGCACTTTGAGCTTGGTATGAGAAATTAAAGAACTTTTTATTAGACAATGGCTATGTCATGGGCAAAGTTGATTCTACTTTATTTCTAAAACACACTTCTAGCAATTGTCTTATCATTCAAATTTATGTTGATGGTATCATATTTGGAAGAACTGATCTTGATCTTTGAAAGGAGTTTAGTTCTCTTATGCAGAGTGAGTTCGAGATGAGCATGATGGGTGAGATTACTTTCTTCTTTGACTTCCAAATCAAGAAAACCAAAGATGGAAACTTCATCAACCAATGCAAGTACACCAACGAGCTACTCAAACACTTTGGAATGGAGAACATGAAGCCGATGGACACACCCATGTCCAACACTGCCAAACCTGATAGAGATGAAAAAGGTGAGAAGGTAGATGGGAAGCTCTATAGTGGTATGATTGGAAGTTTACTTTATTTAACTGCCTCTAGACCTAACATCATGTTTAGTCTTGGCTTGTGTGCTCGCTTTCAATCAAGTCCTAGGAAATCACATCTTATTGCTGTTAAGAGGTTTTTGAGGTACTTAGCCAAAACTCAAAACTTTGGACTATGGTACCCTAAGTCAAGGGACTTTACTCTTATAGTATATAGTGATGTTGATTATGTGGGCTGTTTGGTTGATAGAAAGTGCACCAGTGGCACTTGTTTCCTTCTAGGACCATGCTTGGTGTCTTGGTTTTCCAAGAAATAGAGCACCGTGGCATTATCAACTACCGAGGCTGAATACATTGCAACCGAGAGTTGTTGTGCCCAGGTCCTATTGATGAATCAAATGCTCCAAGACTTTAACATACATTTTGATGCTTCTCCTATCTATTATGATAATACTAGTGCAATCAATCTTTCTTATAATCCTATATTGCATAGTATAGACAAACATATAGAGGTTCGTCATCATTTTCTTCATGATCACATTGCCAAAAAGGATATTTATATCACACATGTGGACACAGAAAATTAGTTGGCAGACATTTTCACCAAACCTCTAGCTAGAGAGAAATTTAACTTCATTAAATCTAAACTACTCATAATTTCTTCAGATGACATTGACATGTTATCTAGCTAGTTGCTTTTATCTTATATGTGTTGCTCATGCTTTACTCACCTTGCTTCTCTAAAATTACTAAAATTTTCTTGTTGACATGCTTAGTTATACTTGTTTTTGGGCATTTCTCGAATTTTGGGTTTTTATCGCAAAATAGTACCCAATGATGAGTGATATGTGCCTAAGTATGTTCAATATACATAATAGACTCGAAAAATGAATTTAATTAGCATTCATATGGCTAAAAATTGAGTTTGATGGTTTTAGGTCAGGTTGACCATCTGTTGAGTTTCCCCCAGGACAAACTCGACCGATCTGTGGCCGGGAGCTATTTTGAAATGGACCAATCGGTCAAGTTTCTGACTCTCAGAACTTGACTGATCAGTAAGCTGAAGCCAACTTAAGTTGGGTTCGGCTGACTATTCTCCCTCTCAACTAGAGAATAGCCATCCGATTCCCCTTCTTCTAGCCCTAAGCTCTCTTCCCCAACACTTATCTTCCCTATCCTAGCCCTTTCCCAACCTAGATAGGTGACCCTAGACCTCCCCTTTTTCTCTTCATTGGTTTTTAGACGGTTTTTGTGGTTTACTTTGTGCGGTTGATCTCTTCTTCTCCTTATTGTTTCCTCCATGGATTCTCATAGAAGAAAGAGACCTACCCCTAGCAATGCTCCATCATCCTGTTTGTCTTCCCACTTGATTCCCTTTCATGACACCTCCTTTGTCTCAATAGAAGCTGTAAATAGGTATAAGGACCTTCCTAGGAGTCCTTTCCCTTTTAGAGCTTTGTTTGAGCCTAGCTCTAGGCGTCAAGCAGTCATAGACCAACTAGGTAATTTCCTAGTCGTTCATCACCTCTCTATCATGTCTGTCGAATGTGACTGCTTTCATAATTGTATGACAAGCACAAAAGTAGTTCATGAATTCTACGCTAACTTGCATTGGAATTATGACACCCTTGTACCCCCGCTAAATACTGAAGTGATCCTGACTTCCATGATCGCCGGGAAGCAGTTTCAAATCTCTGAAGATAACCTAAATGTCTTCTTTTCTGGAGATGATGAAAATGACACCTGGAGCAAGGATTACGGCGAGTATTTCGACCTTTTGGATCTTGAGGGTTTCTACAAGTAGAATGAGCTCACTCATCCTGACATTCATCGCTATTTGAAGAAACCCAATGTTCTATACAAGAAGAAGAGCACCCTACTCTCCTCCTCCCTTGATCTCAGAAAGCGTATATTAGCCTTAGTGGTCAACTGCAACATCCATCTGAAGAAAAATCAAACGAATACGGTAAAGAACACTACAATCATAATGTATTACATTCTTGAGAATATCAGAGTCAAATGGTCAAGATACATTCTCCACCACATGACTTGTTTTGATTCCGGTAAGAACACTCGAGGCATCCATCCACCGTATCCAGTCCTAATTTGTGGTTTGTTTCAGTTTGCCACTGAGATATCACTCTTTTCTGACTACCATTACAAGCTTGCTAGGAAGGGTGTGTATCAATGAGACTACAATTCAGAAGTCTGTACCTGTCTTTGCCTCCACCACACCCAATTCTTCACCCTCAGCCTCTACCTCTACAACCCCTGCCTCCTCAGCCCAAGCTCCTCCTCCTTAGCCACCTAGACCTAGTCGTGCCTCATTTCGTGTATCTAATGAAACCCTTATGGGATACATGATGCACCAACAGGAGTACAACCAACAGGTTCAGGAGCACCTACACCAGGATTTATGTTTAATCATGCAAAACATGAACATATCTTGTGCACACCCCTACCCCACCTACCATCCTTTTCCCAGTAGTGATTATGCTTCTTATGCATATCATCATTACTACCCTACCCCCGGGCCTTCCGTTGTTGTTGCTCCTCCACCCTTTGTTGCTGGTGGTCCTGCTCTCGTCTACCTGCCATTGCCTACTGGCCCCTTGGCCACCATGTTTGCCAGTCTTGGTGATTCTGCTCCATCCTTCCCTTAGGACAATGAGCTCTATTCTCTTGGTATGACTTGGGATGAGAAGAATGCTCATTGGCCAAGTTGTGGTTTTGGTCCTCCTACAGATGAGGAGATGCCTGACCATGATGATGCTGAGACTGCTACTACTGACAACGATGATGGCGAGGGTGAGGATGCTTCTGATGATGGTGATGGCTCTGGTGGTGATTCAGGTGATGAAGCCACTACTGTTGTTGCACCTTCAGATGGAGATGAGGACTACGAGCCTGGAGCTGATGATGATGATGTTGCAGACATAGATAGTCTAGATGTCTAGTTGTTTCTTAGTTTTTAGCCTAGTTTGTTGATCATATACATCTTTCTAGGCTATTTTATATTAGAAACATCTAGGCACATTGTCTGAGATGTACTATTTTATATTTAGTTTTCATCGCTTCTCGCATGTAGCTGCTTTTATGAGAACAAGATTTTGAGTTGTAATTTATGTTATGTGCACTCTTGCTCTGTGCTTTGTTATATATTATGAGTTAGTGCCATATTTCACCATATTTTGATTATGACTGAGTTTGTGTGTTTCTTTCATCAATGGGTGATATATGATATGAGATTGCATGTATAATTATCTATTGGATTGTGTTTGGAGAAGATCTTCTTATATGCTCTTCTACCCCCCTACTTTTTGATAATGTCAAAAGGGGGAGAGAACTTCAATGTCTTGAAACTCAATCATATTGCTATTCTTTGTTATACTACTGCTTATTGCTTATGAGATCCTTTTCTTGTTCATTTTATGTTTTATCATGTGACTTGTAAAGGACCATAGAGTACATGTATGCTATAATTGCTTTGTGTAGATAGACTAACTATGCAGGTTAAAACAAGCATAGATTGAGGGGGAGCAATTCACATTGTTCAAATCTTGAATCCCCCTAATTCACAAGGCAAAGGTATAATTTGTATATTTGTAACGTCCCAGGATTTGAGGCCTTGGATAACATGATCTTAAAAGGAATGATTGCACTACCCATATCACCAAGGTGCACCTCCTTTTTTGGGAGCCCATCACTAAAGAACTCCATAGTTAAGCGTGCTCATCTTGGAGTAGTACTAGGATGGGTGATCAGTCGGGAAGTTGACCCTGACTTGTGCGTGAGTAAGGAAAAAGTGCATTGTTAAGGCTAGTGGTGGTCTATGGGCATGTTGTCATTCCTAAAACTCTACTAGAGCCTTGGGTAGTGGGCATGGGTGTTAAAAATGGTATCAAAGCCGATTCACCTCCAGTAGGTGTGGCCCACATGGGCTAGTGGCATGCCAGTCTTTGAGACGTGCGGTCCATGCATGTTGGAAAGGGCTATCTGAGTTGATGGAGCCACCCATGCACTGGTAGTGTCCAAGCATGTTGGAAAGGGCTATTCGAGTTGATGGAGCCACCCTTGCATTGGTAGCCGTGGTCGGGAGCTGGGTGTATATGGGTCGTTTGGGTCTACACTGAAATGGGGAAAAAATTATGAGGCCATATAGTTGAGCCTTGACGAGGATGTCAAGAGTCTAAGTGGGGGAGATTGTAATGTCCCATGATTTGAGGCCTTGGATAACATGATCTTAAAAGGAATGATTGGACTACCCATATCACCAAGGTGCACCACCTTTTCTGGGAGCCCATCACTAAAGAACTCCATTGTTAAGCGTGATCATCTTGGAGTAGTACTAGGATGAGTGACCAGTCGGGAAGTTGACCCCAACTTGCACATGAGTGAGGAAAAAGCACGTTGTTAAGGCTAGTGGTGGTCTCTGGGGCCAATCATCATTCATGAAACTCTACTAGAGCCTTGGGCAGTGGGCTTGGGTGTTACAATATCCTTTTCAATATGTTTGTGGAATGGTTTGTTGTTGTTAAAAAGGGGGAGAATGTTGACCTAGAGGTTATACATTGTCCATATTTTGATAATGACTTAACCATTCCATTCATATGTATCTAATATGTGTATTCAAGCTTGATTTTAGGTGTTAGGTACATGAAAAGGATCAAATTACTTAAGCCCTAATTTGCTACAGTTCAAGCCAAAAGTGATGCAAGTGTGCAATTTAGGAAATCCATGTAAATGACCTTAGAAGAATTTTGTAATCACTTGTATTGATGATATGACTTGTAACTAAGATGAGAAAATTGATTGGGACACTTTGCAATAAGTTTTAATCACTTTTGATGCACTTTAAAAAATTGATCATTGGTTGTTGATCGGTCGAGTTACAATCTCGACCGATCCACTAGATCCATTTTCTAGAGAGTGCATTAGTTAGTTGTGCATTCACTGAACTCGACCGATCGGGTTACTAACCAAATCCAACTTTCATTGGTTGGTCGAGTTTCCTCAGAACAAACTCGACCGATGGTTTGAAAATCGGGTTTGTCTTTTACCCAATCGGTCGAGTTACCTTTATTGAATCTCGTTCAATTGCACAGTACAAAAATTGCAGAAAAAGTGATTGTGATTGTTGGTGACTTATTTAGACAAAAATAGATCTGTTGCCTTGGAAAAAAATGGCTATAATGCAGCCCTAAGTGTCCTTCAACTCAAATGGGCACCTCCAGCTATAAATAGGACCACTTGGAGTTCATTCTAAGGTTGCTCATTCCATATATGCTTGGTTCTTACTTAGTTGAGAGTGTTGCACACCTTTGAACCCCTTTCTCTCTCTACCTTCATGTCAAATCCATGAGTATGAGTGAGTTATGATCTATTTTAAGAGATCTACCTCTTGTATCCATGTAAAGCTCTCCACCTCCATATTCCTACTCCCTTTCCTTATTGAAGAAAAGGCTTGAAGATCTTCTCCAAGTGAAGGAAAGGAGTTGTTGTTCTTCAAGGTTGAAGAAAGCATGGTGTTCCAGATCTCTAAGTGAAGGAGATATGCAAGGCAGATGTTCAAGAAGGATAGGTAATTCCTTGAAGGACAAAGACTTGAAGATGGAGTGGGTAAGTCGTTGTTGAAGACTGAAGACTCCATGGTTCAAGTGGGTAAGTTCCTTCGGTAGGTTGAAGATCCTTGCTTGAGGTATTAAGTCTTTGGATGAATGTGGTTTTGTCTTGTAATCTTATGAATGAATATAAGACCATCAAGATTGCAAAGTCCTAGAGATTAACCACCTCTAGGTAGTGGACTGACTCACTTCTAGTTTGAAGCGTGGAACCACTCTAAACCACTTTGTCCAAGTGTATGTTCTTACTTTTCTCTCACCCTTGTTATGCTTGTTAGTTAGGACTACAAATTGGTTGTATGTTGTAAGTTTCTACACGTAATATAATTTGGTGGTCTAATTCGTTTTGTGAGATTTGTGAAGCTCTATTCAACCCCCCTCCCGCTTCTAGAGCCCTTGATCTAACAAATATGTCGTTTTACCTACTTACTATGACATTTTACCTGCTTATTTTAACTATGCTTTAATAGAGGTTGGTGGAGAGTTATATCTCTTGTTGAGGCATTTAGTCTTACCCTGTGGGTTTCCACATCTTTCAGGTGGTCGACCATGAGGAAGTAGAGATCGTTCTGCTGCATCTGAGTAGCAAGAGGACCAGTAGTTGCTGAAAGGTTGGATATGATGCTTGTGTATAGAAGTAGAGTCCTATGTGTCATCCATGTACACTCAGGTCCTTGGGGAGGTTTTTTTTGTATGTATTGATATGAGGTTTTGTCTTTACACCTATTGTTGCATAGAAAGGGTATATATGTATATGAACAAGTTATCATGTGTGACAGGATGTATCTAGAGAGCCAGTGAACAACATCTTGTATAATGTTTGGGGCAGGTGATATGCAATATAGGTGGCTTTTGTGGAATCATGTGCAATATGTTGCAACTCTTATGGTTATATGTAATCAGTTTCAATTTCCTTTTTTATTATAACATGGATGTTTAGTTTTTATTCTACAGTTTGGTTTTGATTTATCTCACTTGTTGTGGCATGGGGCTTCATAGTTTGGTTGGTATCAGAGCACTAGATTCGTCGAGTGTATTGGGACATAGGAATAGGGTTGTGGCTGTTCTAATGTCTTCCAGTTTATCTTATAGTCATTTCTGCTTATGAAAAAGAAGAAAAAGAGTTGAAAAGATGGCTAGAGAACATGATAAACACGTTGTTGAGAGTGGTGTTGCTATACAAGGTGGAGGTGCGGGGTGGCAAGTTGTTGATGGGAGGGAACCTAAAGTGCCCCAGTTTGACCTGAACATGCTAGAAAACCCTATCTATCTATCTATGTTTGGGCAGTTTATGGCCACGATTACACATATGGTGGACAGAAGGCCCATTCCTCAAATAAGAGCAACAATCCCCAATGTGGAATCCTCAAGCATTGGGAAGACCTTCGAGATGTTAAGATGTGTTAGAGTTGTAGAGTATGATGGTATGGTGGATCCATCAGATGTGGATCATTGGTTAATGGAGCTAGAGAAGGCTTTCAAGATCCTTAGCATCCCCAAGGCTGATAAGGTGAAGCATGCACTATACCTTCTAAGGGGAAGTGCTAGACATCGGTGGCCCATTCAGGAAGAAAAATGACCAGGTGTTGAGGTCAGTTGGGGGAGTTTAGACGGAAGTTTGTCAGTAGGTACTTCCCGTGCACCTTTCTTGATGAGAAGATATCTCAATTTGGGAAGATCACGAAAGGAACCATGACGATCAATGAATAGGAGGCTAGATTCATGGAGTTGTTAAGGTTTTGTCCTCACATGGTAGAGATAAATGAGGGGATTATCAAACATTATGAGAAGGGTCTGAATGGTGAGTTGATGACAGTTGTGGAAGTGCTTGAGAATGTTAAGAAGTTTGCAACATTCATGGAGTCTATCAGGGGGATTGTATGGTATGTTGTTGAGAAGTGGGGAAAGAGTGTCAAGAAGAGGTCTGCACAGTACTAGGGGTAGACATATGAAGACTTTAAGAAGTGCAAATTTTCTACACTGTCAGCTCAACAAACGTCCAATGTATAGACAATTGTCACCCAACAAAGGCAGAGGTTGTAGCTTTCCACTGGCAGGAGCCACCAGTGCAGTGGCAGTATTAGTGACACGACCATCAAGTCCATGGTATAAGAATATAACATGCTTCAAGTGTGTCCCAGTCGGACATTGATACGTGTCTTTTGCACACCAATTCACTAGAATAATTATCCAAGAGTTTAATCCTTTTTTTACTTTCCAGTTAAGGGTATTATAGAAGGGTCGATTACATAGGACAACGTTTTAAAGATTGTTTTCTTTTAATCCCAATTGATTTTTGAAAATAATTTTTTAGGTATTTTTGAATAATGAAAAGGAAATTAAGTTCGATTTGAGGGGGTTGGTTTATCTAATGCATGAAAGTAAATTGCAAGAAAAATAAAAGACTACACTAATGCAAAGAAAGAAAAAAGATTATTCTAAGAAAAGAAAGAGTAAAGGAAGGAAATTTTTAGCACATAAGATTATCTAAACAAAAGTAAAGTACTGAAATTTAAAAGGTGAATTGAACACAAACATTTAAGAACAGTTTGAAATTAAAAAAGGAAGGCATCGAGGCTTAGGGGTTTCACCACCTTAGCCTTGTGAAAATAAAATTGAACAATACATGACAATAAGAAAGAAGAAGGTATGTGCATTATTTGTAAATAAAACACAAAAGAGGAACTCCATGTGAACCCATTGGTCCTAGTGTTCATGTATCCTTATTCTTCATCCTAAAGAGAATTTTTCCACGATCGCATCCAAATTCTCATGAAATTGGTTTAGGCGTTCTAACTCCAGAGTTCCACGGTCGCATCCACCAGGAGTAACAAGCGATAAAAATGATTAATTACGTTGTTTAAATCTATAATTTCTAAACCAAAAACCATCCATCCCAATAGTCATGTAAAATATTGATCCGATTAATACATGGATAAGGGGCTATTCCCCTCGCCTCGATAAGGAAACTACTCACTACTCATGGCGATGATGGGAGAAACAAGGAAAGAAAGAAAAGGAGTCATAGACCGCAATTTTGGATCTCTGTAGAGTCTAAGGCGGTGATGATTAAATGACTCATTTGCTTTTTCTCCAGCTCCAAGATGAAACAACGAGAAGAAGAAGAACCAGAGAACGGAGATTCAGAATCGAAATAAAAGAACTAACTTTATGAAATAACTTATTTTTATTGCTTTTGAAAGGAAGATTATACTAAGATGAAAATGACATAATTCTTCTTTTGATTGCGTACAAAAATAACTTGGGGGCCTCTTTTCTTAGTGGAGTCCCCCTCCTTTTATAGGAGAAGGAGGGGTGGAAACCCTAGATACAAGACTGTATAGAAGACTCCTATCTGGTGGCTGAAAACTTTCTGGATCTGGTCAATGGAGAAAATAGTTGATTGCTTTTAATTATGATGACCACTTGTATTCTTTTTTCTACAGATTCCCACAATAGCGACTTCGAGCGAATTTTTGGGCCATTCATAACTGTGAAAGCGGTCCAAAAATATTTTTATCCTATAGATAATATAATTCCCATTCCAACACATACTTTCCCATTAAATTACTCTTTGGGATGTGAGAGTTATGGCAATTTTGGTGCGAGGTATATATTTAAATCACGCACTACGGGATTTTGTGCAGAACATCTTCCAAGGAAAATTAGTCATTGAGAATTTTCCTTCAAAAAATCAACCAAATATAATTAACACTCTAAATTAATAGAAAAATCTAAACTAATATAATTAATTACAAAAATAAGAAAATAAATAACAAAACAATCCTAAAAAGATATCTAAAAGATGTAAATAAAAAAGATAAATATACATTTATCAAAATACCCCATACTTGAATCTTTGCTTGTCCTCAAGCAAATAAAATTATAAATAAAGTCCAATTTATACTCCCAATATGTCATTCCTCGCCCTTGTAACATCACTATAATCCTTACCTTCAATTTTTATCCAAGTGTCCTAATCTCCTAGAACAATGTAGCATTAAGTTCTATATTCCCTATCAAAATAATTATCACATCTTGCTTCAAAAACAATATTTTTTAGAAAAATAGGCTTCCTCTTCTGTTGCTTTGACACTCTCAATTTCTGAATTTTTTTTTCTTATTTATTTGCACAAGAACAGGAAGAAAGAGGGAGTGTGAACAAGAAGACAAAATAACAAAAGATTTTTTTTCTTTGATCCCTCCTCTATTTGACTCCGAACTTTGATTTGCGGAGTTGTGACTACATTGGTCATAATTTTTTTCTTGTGTGTTTTGGCATCTTTTGATGGTACGCCCCTTTTTGGGGTATGGAATTTAATTTTGGGAAGTGTGCCACCCCGGACTTGATTTTTGTCCGGTGGTGATTCTTTGCTTCTCTTTTCTAGAAGAAAAATAGAGGGAATGAAGAGATGTTCTTGTGCTTATAACTTTTAACATTTTTTTAGGGTGTCATTGCTCTAGTTAGAATATTCCTATAATTCACATCATACAAGTTTTATGACAAGATAATCCATTTGTTTAAATATATGGAAAAATTATGCTTGGTCTTGATTGATTCCTTATGACTTGCCAACTATTCCAAGGAGTGATGTTATTAGGGGTCCTAGGTGACACGGTGGTTTCAGACATGGCAATTTGTAATAGATTTTGCAAAAATTTTACTAAATTCAAGGGGTACAATGACAAACATCTATTTATATTGGCCGACTAGATAAAGGCCATTTTACAACTATGGAAAAAAAAGAATGGTTGACTAGATAAAGGTCATAAACTAAAGCATATACATGCAAAAAAGGAAAAATAAAGCAATTAAGAAAAAGATAGGAGGGTGGGATAGAATCATACCACCCACCTCCACCCCAGACTTAGATTTTTTCTCATGCCAATAAAAACCCAAACCCGACATGGAGGGATGAAGATCATAACGGTGGCAGATAGTAAGGCAGTAGAGGAGCATAGGAGGAGACATGGTTTCGGCAGTGCCTTTGTTGATTTCCTTGGAACCACTTCAGCATCTTTGCCCGCATGTCTTGAAATGTATCATGGATGGCTTGATGTACATCAATATACCAAGGACAAAAATTGAAATCAAGACAGTTAGGTTCCCATGGTTTGACATGTGGTGGAGAGTAGTCACATTGAATCTCATTTGTATAAGGATAATTATTATAAGAAGCATTATTTTGACTGAATTGCAATTTTCTAATCATATGTTGTCCACTAATGTCAATGGGGGTTGGGATGAAGGGATGATAGTTGGAGTATCTACCCATGACATTTGGCTGCACTGCTTGGGTAGTGATATATAGTGGTTGCTCATAAGGCATTTGGCAATTATCATAAAGAGGTGCCTCAAAGGGAGAGGGAGGAGAGGAAATGGGTATGGTCATAGATGGGTAAGGGGGTTGTGGGAGGGGAATTTCTTGAGTGGTGATGTTGGTTGTGCCCACAATACGAATAATGGGAGGGGAAATGTCCATCTTGATAGGGCTGATTTGGGCAGTTTGAATGGAAACTTGATTGTCCACTAGAGAAATTTAGGTCTCGATCACATGTGGGGGTTCAGAATTAAGGAAATGTTTTTGCATCTTATTGAACTAGTCCACGCATTCAACGAAATAGACTTCTTCCTCCTGGTTGTACTTCATGCTACCCCCATAGGCTTGAAAATTTATGAATTATGTTCCCACTCGTAGTGTGAGAAGTCCTGCCTCAATGTCGATGAGGGCCCTGGTCATGGCTAGGAATGTCCAACCAAAGATGAGTGGGTAGCGAGTGTCTTCTTTTATATCAAGTACCACAAAGTCACAAGGGATATAGAAATTTCTAACCTTGACTGGCACATCATCTATAATACCAAGAGGCTTGGTAATGGAAGAGTATGCTACTTGAATACACATCAAAGTGGGTCTAGCATCAATGAGACCAAACCTTCTACACATGCTCAGAGGGATGATAGATATACTAGCTCCAAGATTAGCTAGGCCTGAATGGCTGGTAGAGTCATTGATAGAACAAGTGATCCCGAAAGATCCTGGGTCTGAATGTTTCTTTGGCATTTTACTTTGGATGATGTCTGATGTAGTTCTAGCCTATTTTACCATTTTAGATTTTCGGTAGTGCACTTACGATTTAGAAGGGTTTTGAAGAATTTTTTTCATTCGGGTAGATCAGTCATAGCATCCAAAAGAGGGATGTCGATGCATAACTTTCTCATAATTTCCTTGAATTTGTTGAACCTAGAGTCTAATTCGGTATTATTCAGTCATCCGATAAAAGGTACACACGACTTATATACATGACTCTCCTTTTATGGGGGAGGTGATCTTAATCCCTGAGGGACAACAACAACCTCTTCATCGCCCCTTGGTCAAAATCTATGGGGGGGACTTCCTTCTTCTTTCGTGGTAAGGTTGGATCTGGTAGTAACTTCCTTAAGCTGTTCAATATGCTTAGGATTGGGTTCAGGTTGGCCGAAAAATGTGTTGTCAAGGGGTTTTTGTTGAGCAAAACGACTGGCAAAATGAGCATCAGTAGACTTATGATGTGCTATTCTTATTTGCTCTAAGGCAGCTACCTTATCATCAGTTGAAGGAGTGGGGACATTCTGTTGTGGTTGAGGTGGAGGTTGATGAAGATTTTTATATTGTTGTCCTTGGTAATGTCCACAATTTTGGAAATTTCCCCAAACATTTCCTTGGTTCCCAAGATTTCCTTGGTTGTTATTATATGGAAAACCTGGCAGTGGATGACAGTTGGCTTGGGGTTGTGAGGGTCATTGTGGAGGAGGAAGTTGAGATGATTTTTCAGCTCCTGAGGGGTTTCCATATTGAAATCCGGGATGGTTTCTGGCTTGGTTTGGATTGTAGTAAGCCTGGCCTGGGATACTATGGATAGAGTTGAGGTCCTTTGTTTGTTGACCAACATCTAGATGCACAAGGGTGTTGTAGAGATATTGACATTAGAAGGTAGCATGATCATACTCTTGGCATATCCCACATAGAAATTCTACAACCCTCACTTGTTGAGGTTGTCTTTCATAGGCATTAAAGGATGATTCTCAGCAGTCCTTTTTCAAAGAGATTAATTTAAGAGCTTCAGCAATAGTATAAATGTCTGGGTTTACCTCAACCTTAGCCACTTTTAAGACCCCACCAGTTCCTCATCTAGCTTGGGTTTCATAATCTCTTTTAACAACCTCCCATGCACTGCTTAGATTTTGGAATATAAAATTTCCTCCAGATGAGGAATCAAGAAATTTCTTAGTTTCATCATCAACATCACGATAAAATATCTCAATGAGTTGAGTGTCATGATGAGGGAAGTGACAGAGGAGTTCCTGAAATCTTTCCCAAGCTTCTCCTAAAGTTTCCCCAGGGACCATTGAAAACAACATGATTTGTCCTCTAATCTCATAGGTGAGGGAAGGGGGGAAGTAGTTATCCAAAAAATTTGTTTGATGTACTTCCCAAGTGGTGACGGGGTTTTCACTCTCCATGGCATTGTACCAACTGTTGGCTGCCCCTGAAAGAGAATATTTCAAAAGTCTAAGTCTAATGGCATCTTCAGAAATGCATGGGATCTTAGTCAAGGAGCTAAGGTATGTGAAGCATTGGAGGTGATCTTGACAACTTTCACCCTTGGTACCGGAAAAAGGATTGGCCTAAAGCATCATGATCCACTCAGTGTGGATCTTGAATTGAGGGGTTGTGATTGTGGGTGGCACAACTGGGTGTTGTGTATATCCAGTTTTTGGAGTAGAAAAATCCTTAAGTTGTTTTTGTTTCTTAGCCTCCCTCTGAGCGGCTTCTATAGACTCTTGCTCAGTGATATAGGTTGTGCACAAGTTGGCTTCTTGAGTCGTGCGTTCAACCATCATCAACTCTCTTTAAGCGGCAAGTGCCTACTCAATCCTACGGACAACCTCCTCTTCATCCATCCTAAGTTGGTTTTGTCGATTTAAGTGATGGAAAGTTCTTTCTGGCTCGGGATCAAAACTTTGTGATGTAAGATCGTTCGATGGGCGGTGCATGCACAATTATACAGTTATATTCATTTGCAGAAAAAAGATATTGCTGGAATGGAAACTCAACAGAAAGAGGAGATAACACTTCCGAAATGTTACTCGGAAGGCATTAAAAAAATTAAAAAAATTCTAAAATTTCTAGGATTTTAGAAAACGACCTGTTGTCCCCCGTAAAATGCCAAAATTGATACACATCATTTTCACACCAATTCACTAGAATAATTATCCTAGAGTTACTGCATGATTATTGTTTCCCCCACATACCTGTATAATTCATTATACTGACTGTCATTATGTTTGTCGGCATTTTAGGTTATCAAGAAAATGGATAATCCTTTAAAGTGACATTGATGAAATAAATCTTAATAAATAATTGGAGGATTATAGATAGATATGTTCCTTCTTGGGTAAATAATTCCACATCCCACATTTTGCAAGGTATGAAAAGAAAATTTTTATTCTAGCTTTTTAGTACAATTTTGGTAGAATTTACTTTCCAGTTAAGGGTAGTATAGAAGGGTTGATCCCAAAGGATAACATTTTTAAGATTGTTTTCTATTGATTTTTGAAAATAATTATTTTTGGTATTTTTGAATAACAAACAGAAAATAAAGTTTGATTTGAGGGGGTTGCTTTATCTAATGCAAGAAAGTAAATTTGAAGAAGAATAAAAGACTACACTAATGCAAAGAAAGAAAAAAGGATTATTCTAAGACAAGAAAGATTAAAGGAAGGAAATTGTTAACACACAAGATTATCTAAACAAAAGTAAAGTGTTGAAATTTAAAAGGTGAATTGAACAAAAATGTTTAAGAATAGTTTGAAATCAAGAAGTAAGGCATTGAGGCTTAGGGTTTTCACCACCTTATCCCTTGTGAAAATAAAATCGAACGATACATGATAATAACAAAGAAGTAGGCATGTGCTTTATTTGTAAATAAAATGCAAAAGAGGAACTCCACATGAACCCATTGGCCATGGTGTTCACATATCCTTGTTCTTCATCCTAAAGAGAAATTTTCCACGGTCGCATCCAAATTCTCATGAAATCGGTTTAGGCGTTCTAACTCTCAGGTCCCATGGTCGCATCCACCAGGAGTAACAAGCGATAAAATGATTAATTACGTCATTTAAATCTGCGATTTCTAAACCAAAAACCATCCATCCCATTAGTCTTGTAAAAGCTTGATCCATTTAACACATGGCTAAGGGGCTATTCCCCTCACCTCGATAAGGAAACTACTCGCTACTCATGGCGAGGATGGGAGAAACTAGGAAAGAAAGCAAAGGAGTCATAGACCACAATTTTAGATCTCTGTAGAGTGTAAGGAGATGATGATTAAATGACTTGTTTGCTTTTTATCCCACTCCAAGATGAAACAACAAGAAGAAGAAGAAGAACCAGAGAAAGGAGATCTAGAACAAAAATAAAACAACTAACTTTATGAAATAATTAATTTTTATTGCTTTTGAAAGGAAGATTACACTAGCATATTATAGTTTTGCTTCTAAGATGGTCCTAGTAGGTGTCCTGCTGATTAAAGCATTGTTGGACATACTTGTAAAGATGTTGCACGTCTGGCATAGCCCAATTGTAGTCAATCTGTGTGACAGTAAAAGGAGGAGGTGGTGCCTATGCCATAGTGGAAGTTTCAGGGTTTACTTACAACCCCTCTGGTGAGAAGGACTTTGGAAGGATGACTATGTTGATCAGGACATGTACTAGTGTAGTTGTTGTCCCTTGGAAGATAGAGTTGAAGTAGTGAGTTACACCCGTCATCCATGATTAGTTATTATAGCTTTTTCCCCTTGTATACACCCATGTGGGTGCTAGCCAGCTATCTTGTAAAATTATAATAGGCATACTATATTGTATTTATCTGCTACACTCTTGTGTTTTGAAAATACTGGTTGAATATATTGGATCATATCTCCTGGACAAAAAAAAAAGATTACACTCAGATGAAAATGACAGAATTCTACTTTTGATTGCGTAAAAAAAGAACTTGGGGACCTCTTTTCTTAGTGGAGTCCCCCCTCCTTTTATAGAGGAAGGAGAGGTGGAAACCCTAGATACAAGACTATCTAGAAGACTCCTAGACGGCGGCTGAAAACATTGTGGATCTGGTCGATAGAGAAAATAGTTGATTTCTTTTAATTATGATGACCACTTGTATTCTTTTTGCTGTAGATTCCCACAATAGATACTTCAAGCAAATTTTCAGGCTAGTCATAACTGCGAAAGCGGTTCGAAAATATATCTTTCCTATAGATAATTCAATTCCCTTTCCAACTCATACTTACCCATTAAATTCCTCCTTGGGATGTGAGAGTTAAGGCAATTTTGGTGCGAGGTATATATTTAAATCAGGCACTGTGAGATTTTGTGCAAAATATCTTCCAAGGAAAATTAGTCATTGAGCATTTTCCTACAAAAAATCAACCAAATATAATTAAAACTCTAAATTAATAGGAAAATCTATACTAATATGATTAACTAGAAAACTAAGAAGATAAATTACAAAACAATCCTAAAAATATATCTAAAAGATGTAAATAAAAAAGATAAATACACATTTATCAGGAATACCACACAATTTTGTTCCATGAAGGATGATGAGGTGACCTAGCAACCAAGGTAGAGTCAGTAGGGCTTACAAAGACAGTAGTACAATAGTGGAGGAGGACATGGATGTGGTCAGGCCTCACCGACTGGTTCTTTAGGGCATGTCAGGAAGGGATGGGATCTATGCCATGAGTCATCCAGAAGGAGTGGTCAACCCACAAGTAGTGACAGGTCAAATGGATTTATTTCATTCTGATTTGTCTTCTTCTTGCTTTATATCTATTGTGGTTAATCTGAGTGTGACCCTTTTCTCTTATCACTCATGAAGTGATGGCTAGTAGCTATTTGTCTATTATATGTAGATGTGATAGCCTTCATTTAGAAACCCATTTAGTTGGTTCCGAAGAGTTGGGGGAGCTTTTCTCCTTTTTTTGTCCTTTCTTTTTCAAGACACAACATTCAAGTAGATCTCATATCTCTTGATATGTATGGATCTGATGTGATCCTTGAAATGGATACCTTGGAGAAGTATCATGTGGTCTTACACCATGGTGTCAAGGTGGAGATGTTTTGGGATGACGATGACACGTATATCTTCTAAGGAGATAGGAAGATTCTTCTGACGTGTCTGGTGTTAATGATGGTGGTAGAGTGGCTGATGAGGCAAGGTTGCGAGAAATTTTTGGTGCATGTGAAGGTGAGGAATCTTAGTATCTAGGAGGTACCAATTGTCTATGAGCTCAAGGATTTGTTTCTAGAAGAGTTTCCAAGTATCCCCCCACCACGAGAGATTGATTTTGGAGATCCATCAAGTCTTGGGTACCCAACCGATAACTCAAACATTGTACATGATGGAACCAGCTGAGCTGGCACAATTGAAGAAACAATTGCAAGAGCTACTTGAGAAGGGATTCATCAGACCAAATATGTCACCATGGGGTGCTCAAGTACTATTTGTGAAGAAGAAAGATGGATCTATGAGGTTGTGCATTGACTACAAATAGTTGAATAAGGTGGTGATAAAGAAGTATCCCTTATCATGGATTGATGACCTGTTTGACCAGTTGTGAGGAGCTACAGTGTTCTCCAAGATAGATTTGAGATTTGAGATATCACCAGTTGCGGATCAAGGTGGATGACATACCTAAGTCAGCATTTAGGACTCGGTATGGTCATTACGAGTTCGTGGTTATGCCATTTGGGATAACCACAGCACTGACATTGTTTATGGATCTAATGAATAGGGTGTTTACACCTTATCTAGACTAGTTCATGCTAGTGTTTATTAATGATATCTTGATATACTCTAGGGACAACCAACAACATGAGCAACATCTATGTCAAGCATTGGCCACATTGAGGCAACATCAGTTGTACGCCAAGTTCAGCAAGCGTGAGTTTTGGCTCAAGGAGGTGTCCTTCCTAGGATATGTGATATCTTTTGAGGGAGTTCTTTTGGATCTCAATAAAGTTGAATCTATAACAAAGTGGGAGCAACCGAAGACGCTGACAGAAGTTCATATTTTTTTTGGTTTGGTAGGATACTACCAGAGGTTCATCAAGAACTTCAGTTCCGTGGTGTTACCCCTAAGGAAGCTGACAAGGAAAGATGTGCCTTTCATTTGGGTTGACAAGTTTTAGTGTGCCTTCCAATTGTTAAAGGAGAAACTGACTAGCGTGCCAATGTTAGTTCTTCTTGAGCAAGGGAAAGGATACATAGTCTTCCGTGATGAGTCAAAGAATGGTTTGTGTTGCTTGCTAATACAGGATAAGAAGATGATTTCTTTTGGTTGTAGTGGTCCATGCTTTGAAAATCTAGAGGAACTACCTTTATAGTGAGAAGTGTTAGATCTTCACAAATCATAAGAACATGAAGTACATATTTTTGCAATAGGAGATGAACATGTAGTAGCGATGTCGTATGGAACTAATCAAAGACTATGATTGCATGATTGATTACCATCTAGGCTACGCTAATGTCATGGAAGACGCTTTGAGTAGGAAATATTCTTCATCAACATCTATGGAGAAAGCCCAATTGTGTTTCTTAGTGTGCCATAAGAGAGTCATGTTGGTATCCTTGCATCAGATGAACATGAAAATAAAGGTTTCCTTGCTAGCTAGGTTGTTGGCACAACTGTAAGTGAAGCTCACCTTGAGGGTGCAAATTAGCAAGGTGCAACAGGTTGATATCTTGATACAATAGATAACATTAGAGTTCAGTAGTGAGAAGCATGATGGCTTCCATGATGCAGATGATGGGACAGTTTGCTACCACAACAAATTTATGGTTCCTAGTGTTGACAACTTAGGGAAGGTGGTTTTGAAGGAGGCTCACTCTTTGATGTATGCTATGTACCCAGGTGGCACAAAGATGTAATATAACCTCTAAGATCTATATTGGTGGCTTGGCTTGAAATGTGATGTGGCTGAGTTTGTGGCCAAGTGTGTTGTGTGTCAGCAAGTTAAGGCAGAACATCAAAAGCCTACAGGGACGTGGCAATCGTTGCCTATACCGTAGTGGAAATGGGATCATGTGACTATTGACTTTTTGGTTGGTCTACCTAGGACAACCAAAGGTTATGATTTCATTTTGGTGATCATTAATAGGGTGACCAAGTCAGCACATTTCCTTTCTGTGAAGACAATGTATACACCAGATTTATGTTGATGAGATAGAGTGTTTGCATGGTGTTCCATCTACCATTGATCAGATAGACATCCTCAGTTTACAAGCCACTTTTGGGAGCTCTTACATACAACTTTGGGTATACAATTGAGATTTAGTACTTCCTTCCACCCATAGGTAGATGGGCAGTCTGAGAGGACCATACAAACCTTGGAGAATATGTTGATAGCTTGTGTTTTGTAGTTTTGGCCAGTTGGGAAATCTACCTCAGTTTGACAGAGTTTACTTATAATAACAGTTACTAGTGAAGCGTCAACATGGAACCTTATGAAGTGTTGTATGGAAGACATTGTAGATCTCTGTTGTGTTGGTATGAGATCGGTGAATACCAACTTTGTGGTCCTGAACTTGTGCAACACACATTAGAGAAGATCAATAGGAGTTGAAGGCGACACATGACATACAAAAGTCATATGCACACAATCGGCATAGACCATTGGTGTTCCAAGTGGGAGACATGGTGTATCTTAAGATCTCTCCTTGGAAGGGTGTTTTGAGGTTTGCGAAGAAGGGTAAGTTGGCTCCCAGGTATATGTAACCTTACCCTATGGCGGCACATGTTGGGAAGGTGGCTTATAAGTTGGAGCTGCCACATGAGTTGCACAAGTTGCATCTAGTGTTCCATGTGTCCATGATGAGGAGGTGCCACCCTGGTACAAAGTTAGTCTTGCATCCAGTTGAAGTTGAGCTTGATGAGGATATGCCCTATGTTGAAGAACATGTGTTGATTCATAATAGAAGAGTGAAGAAGCTGAAGAAGAAGGACATAGTGTTGTTGAAGGTCTTGTTGTATCACTATGGTGTTGAGGAAACCACGTGGGATCTTGAGGAAGAGATGTGGATGAAGTACCCATCTCTTTTTGCTTAGGATTTCAGGAGTGAAATCCTTGTTAGGGATTTATGGTTGTAAGGCCCCTAACCTAGCTTAATGCTTGGGTATGCTTGTTTTGTTTAATGATGATGCTTATAACCATTCTCCAATACTTTGGTATGATCTTATACCTTGTGGAGAGCTTTAATTTCTAGTTTGAGGTTGTTTGGATGATGATTGTACTTTGTGCGTTTGTTTTGGTGCAAATTGTAATTTACCCAATTTGAGGGGTTATCTTGTAATTTTCCAGCTCTAGAGTGTTCTTTCTCTCTCTTGGATACATTAGAGAGAGTTTTGTGTTTTGGGGGGTTCCTTGTTTGAGCTTTGGTTGTTGGTATGTATGCCCTGAGAGCCAATCATATGATGATTGGATCGGGATACATTAAGATTGATTTGATAAATATCAAAGGCAAGCTTCCAATTTATTATGGTTCAAACAGTTATGTAGTAATGATAGAGTAGAATGAATGTCTAGAGAATGATAGTAATCAATGACGTATGTCTTCAGGTTAAGGACTTGAAGAATGAGATCATACGAATGCTAAGAGTTTGTACATTCTTATTTTGTCCCTAGTCAGATGTCATTGTGGAAGGTTGATAGACAACAATGACACAACAAGACTAGAGTGTGTGTTGGTTGAAGACAGAGTCTCATTAGTCACAGTATGTGATATCAAACCAAGAACATAGATACATATTAGAGAACAATGTATCAGATAGACCCACTGTGAGAGTGACACATGGAACCATGACATGGTAGTCAAAGTCAGCTCTCACATTGATGGCGGTGCTTGTGATTCTTAGACCTAAAATAACTGCATTCATCACATGCCATTGTGTACACTTTGACATCATCAAACACGGTCCTGATATATGGATTGTTATAAAGGTGATGATTGGGTGACTTTGACACATAGGTTTTTACTACGAGTGATAGATATAGGATTTGTCCCTCCTAAGGGAGTATGACATCCATGGCCACTTGATAAGTGATACTAAGAAAGGCATGCGCATGCACGTGTGAGTCAATATGTGATATTTATGGCACACGTAACTTAGACAGTCAGCTTTGGATCAAGGAACATGAATGAACGTTGAAAGGATGATAGCTCCATTCCTTGAATTCATTCAGGATATCAGAGACAAAGGAATTATACATTAACTGGAACACCAATCACAAGTTGTAGAATTGAAAGTTGTTCCCCAACTTTCCTTTTCACTTGGGTAGCATTGATGTGCGACTAGGAACCACTCTTTTCTTGTGATGTCAATGGATCTAGTTAGGGTTAACGATGAGAATCTAATGCATGTATACAATCTTGTTCTTAACCAATTTTTTCCTAAGATCTATATGGTCAAGTATAGGTTTTGAAATATTTGAAATCAGGTATGTGCTTTAAATAATTATAAACTTAATATCTAGTTGAGGGGTTTTAATATGCTCATATATGCATATATGTATCCAATCACCACGTATATAGTATGTATCATATACATGCTATATCCCACAATGAAAACATGCAATAATGATAAAAGCGATGATTATGGCCATCGTATTGTAATTCCTTGAGCCACAAGGAATTATGGTCATCTAGGTCTACATCACATGTAACCTATTGTTGATGAAGATCTTGTGGTTAGGCCGTTTCGGGTTTGATCTGCTCGTCACATGATTGATTGGATCACCTCCTGTACGGTCAGTTGGTTGTCTCCAACCGATCGGCTATCTCCTCCAAACGGTCGGTTCGTCAGGTCATCAACTCCTCATCATGCCTCCAACTACACCATCAAACGGTCATCTCAGTCCCCCAGTCGATCGGTTGGCACCTCCAGTAGATCATCTTGTACCTCCATCTAATCGGTTGGAACCTCTAGCCAATTGTCTTGCACCTCTAGCCGTTCGTCTGGGCACCCTCCAGTCTTTAGTGTAACATGAAATAAACTATCCTACTTTTACATATCTCATTGGGAAACCCCAGGTTACATTTAGGGGAGCAAAGGTAGAAGAGAATCTCGAGTTACATCAGCCTTCAAAAAACAGCACACACGAAAAGCTTGATCGACTAAGTGTGGGCACGCCCTAGCGTGGTGCACTGTCTATCTCGTGGAAGTGTGATGGTGAATATGTGGGTCTACCCTAGCAGGGTGTATATTCATCATTTTAGGGTTTGGGTCAGACTTAACAAGGTGACCTTGATCGGATTGAGCACCTTGAGGCATAGAGATGAACATGGCAAGGAGTTGTGCATGACATCTATTAATAGTTGCATATGATGCAATTGGTAAAGGTTGCCTACTTGAAAGATTTTAGTTGTGTGTGACAACCCTAGTTGGACCATGACTGAGAGGAAATCAGTATCTTGCTGCAATATTTCGAATTGATAGTGATGGCTATCAATTTGAACAAAATAGTAGGAACAATAACTAATTGAAGGCCTAATTATATCGTAAAAATTGTCAAATCAATCAAATCAAATCAAAAGTGTTTTGGACTAAAATTGATATTTCCTTTTTGTAGAACAAATGGCTGTCAACAATAATCACTTTTCATTGCGATTGGTCCTTGAGAAAAACAAGCTGAATGGGACTAATTTCCACGACTAGTTTAGGACATTGAGAATTTTTCTCACTCAAGAGAGAAAGCTCTATGTCCTAGATACATCAATGCTAGAGGAACCCGCTCCCACCACACCAAAGGAAGAAAGGGATGCTTACAAGAAGCATATTGAAGATGCCATTGATGTGAAGTGCTTGATGTTGTTCTCAATGAACTTTGAGTTGCAAAGACAACATGAGAACATGGACGTCATTGAGATGGTTCAACATCTCAAGAACATGTTCAAGACCATGTACGACAAGAGAGATATGATGTCTCCAGGGTGTTGATGAAGTGCATCATGATAGAAGGATATCTAGTTGGTCCTCACACACTCAAGATGATTGGGTATGTGGAAAACCTGACAAGACTGGGATTCCCTCTAAGACAAGGGTTGGATACTGATGTGATTATGCAATCGTTGCCAGAATCTTACAGTCAATTTGTGATGAACTACAACATGAACAACTTTGACAAGCCATTGGCATAGTTGTTGGGCATGTTGAGGACAGCTGAGACACATATGAAGAAAGACAAACCCAAATCTATGATGTTGATCAGTAGAAAGAAGGGTAAGTCTAAAGGTAAGGGCAAGGGCAAAGAAAAGAAGGGTTTTGATGCTAGCCAGTAGCCCAAGTCATCTTCAGCTCTCAAGGCCAAAGGAGGGGTGAACAAGGGAGGAAAATGTCACCATTGTCAAGAGCCAGGACATTGGAGGAGAAATTTCCCTCTCTATCTGGATGAACAAAAGAAGAAGAAGGAGGGGATGGAAGTCTCCACCTCAGGTATTATGAAATAAACTTGAAACACTTCTTTAATCTAAGGTATATGATACCAACAGATAGATCTGACATATACGATATGCCGAATCTGAAAAGAAGTGATGGCCTTTGTGAAAGGACCAAGAAGGAGCACACGTCATTGGAGCAAGTGTTGCTACCATATATAGGAGTACCTTTCAATTTATTTCATCCCAAAGGGCATGTAATAGAGTTATGAACTGCTATTTCATTTTGCCAATAAATAGAAACACTTTATTTCTGCATCTTGTAATGGAAAGGATGTCTATCAATAAAGTTGATGTTTCAATTTCAAAGATATGATGTTTTGTGGAAATGCCTTATTTATCTTGTGGTACTTGATATACATAAGATAAAATGATACCTAAAAGTTATTGATGACTCAAACAAATAATTAGCATTATCATGAGAAATTCATTTCTAGATTCCATGTTGATGGATAGGCTAGACTCTTTTGGTTGTGAATCATTAAGATATATGACTGTCTTGGGCATGATAACAAGTCAATCTTCGCTAGATGGAGTGGGAGAATGACTATTCTATTAGGTATAATACATATTGATACATACCTATTGAAATAAATGCTAATATTTCAGATGGTGATTAGTGAAATACCAATATGAATATCTTGAAGTGTTCAAGAATATCATAAATGAAGTACAAACTTGGTAAAAGTATTAACTCTTTGATGTGATCAATGAATGGGATACTTAAACCAAATGTTTGAGGACCTTATGTGTAATTATGATAATGTATCATAGAGAACTCATGATTAAGGCATAGTGATGTCTAAATAAAAGAAGGAATCATACTCTAAAGAGTTAGAGAATGTTCATCAAATAACTAACCTTCTAGAATTCTTCTAATGAACATGCTTTACACTAAAGGAGATTAAGAATCACAAGTGTTGTGGGTTCTCAAATTTCTTATGTAACAAATACACCTCATATATCTAGGTGATGAATTTTTTATGTGATGAGCCAATAATCTAGATGATGTTGAGGGAACAGATTTTGAGTCATGGCTTGAGGCCATAGGATGCAAAATGACTTCCATATGAACCAATTAAGGTATGACCTTATGGTAGCACTTGATTGGGATAAAACCCATAAGTGCAATTGGGTCTTAAGAGTTAAGACTGAGATGGATGACATTTAGAGAAAGGATCATGCTTGCTATTGGAACTTGAAAGATTATGAAATTTGGCATATGAATATTAAAACTGCATTCCTGTTAGTAATAAGATAAGGCTGTGTACATGACACAACCTGAAGGGTTTTATGAATCTAATAATGCAAATGCAGTTTATAAGTTACAAGTGATTAATTGATAACCTCCCATTTTGTGATGTTATCTTACTAGTTTTTCTCAGTTTTCCATACTCTTTCTTAGATAAATTAGATAGAATCTTTAACTTTCCACTCTATTGTGAATATACCATTAGACTAACTTTTCTCCTTTTCTTCTTACAGAAAAAAAACACAAATTTTTTTTACAGAAACTCCAAACGGTCCCAAGACCGAATGGAAGACAAATTGTCCCAAGACCGAATGGAAGACAAACGGTCCCAAGACCGTGTGAAGCCAAATGGTCCCGAGACCATGTAAAGCCAAACGGTCCTGAGACCGCATGAAGCCAAATGGTCCCGAGACCGTATGAAGACCAACCGGTCCTGAGACCGAATAAAAGTGAAATGGTCCCAAGATTGTATGAAAGACAAACGGTCACGAGACCGCATGAAGCCAAACGGTCACGAGACCGCATGAAGCCAAACGGTCACGAGACCGCATGAAGCCAAATGGTCCTGAGACTGTGTGAAAGCCAAATGGTCACGAGACCACATGAAGCCAAATGGTCCCAAGACTGTATGAACGCAAACAATCTCCAAACCGTGAGGACTCAAACGGTCTCCAAATCGAGAGAGTCCAAATGATCTCCAAACCGAAAGAGCCCAAATGGTCTCCACGACCGTTTGGACCCATATAACTCAAACCGTTCAAGATTCACTCAAAGCCTATAAATAGGACCCAAGGGGTCCTCACAAGGTATCAAATGCTTGGATGCCCAAAGGTTGCCTCGACTATTCTAGAGCTGTTTCATCCTCCATCCTCCGCCCCAAGGTTGTCGGTTCAAGATCCACACTTCATCCTCAAGTTTTTTTCTCTCTCATGGACATAGAAGGTAAGAAGTGAAGAATTCTTCATCAAGTCAGCCACGTGGTGTGAAGATAGTTGCTCTTTACTCCAAGGGGTCGACCTTCCTCCCTCCTACGTGGATATGATGCTTTCTTTATCTCTTCCCACCTCCTTCTTTATTCTTGCCATGAGCGAGTAGTCCCATACACTAGGGTGTGGGGAGTAGCCCCGCTATCCATGTTTTCATTTCATACATTGTAATTCATGAGTTTGCAATAGAAAAATACTATCTCTTCTGTTGAACATCAATCGTTTAATAAATTCTAGTTGCTTGATCACCAACTTGTGCTATCTATTATCTGTTAGTGCAAATTGTCTATGTTTGTACTTCTAGATTCTAATATCGACTGCTTGTTGGTTCCAAATGTATGTAGTCACCATACGTTTGGTTTGGTATCTAGGAGCATTTCTCAAGGAGTGGAGTAAACTCACCTCCATCGTTGTACTTTCATACTATGAAATAGAATCAGTTGACGTATGAAAGTACAACCTTGACAGGTCGAGTAACACACTTTGCAAGGGGAGTGATGCAAAGTAAGTGACCATTCATTTGGGGATGACTAGCATTGCAATGCTTCCACGTTTCTCACAGTTAGTTATCTGAAAGGAAGCTAAGTCTACAAAGATACTGACTGTTTAGACCCTTTTCGTTGCAAGCCATGTTATTATGATGTATGCTTGATCCATGCATAGTGATGGTGAAACTCGATCACATCCTAGTGGTTTACAATTATCATTTACAACCTTAAGTTTACTTTCTTGCTATTTACTTTCTCCGCACATTATTTTTATCATCAAACCAACTCTTTGATCTAAATATCAACTTTTGAGTAGATAAGTAGAATTATTATGTTTTCCATCTTGTTAAACTGTTAACAAGACCATTGTCTCATGGATTCAACCCTTAAATGTACTATGATAAGACTTCCACATATCTTAGTATATGTGGGTGGAGATCTTATTTTAGCATACGCAAAGCTAAACATAGAGACTTACTATCTATAGGATTTTTAGTGATGCACGCAACTCCACGTAAGTGGAGGCTCCATAAAAAATTAGTGTCGTTGCCGGGGACAACATAACATTTTAATTTTACTTGTTAACTTTCTAGTTGATTAGGATTTTACACTTTTCTTTAACAATAATTCATATCATCTTGATTTCATCATTTCTCCACATTATCTAAAGTGAGTTTCTTCTTCTACTCGGGTAGAAAATGTGTATGCAACCTTTACATAACATCAGATTCTCCCCTAAACTAGAGTATGACTATGAGGTAGAACGAAGCTTCCACCGATGCATCTGACTCAACTGCCAACGAGACAGACAAATGGCTGACGAACAGTGCCAAGCCACCTTGGTTATGGAATGAGTTAACGCGACCATAGTAGCTCAAAGAGTACAACTTATTGCTGACACACGTGCTTAGATTCAAGATGAGGTTCGAGCTGAAGAACAAGCCCACGTTCAAGCTGAGAATGAAGCAGCCATAGATGCTGCTCAGATAGTGTTGAGAAACATACAACTTTGTGATTATGCCATTCCTAAGAACTTCGAAGATAATCACCCAGTTAGGCCCCCGCTCATTAATGTTCCTAACTTCAAGATCCACACGCAATGGATCCAGATCATGCAAGACATTTCATTCTCTGGAAGTGCTGGGGATGACTGCATGGATCAGCTAAAGTGATTCAAGTCTCTTTGTCAGCTAGTACCACATTCCGGAGTTCCTTTTGATGGAATCATGCTACACCTTTTTCACTTCACCTTGTCCAGAAGTGCATTGAGCTGGTATAAGGTGCTAGATGGGGAGCCAATCACCACCTGGGCTCCTTTGGAAGAAAAGTTTCTAGAGAAGTTTTTTCCACCATCGTTGACTTATGAGATTAGGGGACAAATTAATCACTTTTCCCAACTCCCAGGGGAATCACTGGCAGAATCGTGGGAAAGATTCAAGGAACTTTTGAGGAAATTTTTGCATCACGTAATCTCCCAAAATCAGCTGACAGAAACATTATATAGAGGAGTAAGTGATGACATTAAGAAATTTTTGGATTCCTCATTGATGCAAGGATTTTGAGTCGCTTTTATAGACAAGTTTTACATGTGTTTTATGTGTTTGTTAGTCACATTTGTGGTTAGAATCACATGATTCACTCACTTTAGTCTATAATCTCATTTTGCATCAAATCTACTATATTTCATCTTTTTGGTTGTAAATGATCATATTGATGTATTTTAGCAAGGCTCATTCGAATTTATCTTGAAATTTTAGGGAAAATAAATATAGGCAGTTGTCGATACCATTGTCAGCTATCGATAGTATCGACTCGACCACAATGAGACAGCCGTAAGGAACAAAGATGAGTCGATACCATCGACACTGAAGTCAATGGTAGCGAGATACCTGCAATGAGCCAGCAGTCAACTGGTCGATGCTATCGACATAAAGTCGATACTATCGACCTCGCCCAAATTCAGCATCAGATTGGTGATAAAAGTGACGCCTAAAGGTGTCGATACCATCGACACTGAAGTCGATGGTATCGAGTCTACATCAGCATGAAACCTTAGAAAAAGGAAGACGGGTCGATACCATCGACACGCGTTGATGGTATCGACGCCGTCAGATCAGGTTTTGTTATAGATCGTTGCTAATTGGACGATGGTGATCTTTTGGCGATCTAATGTTGTGCATATACCTAATTATGGTGGCCCTAAGCAGGGTATCACATCATTAGTCATTGCATAAGTCTCAAGGAGGAGAGGAGAGAAGAACGGGGCCCAAAGCCACACCCCGATCTTTCCGAGAGTTACACAAGGAGTTTTCCACTACCGAAAGGCTATAGATCGCTCATTCTACGCTGAGGAATGCTCGGATCTCCTCTGTTCAGGGGTTACATCAGTTCTATCCATGTTTTCCCCATGTTTTCCCTTTCTCTCATCATGTCTTTCATTGAGATGAACATGCAGGGCTAATCACCTTTATCTTTAGGATCGAGAGTAGCCCGGGTAATTGTTGTATGACATTTTTACCATAGTATTTCATAATTTGTCTCTTCAATCCATGGTATGATTTCATTTTCTCCATTATATCATTATGATTGATCACCCTAATGATAATATAATGCCTTTAATTACTTTGAAAGAAGAATTAACGGTTGAAAAGAGACGAAATTCATATTAACTAATAAATCCTTTGAATAAGGCGATGTGCAATTAATGGTGGAAACCCAGAGTATAATCTTCATGAACCTAGTTTAGGGTATAGGTCACTACTTCCATGGAACCGACCTAGATTTAGGTAGTTAATTGTATCACAAAAGTGAGCAATTCTGAATACAGGCCACTACCCGGAATGAGAGACGAATTAGGAAATACTGTGTAGGAATTAATACAACGAGACCCTGTGGTGAAACCACAATCCTAAAGATTCCCATTTGAATTGATTAAACCAAACATTTAATCGATTTCTCTATTTTCTTTTATTTTTCTTTTCTTTTTCAATCAACTCTCAAATCTTTTTAATCGGTCTAGCTGATTGCAAGTAGTTAGTAGTAGTCTACCAATAATTACGTTTCCCTGAGTTCAACTCGGGCCTCACAAAGGCCTATACTACTCTGACGTGTGCACTTGCGTTCTACGCATGGTAAATTCATGTCATGTTTTTGTCACCGTTGCCGGGGAAATGACAATTGTTGGCACTATGAGTGCTACAAGCGGCCACTCTAGGATACCTTTTTTTCTTTTAGTTACATTTTTAATTCTTGCAATTGATTGTCTATTTTTCAAAAATCTATATTCGTCTAGCAATGTACTTAACTAAATATATCATTTTACAGGTACCAGTGCATGGTGAGCACACGTAGCACAGACTACGCACAGTCATTACCAGAGGTCCCATCTTCGGGGTCAGACGATGAGGAAAACTACATTCAGAATCAATCTGAGAGAGTAAATTTGGATACTGAACAAGAAGAGATGGCTAAAGAAAAGACGATATGGGAAAAGATCAAGGGGTCTTCTTCCTCAGCATCAAAAGGGCCGATAAAGAGGCAGGCAATCAACATTTTGACTTATAAAATTGATCTGACACTAATAAATCTAGTCAAATCTCAAACATTCCATGGACTAAAGAACGAAGATCCATTGGCCCACATAAGCACCTTTGTGGAGAATTGTGACATGATCAAGATCGATTGTTTTCCACAGGAGACACTGTATTTGAAACTATTCCCAAGTTCTCTCGTAGGAAATGCAAGGCAGTCGTTTCATAATCTGGAAGATGAGATTGTTGAGACTTGGGATCAGATGATTGAGGTTTTTTTCAAACGTTTCTTCCCACCTGAGAAGACTAATGATTTAATCAGGAAAATCAACAACTTCACTCAGAATGCAGGTGAAACTTATTCGGAGACTTGGGAAAGATTTCAGATAATGATGAGAAGATGCCCTCATCATGGGTTAGACAAGGAAAAACAGGTGAAGGTTTTCTACTTCGCGCTTAATGAGCATGACAGAAGCAATTTAGATTCCACAGGATCATGATTCTTTCTGAACAATATTGATACAAGGTGTTGGGAGATTCTTAAAAACATGGAAAAGAAGCAGTCATGGGGTACCAGAGATGCACCTGAACAAGTTAGATCTGTAGGGGATGCTAAAGTCATTAAAGAACTGAATGATAAGATGGATCTTATTGCAAAGAGACTTCGGGCAAAAGAAAATGAAGATTATGATGATGAAGCACATGTGAAATTCATGCGTCAGCAACAGGGATATAGGAATAATGACTATTCCTAGAGGAAGGACAAGAAATTTTCCTCAAAAGATCCCAACAATTTCTTACAGGATCTGGAAGCTAAGCCCCAACCCACTGTAGAAGAAAAGAGCAATGAGTTGCTTAATCAAGTAATCAAGCAGAATCAAGAACTCATGAGCACGTTTGGTCAACAAATCAAGAAATAAGGAGTGTTCATGAATCCGTTTGGGCAAACTTTACAAATTCATGGAGCTCAGATGAGGACACTCAAGACATCTTTAGCACAGATGGCTGCAGAGATTTCAAGCTTGAAGAAACCAACACAACAAGGTTTTCCAGGAAATACAAATGTTCTAGGTGGAAATCAATAAGACAAAGCAATTCTATTAAGGAGTGGAAAGAAGATTTTAAACTCTAATGCCGATGAACCAAGCACACCCCAGCCAGAGACCACAGATGAGGCCACAGAGGAGGTACCAATCATAGAGCTAATAGAGGATGATGTGGAGGAAGCCACAGTAGAGCCCATTGCTGAGGAAGAGACTGAAAAGAGGACTTCATATGTGACACCACATCAGAGGGAACAGACTGTTCCAGTTCCCTATCCAAACAATATGAAGGCAAAGAAAGTGGATGCCCAGTTCAAAAAGTTCCTAGATAGTTTTAGGAAACTTTTTGTCAATATCCCATTGTTAGAAGCTATTGAGCAGATACCCTCTTATGGGAAGTTTCTGAAGGAATTATTACCAAGAAGAGGAAGATTCCTGATACTGAGGTGGTGGTTCTTAAAGAGCAGGTTAGCGCCTTCATTTTGGGAACATTACCACCATAATGACAAGATCCAGGCTGCTTCAATATTTCATGTTACATTGGTAAAGTGAAATTCGGTGAAGCATTGTGCGATTCCGGGGCAAGTATAAACTTAATGCCCCTCTCGACATTCAAGAAGATGGGTCTATAGGAATCTAGACAAAGCAACATGACGATTCAACTCGTAGATAATTCTGTGGTATGACCATATGGCATTTGTGAGGATGTCCTAGTAAAGGTTGATAGATTTGTATTTCTAGCTGATTTTGTGGTAATGGAAATGCAAGATGACCAAGGGAATGAGCTACTCCTAGGAAGACCCTTCCAGGCTACTACTGATATGATATTGGAGATGGGTAGAGGTCGATTGACATTGGGAATAATGGATTACAGATTTGAAATGGTTATGCCACCAAATACAAAACAATCACAGGAAAAGGATCAATGTCACATGGTGAAGCATTTTGATCAAAACATTTCTCTTTTTTTAGGGAAGGCATTTCTAGATATGGCTCATGTAATGACCAAGGTAGATAAGGGGACACTGGAAGTGGATATTATGGAACAAACAAAAGTTGTTTCTCTTTGTAAACTTGTGGGTTATCCAAATGATGAAGAGGAGGAAATTCCTCTATCTACCGAGGATGATGCAATAGCAAGTTCTACACTCGACTCATATCCAGAATTGCCCCTTGAAGATTTCTTATTCAACATCATGAATGATTGGATGAGAAGTACGTCGTTACAAGAATGTATAAAGATGCTTAAAGTGCTCCCGTTCTATTATGCCAAGCATTATGAGGATCTTGGGCCGCTCCCACCACCGCTTCAATCATCATTGATATGTCCACCAGAATTAGAACTGAAGGCACTCCCCCCTCACTTGAAGTATGCATTCTTAGCTGATGGTGAAAAACTACCGGTGATTATTTTGGCATATCTGAGTACCGGTGAAGAAGAGCAGTTGATGATCGTGCTGCAGAACCACTGTGGCGCATTCGGGTGGTCAGTTGCTGATATTAAGGGGATTTCCCCTATGCTTTTCCAGCACAAGATCTGGCTCGAGGAAGGAGCCAAGTCTATGATTTTGCCACAACGTCGACTCAACCCGAGCATGATGGAGGTCATCAAGAAGGAGGTGATCAAGCTCCTTTCTACGGGCATCATCTACACTATTTCAGACTCGACGTGGGTAAGCCCCACACAGGTAATCCCTATAAAGTGGGGAATCACCGTGACTCAGGATCTTATGAATGAACATGTTACTACCCGATTAGTAACTAGGTGGCATGTTTGCATTGACTATCGCCGCTTGAATTCCACAACTCTAAAGGATCATTTTCCGGTCCCATTTATTGATAAGATTTTAGAGCGTTTGGCTGGCCGCTCTCATTTTTGCTTTTTTGGACGGTTATTCCGGCTATAATCATATTTCTATAGACCCTACGGATCAAGAGAAGTCCACCTTCACTTGTCCTTATGTGACTTTTGCATATCGTCGAATGCCATTTGGGTTATGCAATGCATGAGCTACTTTTCAGCGTTGTATGCTAGCTATATTTTTTGATATGGTAGAATGCTTCTTAGAGGTTTTCATGGATGGCTTTTCCATCCATGGTGCATCCTTTGATGAGTGTTTGCAAAATTTGGATAGAGTGCTACAAAGATGTGAAGATACACATTTGGTCTTAAATTGGGAAAAGTGTCATATGATGGTTAGCGGAGGAATAGTGCTAGGACACAAGGTGTCTAGCAAAGGACTGGAGGTAGATCCAGTAAAAATTGAGGTTATTGCCAAATTACCTCCATCAAACTCAGTGAAGGGAGTGAGGAGTTTCCTTGGGCATGTGGGTTTCTATCGTCGTTTTATCAAAGATTTTTCCAAAATTGCTAAACCATTGTCTAAATTGCTTGAGAAGGACGCAGTGTTTGATTTTAATGATAAATGCATGCATTCCTTCAATGTTCTTAAAGAAAAATTAATTTCGGCACCAGTTGTTCAAACGCCGGATTGGACCAAACCGTTCGAGCTCATGTGTGATGCATCGGATTTTGCTGTTGGGGCTGTTCTTGGGCAGTGTTTTGAGAACAAACCTATAGTAATTTTCTATGCATCAAAGACCTTAAATGATGCACAACTTAACTATACTACCACTGAAAACGAACTGCTTGACATAGTTTTCGCATTTGAAAAATTTAGGCAATATTTAGTGGGTTAAAATTTGTGGTTTGGATGGACCACGCTGCTATTAAATATTTAATGGAAATAAAGATGCCAAACCTAGATTAATTAGGTGAATCTTACTCTTACAAGAGTTTGACATTGAAATTAAAGACAAGGTGGGTATTGAGAACGTGGTTGCAGACCATTTGTCCTGGTTAGAGCAGGTAGATGAGCGAGATATCAATATACCCATTACCGTGACATTTCCCGATGAGAAAATCCTTTCCATAAAATCCAAAGATCTGTGGTTTTCACACATTGTAAATTATCTTGCATGCAAGGAAATACCGGATGATTGGAATTTTCAAAAAAAGAAGAGTTTTTTCCATTCTTTAAGATATTACTTTTGGGATGACCCCATTTTGTTGAGGCAATGCAGGGATGGCATCTTACGCAGGTGTGTACCAGATGATGAATATGAGAGTGTACTTACACACTACCATACATTACCTATCAGCGACCATCATGCGAGCACAAGGACAATGGCCAAAGTGTTAGAGAGTGGTCTTTATTGGCCTACACTCTTTCGGGATGCCTATGACTATGTGAAAAGATGTGACGTGTGTCAAAGGGAAGGTAATATCTCAAAGCGGCAAGAGATGCCCCTCAATGTGTTTCAAGAAGTTGAGGTATTTGACTAATGGCGCATCGATTTCATGGGACCATTTGTGTCCTCGAATTCTAATTTATATATTTTGTTGGTCATTGATTATGTGTCGAAGTGGGTAGAGGCAATACCCACAAGAACTAATGACGCTGCGATAGTGTGCAGGTTTGTGAAAGAACATATCTTTTGCAGGTTTGGTGTGCCCCGTATGATTATAAGTGATGGAGCCACCTACTTCACAAAAACAAGAAATTTTCTACACTAATGAGTAAATACGGGGTCAAGAACAATGTTGGTACCCCGTATCACCTGTAGACTCAAGTTCAAGTTGAGGTTTCCAATCGAGAGATCAAAAAGATATTGGAACACACAATGGCATCTTCCAGGAAGAATTGGAGTGCACTCCTACCGGATGCTTTATGGGCATATAGGACCGCATTCAAAACACCTATAGGCACTACACCTTTGGGTTATATTATGGGTGGGCTTGCCATTTTCCGGTTGAGTTAGAGCACAAGGCACATTGGGCGCTACGGAAGCTCAATGTGAGTTATGATGATGCAGGGAAAAAAAGACTATTGGAGCTAAATGAGTTAGATGAGCTTAGGATGAATGACTATGAGAATCAAAGGATCTATAAAGAAAGTATAAAGCAAATCCATGATCGCCACATTCAAACGTGCATTTTCAAAAAGGGTGGTCACATTTTACTGTTCAACTCGAGACTCAAGCTTCATCTTGGGAAATTGAAATCTAGGTGGAGTGGACCTTTTGTGGTGGAGGAGGTGCGCTCACATGGTGCTTTTATGGTGAGAGATGGAGACCTCACGTTCCTAGTTAATGGTCAAAGGTTGAAGCTTTACTTTGGAGAGAACTACACGAGAAAAGTACATGAAGTTAAACTCATGGCACTTAAGCCAGAATGAAGAGCCTTATTGCGTCTAGCCTAAGACAATAAACAAGGGTGCTTGTTGGGAGGCAACCCAACCATCAGTAGTTTTAATTTGTAGTTCCTTCATTTTCTTTCGCATTCACAAGTTAGATTTGTTTAATTTCATTTTTAGTGTAAAAATGATACCCTAATCGTTTTGCTCAGTGTGCAGTACTGAATCAATGTCGATATCATTGACCACAATGTCGATGGTAGTGACATGGGTGCAGGGAAGCGACTACAAAAATCTTTCTGCGTCGATATCATCGATGGCCTCGTCGATGGTATTGACATGGTATCAGCAACCAAGAAAAATGTAGTTGATAGTATCGACAATGAAGTCGATGCTCGCGAGATCCCTGAAGATTTATAGAGGAATTCAGCTCAGTGAAGTCAATACCATCAACAGCCCAGTCGATGGTATCGACCTAGGGCCAGCAAAGAAGTGGCGCTCGTGCCTCACGAGGGTAATCGAACCTTAAAGATTCAATACCATCGACACCCAGTCGATGGTATCGACGGGACACGTCACTGATCCGCGAGAAGAATTCAACATAGCGCGCCAAAATGAAGTAGTCGATCTGTGGGATGGGTCGATACCATCGACCCATGTTGATAGTATCTACACATCACCTATCCAGGCTCCCTGCATCAAGCAATCAACAACCATCGATGGTCGCAAAGAGTGGATTGTTCTCCAGGTGTCGATACCATTGACACCCCGTCGATGGTATCGACGGAGTGACAATAGTGATGGGTTCATCTATAAAAGGAGGGGTAGTTTCTCATTTCTATTCACACCTTCAGAGTGAATCCTCTCAACTCTTGCGCCAAGCATCCAGAGCAACTGGAGATCTTCACCAAGCATAGAGCAATCGAGAGATCTTCATCGAGCTTTTCATCAACATTGGAGATCATCTTCTCCGAGAAACTCCGAAACTTCATCGAGCTCCATTCTTCTGTCCTCTTTCTTTCATCATGAGGAGGAACATTGTTGCATCATCTTCAAGAGCTGCACCGATGGTGATTGAGACATTTATTCTGCCCCCGCCAGGCTCCATCCCTCGTCCTCGACTTGCACATCCTTCTGCGGATGTGAAGAAAGTTTATGAGGAGCTGATGAAAAGAACTATCGAGCCGACTCAATATTGTGATAGATGAATGATCCGAGATCTCAAATTTGAGGATAATACGATGTATGTCCTCCATGGCTAGAAGGGGAACACGAGAAGGATCGACAACGTGGTCACCCATCATGTGGAGGGCCACCCCTTTTTCAGCGAGTGGCCGACTTATAAAGAATTGGTGGTGGAATTTATGGCATCGCTTGATATCTGTGTTGTCCCAAACGACCTCAATGCCTTCGACAGGGAATGGATCAAAGGCCGAGTGTCTTTCCGGCTCTTCAACAGGAATTATAATCTTACTCTACAGAAATTCAAATCCATCTACAACTGGTGGCATTCCCCCGAACAACACTGGTGGTCAGACAACTGAGCTGATTACGACGCCATGTTCACAAAGTTGGTGGCAACCCATCAAGCAGCTATCACAATGCCGCGGTGGCTGATTTTTAGCATCCCTTCGTACGGGTCTTACACCACATGTTGTGTATTACCTTCTTCGCTCGAGGAGAGCTTTTGCTGAGTAAATTCCAAGAGACCAACCTCTTCTTTCTGTATAATCTGCTGACATGAGGCAAGCTTAACTGGGGCGCGTTCTTCCTAACGCGCGTAATGGCAGTGAAGAAAAGTACTTGGCAGACCCCAATTCATTTTGGGGGACTCATCACTCCTTTATCCCTCTATCTCGGGCTAGACCTTTCTTCAATGCCTCACCTGCTAAGTAAAAGCTCTGTCAACCTTCATCATTTGCATTGGTCTAACTTGTTGAAATTTCGTGATGGCGTGGTATATGCACATTACCACATAAACAAAGAGTATCAAGAGTGCGCCCTTCCAGATCCCGTCTTCAACATCCAGGGGGCAGCATTTCAGATGGCCCATAATTATCATCGATGACTCTGACAGTGGAGAAGACGAGGACGACAATGACAATGACAATGATGAAAGTGACGAGCAGGAGGAGGAAGAGGAGACTGTTACTCCTCTTCGTTCATGAGTGGAACCTAGGAAGCGGCCACGCTTCTACCCGAGTGCATCATCATCCTTGCAACCTCAGCCACCACAACCCTCTCAACAAGGAGAGGATGTTTATTCTATACAGGGCATGTACACCATGCTACAGAGCATTTAGGAGATGCAACAACAGCACACTGCGTCATTTGCTGACATCCAGGATACTACGAATCGGTTGTATGTTAATCAACAAGCTATCTTCGAGAATGAACATCAGTTGTTCGCCAATCAACAGTAGGTCTACGACCAGTTGGGGAGGATTGAACAACAGTAGCAACCATTCTATGATCACTACTGGCACCAAAACTATTTCGGTGGATATCCTCAACCTCCATCCACGCCCCCATATGATCCAAACTTCCAGGGGAAATATCCATCATGGGATCCTAGCACCCCATAGTACCTGCCACCTGAGCAGTAAATGGTATCCCTGTTCCACCTGTTGAGATTGTTTTCGACTATGAGGCCACAGTCAGATTCAAGCTTAGGGGGGAGATGGAATAGTTTCTATCTTTTATTTTCCTTTCTCTTTATCATTTATTGACTTTTCTTTTATTTTAGCAATTTTCTTAGCTTTTAGGATCCACATGCTATCTAGTGTATCCGTGGATATCTAATGTAATTTGTCATCTCTATGTTTTTCACATGGGAGTTATGGGTAAATTTGAAAATTTTTCATGTAATTGCAAGCTTGCTTTGTTTGAACTTGAGCACCTAACTTATGAAAATAATTGGGTTTGTAAACTTTAAAACATAAGAACACAACTATACATGCCTATGATTCAAGGGTTGTGGACGAAATTGGATGTTGAGCCTAAACTGACCAAATGGTAATGGGACTTTAATCTGAAATAAGAGAGAGAAACCCCTTAATTTTACACATGTCAGTAACGAGGGACATATAATATCTTTCGATGGTTCTGTCAATTAATCTTATGATCTATCCACCTCATCTCATTTACACTCTACCATAAGAATTGGGAGCACTTTGTAGTTTGTCATCTCTTGATTGCATATCATGTCGATCGGATTGCATTGTAGTAGTTTTTACATCTGTTGCATATATGGAAAAAAAATTGCATTTTAGTCATGCATGCACAAATTTTAGAATGCGTGTCAATGTCATTTTAGTTGCATTTTGGATAATTGTAATCATTTTTTACATGATGTGACTTGCTTCTTCTGAAAATAAGGAACTTGTTTCATACTTTCTAAAAAACAAAATACAATGAAAAAAATAGAAGTTATGAGAGTAAGCCCAAGACGAAGATGTAAAAAATTTCATCTTAGCTCATTAAGCAAAATAAGGGCTGAAAAGAGAAGAAAAATAATAATAAGTAAGTGAAGATCAGAAGGAGGAAGGAACTTGTTCACATGCATAATAAGAAGAACAAGCACATGTGTAGTTTTGTAGATATCCTGTCTCTCATTGGAATGGAATGATAGTGCATGCATCATTCCACCTGAAATGTAAGCATTAGGTCATTTCCATATGCATGAGCATCATGTAGGCCATTTTTGTACTGTTGCATGTCAAACTGTATTGTGCTACTTTTTCTTACATAAACCGCCTATCCCATACAACCGTTGCCCACAATGGTAGGCCACCCGTGATTATCTCCTCAGTTTTTTATTTCAAGAGATCTGCTTCCATGTAGATGGTAGTTAGGTTATGAGAAACGTAGATAGGAGATCACAAGATGCACCAAGCCAGAACCGGAAGATTTATTATATTAACTGCCTTATTTGATAGTGTTCACTAATCTTGGAGTGGATATCTATTATGGATGATCATTGTCACATGTAGGGTAGTTACCATTCAATGGTTAGTGAGGGCCGGTATGTGAATGTCTGGTGGGAATCATATGGTAATGTCTGTTGTGATAGTATGTTCTTTAGTTGACCCTCGCAATTTTATTCTATAGTTTTGTTGCTCGAGGATGAGCAATGTTTAAGCTTAGGGGAGTTTGATGTGAGGATTTTGAGTCACTTTTATAGACTAGTTTTACATGCGTTTTATTTGTTTATTAGTCAAATTTGTGGTTAGTATCGCATGAATCACTTGCTTTAGTCTATAATCTCATTTTGCATCAAATCTACTATATTTCATCTTTTTGGTTGTAAATAATCATATTGATGTGTTTTAGCAAGGCTGATTCGAATTTATCTTGAAATTTTAGGATACACGCATATAGGCAGCTGTCGATACCATCGACAGTTGTTGATACCATCGACAGCTGTCGATAGTATTGATAACACCAAATTTTGTGATGTTTTTTACCCTTATTTTGTTATCAAAACTACCCATTTAAATTGAATTCCTCTCTTTTTATATGTACTTTTGCAATAACAGGCCAAACTACGCTCTTAATTTAATATTTCCATCTTTGTAGAGTTTTCCTCCAATTTTGACCCATTTGTCATCAATAAGGCCCGTCCCGACCCAAAAACATGATTCCACCTGCATCGGCCTTCCAACCGGCCGATACGCACACTGCCCGACAAGGGTAGCGCAATACACAGGCGCGCGACATGAGGATGTTGCGCAAGGAGGGACTAACGGACGACACTCCTATCTACCCGATAGGGAGCCAGGCTCACCACGACAACCGAAGCTTGTTGCGTGACACAAGCCACCCACCGGCAGGCGCCGCTCGTCACGTTCACCGACAGTCGACATCCTTGTGCTGGGCGACACTGATATCGGCCGTCCACCGACTCCGCGATAATAAGAGCTAAGCAAGGACACATGGCACCCTGAGTGCCATAACTTCCCCAACCGCTGCCTATAAATAGCAGCTACAGGAAGCCGAAAAGACAGGTCGGAACCCTGTACAAGTCACTCAGGAAAGCTGTGAAGAGCTAGTGTATTGTGCCTCAGTGCTTGTGTCGGGCGATTCAAGGTGAGCACTTCCCCATCCCGAGAGGGAGGGAATGGTTCACTTAGGATCGTCACGGGCAACACTGTAGGCCAATATCGGCCGACAAGGATCCCCGACATAAGTGATCGATACTAGGAGCATCACTCTAGCCCGACACGATACCGAACCCCGATACGCATCGTCTGTCACGGTGTGTCGCCTGAGAGGGTGCCGCCCGACATGATCGTATTGGATGAGGGTCCTCGCACGATGCAATCCACCCATCATGGCGTGTCTCCTGAGAGGGTGTGCCGCACGACACAGTTATATCGAGCTAGGCTGCTACTGGTATCGGGCTGGAGGGTCCGCTGTAGTCTGTCGTCCTTCTATATCAAGAAGGCGACATCTATCTTTACTATTTCAGTCATTTATTTCTTTTACTTCTGCAATGTAATCAAAACCTTATTTGTTTATGGGAATAGAAGAGTTTAATTATCTGCTGCTTATGATTGGTACCTTTGTTGGATGATTGCTATGTTTAACATCTGAACTCTAGCTTGCATGTTTGGATCACGTTTTGATTAGCTACCGAATCGTGTTTTCCTGTCGCAACAACCTCGAGAGAGGTGTTTTGGCTGTAGTGTTTGGTCTGATTCTGGAGTATGAGAGTGCTTGGAATCAGAGTCGCTTTAGAAACCTCTCCACTCTAACTTAAGTCCAGCAACCTCGAGAGGGGTGTTGATGCTTGGTTAGAGGTACCCGCTCTAAGAGGAGGGGTACGAGATGTTCCTTCTGTCGCTTGTTTTACCGAAGTTTATCTCCTTCGTACCTTACTTTAGCGCTAGTATTATCTCTCTGTTTCCATTGCATGAAAACCCCTAAAAACTGATAAATGCTTAAAACCTTAAATCTTCCTCGTAGCTCCAGTTGGAGATAGATTTCTTTTGTTTTATCGATCTTATCTTGTTGTTCCCTTTGGGGAATTTTTACCATATCTCTACCCTTGCCGGAGTGTAGCGTGTCGATTCCGCGTTCTCAACACTACCACCCTTGTCCCTGTGTTCAACCCTATATATCTACTTCGACCCCGTAAACAAAGTTGCAGGGGCTTATAAGGTTTCGGGTTATAAATGTAAAAGCTCGACTACCTCAAATCTGCTCTGCTTTTTGGACGCACGATTCAGGCCGGTCAAGTATCGACTCGGCCACATTGAGATAGTCATAAGGAACCAAGATGAGTCGATACCATCAACACTGAAGTCGATGGTAGCGAGATACCTACAGTGAGCCAGTAGTCAACTGGTTGATACTATCGACATAAAGTCGATACAATCAACCTCACCCAACTTTAGCGTCGGATTGGTGATAAAAGTGATGCCTAAAGGTGTCTATACCATCGACACTGAAGTCGATGGTATCGAGTCTGCATCAGTACGAAACATCAGGAAAAGGAAGACGGGTCAATACCATCGACCGGCGCGGATGGTATCGACGCCGTCATATCAAGTTTTGTTACAGGTCGTTGCTATTCGAACGGTGGTTATCTTTTGGCAATCTAAAGTGGTGTATATACCTAATTACGGCGGCCCTAAGTAGGGTATCACATCATTAGTCATTGCACAAGTCTCAAGGAGGAGAGGAGAGAAGAACGGAGCCCAGAGCCACGCCCTGATCTTTCTTAGAGTTGCGGAAGGAGTTTTCCACTACCAAAAGGCTGTAGATTGCTCATTCTACACCGAGGAATGCTCAGATCTCCTCCATTTAGGGGTTACATCACTTGTATCAACGTTTTCCCCATGTTTTCCATTTCTCTCATCATGTCTTTCATTGAGATGAACATGCGGGGCTAATCCCCTTTATCTTTAGGATTGGGAGTAGCCCGGGTAATTGTTGTATGACATTTTTACCATAGTATTTCATAATTTATCTCTTAAATTCGTGGTATGATTTCATTTTCTCCATTATATCATTCTGATTGATCACCCTAATGGTAATCTAATGCCATTAATTACTTTGAAAGAAGAATTAACGGTTGAAAAGAGATGAAATTCACATTAACTAATAAATCCTTTGAAAAAAGTGATGTATAGTTAATGGTGGAAACCCAGAGTATAATCTTCATACACCTAGTTTAGGGTATAGGTCACTACTATTGTGGAACCAAACTAGATTTAGGTAGTGAATTGTATCATGAAAGTGAGCAATTCTGAATACAAGCCACTACCCGGAATGAGAGACGAATTAGGAAATACTGTGTAGGAATTAATACAACGAGACTCTGTGCTGAAACCACAATCCTAAAGATTCCCATTTGAATTGATTAAACCAAACATTTAATCGATTTCTCTGTTTTCTTTTATTTTTATTTTCTTTTTCAATCAACTCTCAAATCATTTTAATCGGTCTAGCTAATTGCAAGTAGTTAGTAGTAGTCTACCAATAATTACATTTCCCTAAGTTCGACTTGGGCCTCACAAAGGCCTATACTACTCTGACGTGTGCGCTTGCATTCTACGCACGGTAAATTCATGTCACTCATCTAGGGGGAATTTCATGCAAAATAACTATGAAGATGCTTGGAGGATTGTTACACTTGGAGCCGAGAACCAATCTAATTGGGGAAGGTCATCCATCGGAGGAATTCTAAAATTTGGTAAAGTTGAAGAATCAATGGAAATGAAACCCATCATCGAAGCCCTAAAAACTATAGCTCACAAGCAACACATCCTTGAAATGACAATCGGAGAAAAGAAGAGCCCCCAACAGGTCAAGGTAGCTACCAGGACTTATGCGTCATGTTATGCATCCGATCATCCCACATTATCATGTGGTCTCCTATACAATGTGATGATGGACATGCAGACACCGCAGCCGCAATATGAACCAATCATCAAACATCATGAGGATCTGTTACCGGAGCAAGTCAATTCCATCCACACCATACCAGGACAAGCTTATTATAACCCGAATCAACCAAGAAACCATCCTGGGTTTCAGTATGGGAATCCTGCGGGGACTGCCAACCCACAACACTAGACCCAAGGAGGAGTTTTTAATAGATCACTACTAGGATTCCAGAACAACTATAATCGAAACTAGGGAAAATTTAGAGGAGGATTGCAAGGATTCACACAACCAAGAAACCCTTTTGCATATTACCAATACACACATCCGATGTTGCAACCACAATTGCAGCAACCTCAGCTACAACAACCACAAATTCAACAATCCCAATTACCTGCACCTCAGCATTAGCAACCACAACAATATCAACAAAATCCACAAAAGAATAATCTACCTCCGCCAACAGATGAACTTTCATTGATAGGACAAATGTTGCAATCACAACAAACCATGCTAGCCAACTAGCAAGCCCAACAAAAAGTCATCGAAGCACAGTTAGCACATATTACAACCCGATTAAAACCTCCAGCAGGAACCTTTGCTGGTCAGCCAGAGATAAACCCAAGACACACCAACCCAGACAAGAACAATTGAAATCCATTACCACAAGTTCTGGTTGTGCCCTCCCTGAAGCAACACAAATCATTCAGGAAGATGAAGATATAGTTGTAATCACGCCAATTGCAAGCACGAATCCAGAAATTGAAAAAACTATAGAAATCGAGAAGGGGAAGGAAAAGGAAATAGATTTCAAAGAACCTGAAGTCCCACCATATAAGCCCAGAATACCATATCCAGGCAGACTGAGAGGGACTAAACTGGATACTAGATTCCAAAAATTTAAGGAAGAAATGAAGAAACTACATATTGATATCCCATTCCGTGATGCCCTCTCCAAAATACCAGCTTGGGCCAAATACCTGAACACCTTGCTATCAAGGAAATGTATGACTGAAGAACAAGAGACTGTAAAACTAGCTCAGACAACTTCAGATATTATTCTCAACAAAATGTTGAAAAAACAAAAGGATCCTGGTTCCTTTGTTATCCAATGATCTATCAGAAATGCCTCTAGCAAAAAAGGATTAGCTGATCTGGGAGCTACCATATCTATTATGCCCTTCTCAATGTGTAAAAGGTTGGGTTGTAATGAATTGTTACCCACTGCAATGACAATACAGCTGGCTGATTCCACCATCATTGCACCGTTGGAGATCATTGAAGATATCCTAGTCAGGATAGGAAAGGACTCTTATGTCCCTTGTGACTTTGTTATTATGGATATAAAGTAAGATCTAAGATATCTAATAATATTCGACAGACCTTTCCTTGCCACGGCCAGAGCACTTATCGACGTTGCATCTAGTACAATTATATTAAGACTGGGTAAGGAAGCCATTCAATTTAGAATCTTTAATAGCCTAAAAGGTCCCAACATCCAGGAAGAAGTTTTTCTTCTCGAGGCAACAGAACAAATGTGTCAATTACCACAAGAAACAACCGAACCATCTGATGATCTGGAAAACATCTCGACAAATCTAGAAGTTGAATTCTCAGCCAGCAAACTAGTACAACAATGTCTGCGATATTTAGACCAAGCCGAAGAAGCTCCAGTAGCCACCTTCGAGGAATTGAAATTTGTCACCATTTTAGAAACTACAGAAGTACTCAAGGCCCCTGAAATGAAAGCCTTACCAATAGGACTCAAACATGTCTTCCTAGACAAAGAAAAACTGTGTCCAGTCATAATCAGCTCTACCTTAATAGATGATCACGAAGAAAGACTTCTTGCTAAGCTATGGAAACATAAGAAATCTATCAGGTATAAAATGACTGACCTAACAGGAATAAATCCAGATTTGTGCATGCACATACTACCTATGGTATAAGAGTTTAAACCATCGAGGGAACATCAGAGGAAACTAAACCCGAACCTCAAAGAAGTGGTTTGCCTCGAGGTACTTAAACTACTAAAAGCTGGTATCATATATCCCATTTATGATTCTCAATGGGTTAGCCCGGTCCAAGTGGTCCCTAAAAAGGGGGGGGACTACTGTCGTTCTGAATGATAAAAATGAGCTAATACCCACAAGGACTGTCACTGGATGGAGGATGTGTATCGATTACAGGAAGCTAAACAAAGCAACAAGAAAAGATCACTTCCCTCTACCTTTCCTTGATGAAGTCCTTGAACGTTTGGCCCACCAAAAATTCTTTTCCTACCTTGACGGTTATTCTGGGTTCTATCAAATCCCGATACACCCATAAGACCAAGAAAAGACAACCTTCACTTGCCCCTTTGGAACTTACACCTTAAGAAGGATGCCTTTTGGGCTATGTAACATGCCCGCAACCTTCCAAAGGTACATGTCTGCAATATTCACATGATTAACTGAGTCAATCATGGAAATATTTATGGATGATTTTTCAGTCTACGGAAATTCTTTTGATAACTGTCTACTTAACCTTGGAAAATTTTACAAAGATGTGAGGAAACAAACCTGATCCTAAATTGGGAGAAATGTCACTTTATGGTGATAGAAGGTGTTCTCCTCGGGCACCAAGTGAGTGAAAGAGGAATTGAAGTGGATAAGGCAATGATTGATGTCATTTCAAAACTGTCACCGCCTAAAGACATTAGAGGAGTGCGAGCATTTCTGGGTCACACTGGATTTTATTGAAGATTTATTAAAGATTTCTCAAAATAGCAAAGCCCATGACCTATTTGTTGACAAAATATGCAAATTTCAATTTTGATTAAGAATGCTTAAATAGCTTCATGACCTTAAAAATGCTCTAATCTCGGCACCCAATCTGAGAGCACCTGATTGGTCACAACCATTCGAGATAATGTGTGACGCAAGAGACTATGCCATAGGAGCGGTGCTAGGGCAAAGAATAGACAAGAAGCCCTATGTGATATACTATGCATCAAAGACGCTAGATGAGGCCCAAAAGAATTATACAACTACTGAAAAAGAATTCTTAGTTGCCGTTTACGCCTTTGATAAATTTCTCTCTTATCTAATTGGATCAAAAGTCATAGTCTACACCGACCATTCTACAATTAAATACCTAATTCAAAAACAAGATGCAAAACCCAGACTCATCCGCTGGGTGTTGATGCTACAAGAATTTGATTTGGAAAACAAAGATAAAAGTGTGGTAGAAAATGTCATTGCAGATCACTTAAGTCGCATCGAGCCTCAGGGTGATGACAATATACCTATTCAGGACTCTTTACCCGAAGACCAACTCATGAAACTCACTACTAGATTTCCTTGGTATGTCGATATAGTAAACTACCTGGCTACAAGAATTATCCACCCTTCTGCTTCCTACCATGACAGAAAGAAATTTCTTCATGACGCCAAGCAGTATTTTTGGGATGAACCATACCTTTTTCGCTTGTGCGTAAATAGACTATTCTATCATTGCCTACCAGAAGAAGAAATTATCCCAGTTCTAGAAAATTGTCATAATGGCCCTATTGGGTGGCATATGAGTTCAAAGAAGACTGCCCTCAAAGTTCTACAATCAGGTTTCTTTTGGCCAACGATAGTAAGGGACATCCACGATTTTGTATGAACTTGCCATAAATGTCAGCTTTCCGATGGTATATCTAAACAAAATGAAATGCCTCTTACTTTGTGGCAAGAGATTGAAATCTTTGATGTATGGGGAGTAGATTGCATGGGTCCATTTCCCCGATCTTATGGATTTTCCTATATACTGGTCACTGTGGATTACATTTCAAAATGGGTAGAAGCTATACCCATTGTTTCTTGTGACTCCAAACCAGTTATCAAGATGTTCAAGGATATCACCTTCCCTAGATTCGGAGTCCCTCAAACAATCATATCAGATGGAGGATCTCATTTCTTAGAACGAAGTTTTGAAGCTCTCCTCAGAAAATATGGAGTTAAACATAAGGTCTCCACACCTTACCATCCATAGACAAGTGGCCAAGTCAAAGTTTCAAATAGACAGCTAAAAGCCATTTTAGAAAAGACGGTCAACAGACATCGCACAGACTTGTCTACCAAGCTCCCTGATGCTCTTTGGGAATATCGCACTGCTTACAAAACACCAATAGGAATGAATATGTTTCATTTGGTATATGGGAATTCATGTCATCTTCCAGTTGAACTAGAACATAAAGCTTGGTGGGTCATAAAACAATTGAATTTTGACTTCAAAAGTGTTGGAGAGTATAGACAATTGCAATTACAAGAACTTGAGGAACTACGAATGACTTCCTACCAAAGCGCCTGGATCTATAAGGAATAAAATAATATGTGGCACGATGGACATCTCAAAAGGAAAGATATCGTCATCGGAGATAAAGTCCTTCTCTTCAACTCCATACTCAAGATGTTCCTTGGAAAACTTTGCACAAAGTGGTCTGGTCCATTCACCATCAAGCACATCTACCCAACTGGAGCCATCATCATTATTGATGACAATGGAGGAGAGAGAACTATTAATTTCCATAGACTAAAGAAATACTATACTCCAGCTGATAAAATTCCAAGAAAAACTATTAAGATTCATGATCATACTACATTGATCTAACCAAGTCAAAAAAATTTCGAGCCAGCGACGTAAAACCAAGGCGCTACTTGGGAGGCAACCCAAGAACAAAGTATCACCTTTTGATAATTTTCTAATTTCTTATTGCTTATTTTAGACCTATCATCTTTATTCAGGGAATATAAAAATTTACATAAGCAATCAAAACAAAAATAAAAATATAAAAACAAATAACCAAAATAATCTTATCCTAATGGTTTCAAAACCGTTTGGATCCAAACGATCTTGAAACTGTTTGGAGGAAAACAGATTCAAAACCATTTGGACCCAAACAATCTCAAAACCGTTTGGACCCAAACGATCTCTAAACCATTTGGACACAAACGGTCTCGAAACTGTTTGGTCCTTACGATCTCGGAACCGTTTGGGCTCAAACGGTCTCGAAACCGTTTTCTTTTGAGAATTTGTACCATCACCCCTCATTTTTCTATAAATACCACTCCACCCCTTCGCCTTTCTTTCCTTCGATTCTTGAACAATACCTCATGTGAAAACCCTATTCCATTCCTTCCAGTTCTCTGGTCCCGCACAACCTATTCGCACCACCTCCTCGTTGTTCCATCCCGAGTTCGCCTCCATCATCTCTGTGGATGCCAGTCACTTCTACTTGCTCCGTCCTTTTCCCTGACATTTCTGCCGCTATGACACTTCCTCACCCTCGAGCAGCAAGGTAGAATGCTACTACCACCATCTCCATCACCACTGCCCCACTGTAACGCCTGGGCCCACTGCCCAAGTCTCTAGTAGAGTTTCAGGAATGATGACTGTCCCCACAGACTACCACTAGCCTTAACTGTGCGCTTTGTCCTCACTCACACGCATTCCAGGATCAACTTCCCGATAGGTCACCCATCCCAATACTACTCCAAGTCGAGCACGCTTAACTATGGAGTTCTTAGTGATGGGCTCCCGGAAAAGGAGGTGCAGCTTGGTGATATGGGTAGTCCAATCATTCCTTTTAAGATCATGTTATCCGAGGCCTCAAATCATGGGATGTTACAATCTCCCCCACTTAGACTCTTGATGTCCTCGTCAAGGCTCAACTATATGGCCTCATAATCTGACCCCATTTCAGTGTAGACCCACAATGGCCCATGGACACCCATCTCCCGATCACGGAATACCAGCGCAAGGGTGGCTATGTCAACCATGGGCAGCCCTTTCCTACATGCCTGGACCACACGACTCGAGACTTGCATGCCACATGCCCATGCGGGCCCCACCTACTAGAGGGGTTATGGCTCTGATACCATTTGTAATGCCCGAGCCCACTGCCCAACTCTCTAGTAGAGTTTCAGGAATGACGACTAGCCCCACAGACCACCACTAGCCTTAACTGCGCGCTTTGTCCTCACTCACACGCATGCCAGGATCAACTTCTCGATAGGTCACCCATCCCAATACTACTCCAATCCGAGCATGCTTAACTATGGAGTTCTTAGTGATGGGCTCCTGGAAAAGGAGGTGCACCTTGGTGATATGGGTAGTCCAATCATTCCTTTTAAGATCATGTTATCTGAGGCCTCAAATCCTAGGATGTTACAACCACCTTGGTTGTTGTTGTTGTTATCACCATTGTCACTACTACTTTTACCGCAAATGCAACCTTTGCCTTTCCCGCCACTATCGCTACCACCATCGCCTCCGTCGCTGACGCCATTTTCAATATTTTACGCTGTTTTCTCCATTTCCGCTTTCCGTTGATCGTCGCCCCTGCCGCTTCATCTTCCTGACAGTTTCGACCCAAATAGTCGTGAGACCATTTGATTCAAATGGTCTTGAAACCATTTGGACCCAAACGGTCATGAAACTGTCTGGAGTGAAACCATTTGGAGTAAAACCGTTTGGACCCAAATGGTCCTGAGACCGTTTGGACCCAAACGGTCTACAAAACTATTTGGACCCAGAACAGTCATGAGACCGTTTGAACCCAAATGGTCTATAAGACCATTTGATCCCTAATGGTCTAAAAAACCATTTGGACCCAAATTATCTTGAAAACTATTTGATTCCTTCAAAAATCTAAATACAACAATTCCATTTTTATACAATGTTACAATCTATTATTTCATAATTCCATTCTTTACTAAAAATTTTATCTTTTCTAATACATCATTTCTTATCAATTCTTCAGAATGACATCACCAGCAAAGGAGCTTGTTGACACCCAATGGACCAGAAAAGAGCTCCTAGCATGTCGCTCGAAGCTTCAATTGCATTCTTGATATATGCGAAAAGACTGGAGGGATTCCATCAAAGGTTGACTTGCCCAAGGTCATCCACGACCTTGAGCGAGTCAACAAATGTTTAGCAGAAGATCCCAGTGAAGAAGTTGAAGAAATATCCTCAACATATGAAGATTCAGAATACACACCCAATTCCAAGGAGGAATCCCCAGTCACTACGTCCAAGGGGAAACGGAAGGCCCAAGAGGTTACCGTAGAACAATCGACCAAAAAATGGGCATGGAAGCAAGTCTGGCCCTCCACTGCAAGGGAACAAATCATGACAGAATATGCCACCCCTACTATTGCCTTTCCTGCTACTACCACCACATAACCACCACCTGTTGACCTATACATCCAAAACCTCCCGACTAGTGACAAAACATTGCGCCCAACAAAGTATGTCTGCTCAAATATACTGATGAGGATGGGGATTTATGACAGAGTTCTCACCTTGCTCGACAACGCAAATCTCTCAAAACTCTATTTTGTCACTGAAACCTCTTATGTTGAGCCCACGATAGAGTTTTTCACATACCTCAACAATGAAACTGTGGACGCAAAGGATAAATGGAAAGGAAGAGGTTACCGTAGGATGGTCACCTCACTTTTTGGAAACAAGGTTGTCTTAACTGAGAACATGCTGAATGAGATCTTCATCGACAACCAGTTTCAACTGAGAAAGGCTAAAGTTGTGGGCTTGGAAAACTCCTAGTTCAACCGGCACACCTTCTAGAAGTCCTTAACAAGGATTCCAACCTACAAGGCAAAGACTTGCAAGGCCTCTAACATACATTCTGGCATGGTGCGTACACTGCACAAAATTATTACAGGCACCCTTTTCCCTAGGATAGAGAGTGGCAATGTTATTATCTCAAATCTCTTTATCCTATGGTCCATTCTCAAAGGGTTGTCGATCAACATAGGTCGACAATTGATTAAAAAACACACATCTTATGCCCTCAGGAAAGAAATCTATATGGGTGGTCATATTACATCAATTCTGAAATATCTTAAGATGGACAGACTACTTCCCAAATGCACAATAATAAAGGGCGACATCCTAACCAATAAGCTGAGTCTAAGAAACTCATATTTCATAAAGGAGAAGGATGCCAAGCTGCATTATATTTTCTACCCAACCGTCAAAGCATTCAGAACGCTGCTACCTCTTCTAGAACTGGCTGATTATGACAAAGAAAAGCTTCTCTTCACTGAAGAAGAGATTGCCAACCTCATAGTCTTAGTCACAACAAAAGAGAAACAAGCAATGGTAGGGCAAATAGAGCACAACGTCAATGCCCCAACAATAAGGCCAAAGAAAATTCCAGTCACACGGGCATCTAAACTACGTGCACAAATTCAAAAGCAATCAGGGACACCCACATCGAAGATCAACCCAGAGGAAGAACCCCCACACAATGTAGAGAACGTTGTGGATCCAACACCAGAACCATTCCTTTTTGATCTGGATGTTGGGCTTCCCTCTACAACCACCCCCACCACACTCTTGTATCCCACTCTTCCACCATTTTCCACAACCACCCCCACCACACTCCCATCTCCCACTCTTCCACCATTTTCCACAACCATACCCACCACTATCCCTTCCTCCACATCCACAACTTCACCCACATCTTCCACTTCACTCATCTTATTTTTGGGCATTCCATTATCCACCTCGACGCCTGATATCACCTTCACTTCAACCACTTTTTCCGTGGCATTCCCAACTTTTCCCTTTTCAGCTGGGATGTCACCACCATTCTCATCCACCACCCTGATATCACTAGTGACTCCATCTACATTCACCATACAATTCACGGGTCCATCCATAGTGTCTCTTTCTCAAGGCACTACCACCCTTACACCCCGACCCCAGCCATCTCACCCATCCATCCATGGAGTCCCTTTTTACAAGTCGGTTAGGAATTCATACGACAATTTGAGGCTATTTGAAACCTCCTCACTGACCCTTCTAACATATTCCAATCATTTTTTTCTTGTGTGCAAGGAATTTCTACATAGGTCTCCAAGATTGACAAATAGAACAACGCCTTACCAGGCATCCTCTCTAGCATTCAACAACAGTAGGATGTAGCGACCCAACTAGTCAACCGCATCGACGACCGCCTACAACACCTGCCAGCTTTGGTACTCAAGATGAAAGGCCAACATGAAGTGTAGGCCCAGCAAGTTGACAAGGTCTCTAAGCAAACTCAACCTTTTCCTGAGACCCTTCGCGAGCTTCAGCAACAACAAACTGCCTTTAGCACACGCTTGGACAACATCAACAACAACCTTGCACAGCTCAACTGCCGCCAAGAGGAGCACTCTAACGATGAACTCAATCAACTATGTGCACAAGTAACCGATCTATCAGCATGACTCTTCTCTTCTGAGGAAAGATATACGGATCTCAAAGACAGCCACGACGCACTGATCAAAACCCACGAGCATGTGCAAGTGGCACTCGAAGAAATATAAGACATTCATCGATAGTGCAAGAAAACGTCAACCAAGAAAATAGCTGATAAGGCAGCGGACGATGATGCAGATGAAAGTCAAGATGACGATGAGGATTCTAATTCCTCAGTTGACTCCAACAATGACAACTCCTCCCCAGACGATCAACCTGATGATGTAGACAATGTTGGGGAGGGCCCCAGCCGAGGGACAAAATCTACAAAGAAAGGAGATGATAAAGACCACCAAGAGGGTGGAAACAAAGATCCCAAGTCCCCTGACAATAATGACAATGTAACAATGTAATATGGGGACCAGTTCTTTAACTTTTCATCTATGGGATCCCTGGGGGAGGCTGCCAAAGACGCAACTTTTGTTGAGTTCCAACAATGCATTCTAGGAACTAGCATTAGCCCACCCACAACAGTCATGCACCAATACTCTGCTCTGGAGCAACCTATGCCTTCCTCCCAGAGCAGGAAGAATCTGACAGAGTGAGTCTAGACATAGACGATAGACTCGACTCTGATGCTGACTCTGATAAAGATGAAGATCTACCATTTTTCTTGGATGACAATGAGCAGACTTCAATTCCTCCACTACAAGACCTTCCCCCTCCGCCACTGCTACCTCACAAAATGCATGACTTGGACATGGCGGATATCTCTACGTTAGATATTCAGGACATCTTCATCCTGAACACTATTGTAGATGATGCCAAAGATGGGGGGACATCATCTACATTAATACAAAGACAAAGCACAAGTTGACACGAGAAGACTTTTGTATCATCCTTTGACCACAATCGACGGTGAAGATGGCTATCTTCTGTGTCTTCCTTGCCAACGCTATTGAGGAATTCTGGAGCCCAAAAAATTTGTATCCTGTCTTCAACGCTTTACCTGCTCTATTATTAAGCTTATTACATAAGGACTTCCGGGCAAAGTCCATTGAGCGGCTGCAAACTAGCCTTGCATGAAAGGCACACTACATTTCCGTGCCCTTCAGAGTTTCCGACCACTGGCTTCTCATGATTATCGACACTTCGGCCCGCGACGCCAAGGTGTACAACTTCTACACCAGCGAGCTAAAGGACAGACAAATAAATTTTGCTGGATTGGAAGTCGGGGAAGAAAGATGCATACCTTTCCGGCTTCTCAAAATAATATGGGTTGCTTGCCCATCTCTACGACATGGTTGGAGCCAACCCTGGTTCTAAATCATCAACCCAACAGTCCAAACTTTAGCTGGTTCAGGGGATTGCACTTTTTGTACAATACGATTCATAGAAGAGCTCAATAGACAAATCCCCTTCATTGAGCTAGCCATAGAAGATATACACTCCCTACGAGGACGTTACACCATGGAGATTATCTGCGATAGATAGTTCTTCAGGGACCCAACCATGGCAGCAAATGACACACCTCGATACCTTTTCTCCGCTATCCAACGTCCACAAAAGTGTCCATATAGAACAACCCTAAAGGAGTTGGAGAAAAAGCAACAATAGACCGCCAAGGCCCCAGAACAATGCCAACGGGACCCTTATACTTTCGATGTGGTGGATGATCAGGGGGACATTGATTTGATAACAGGGGCCACCATCAATAGATGATCTCAACCAATGGTACCTTTATCTTCCATAGAACCAACTTTCTAAAATTTGACCTTGTCGCATGCAAAAACCTTTCTGATAATGAACTCAAACTCATCATGTCTAGGATTTACACAGAGAAAGATGAGCTTGTTTTCATGCACGGAAACATCCTAATAATGGTAGATTCTCTCCGTGAAACCGTACAAACCAAAGGCTCTTTATCCGTGAGCTTTATGACTGCCTACTAGTTTCTTCTAGCATGGGACCTACCTACGGTTTATATGGCGTCGGCATACATGAAGGACGATTTACTTGGATCCAAGAACTTCATAACCACGGAGTACCTTATCTCGTATCTTAAAAACACGACTCCAAAGTTCATTGTGTTTCCTTTTCTTCACTCTGAGCACTGGATGCTACTGGAAACAAAATTGCATGATGGAACTACAATCATTTACAATAGTTTCGACAGCCAGTTTGATCCAAACCAAAGATAGTATGATGTAACAGCAAAGACGCCGACAGAGGAAGTGGCTAAGGAATTCGCTGAACGACTACACGATCTCCTGGGAAAACAAACAAAGGCATACGACAATGAACATTTCCATTGCCCAACCTTCAACCACGGATGTCCCCAGTAGATCAGAGAATCAAATGACTATGGTTTCCACGTCCTCTACTAGATGTATACCATCACTGTTCTTGGAAAACAAGTGGAGGACATGAAGGACGTGGATTACCACGCTTTAAGTGGAAAATTTTAGCTAATCTCCTACGATCTCATGGAGCAAACAAGGGATTAGCAGAACCTTAATACCCTTGCCCATGTACTTCTCAACCTATCACTTTGACACCCTGAGGACAGAGTGAGTGATAAGTTAGAGGGGGGTACACTGGGAAAGGGTGAGGTATCATATTCAAACCCTTTTCTCTCTACTCTTTCTTTCACCTCTGTTCTTCCATACAAATTTTTCCTTTCCTTTGACATTTAGATTTTTCAGTAATTTCTTTGATAGAATAACTCTTGCATATAAGACAACAACTTTCGCTTCGGAAAAGAGTCACCCCTAACTAAATTAGAGACAAATTAGTCCTCAAAAGAAACTATATATGTAGCATTTAGGCATGTAATGGCGAATTAATAAATCACTTTCATACACTATTCTTATGATTTTGCTACAATTCTACATCAGACTCTTCATAGGTTAACATCTTGGCTGAAACAAGCTAAACACTCTCAAGGACGGGAGGGAACCAGGTGAAATCCAAATCAAGGAACCTCGCAAGTGGACTACCAAGTATGAAACTGTAATAAGTGCATGTCAGGAAACCCTAAGAAACAATTTTCTTCTTTTTAAAAAGAGGCTTGGTAGCCCAAATAAAATCCTAAATAACAAATTCCTAAGCCTATGACCATATGAATAAAAGCCTGAGTGTTGAATAAAAAATGAGAGTTGTGCCATGCATAAGGACTTATACGAAGAGCCAATAAAGGTCTTTCCCAGCCAGTACATTCAGCTACCCTCACAAAGGCAGATGTGTCGTGCCCGGTAGTGAGATCCTAAGGTCTCCAAGTATATGAAAAAGTTGATAAAGGACAAACCCGGCCGATACATTTAACTGCCCTCACAAAGGCAGATGTGTCGTGCCCAGTAGTGAGATCCTAAAAGTTCAGATAAACCCTCCCCCACTTAAAGGGGGAGTTACACAGTAGCCTTTAGCCAACCCTCATACCCATCTTAACTTCTGGTAGGAATTTCAAAGAAGTATAAAACTGCTTAGAGTTGAAGACATACATAGAATACGATAAATGAAAAGGTGGTCCCAATGTGAGTTATGCAATACGGAAGAAACCTGAGATCCACGCAACTCTCGATACCTGAACGAGTTAGTGCAAGAGGAAGCCCCGATAAAACTCTAGGAGATCTCTGGTTTAGAATTGAAGAAAGAGTATAGAAATCTTCACTAAATAAAATCACCTTGCCACTACGTGCCTTAGCTCTATCTAGATTGAGGACAAGCTAGACTCTAAGTTAGGGGGGTGATAACCTCCCATTTTGTGATGTTATCTTACTAGTTCTTCTCAGTTTTCCATACTCTTTCTTAGATAAATTAGATAGGATCTTTAACTTTCCACTCTAATGTGAATATACCATTAGACTAACTTTTCTCCTTTTCTTCTTATAGAAAAAAAAACACAAAAAAAGTTTACAAAAACTCCAAATGGTCCCAAGACCAAATGGAAGACAAACGGTCCCAAGACTGAATGGAAGAAAAATGGTCCCAAGACCGAATGGAAGACAAATGGTCCCAAGACCGTGTGAAGCCAAATTGTCCTGAGATCGTGTAAAGCCAAACGGTCCCGAGACCGCATGAAGCCAAACGGTCCCGAGACCGTATGAAGACCAACTGGTCCTGTGACTGTATAAAAGTGAAATGGTCCCGAGACCATATGAAAGCCAAACGGTCCCAAGACCGCATGAAGCCAAATAGTCCCGAGACCGCACGAAGCCAAACGGTCCCGAGACCCTATGAAAGCCAAACAGTCCTGAAACTGCATGAAGCCAAATGGTCCCAATACCATATGAACGCAAATGGTCTCCAAACTATGAGGACTGAAATGGTCTCCAAACCGAGAGAGTCCAAACAAACTCCAAACTGAAAGAGTCCAGACGGTCTCCACGACTGTTTGGACCGATATAACTCAAACCGTTCAAGATTCACTCAAAGTCTATAAATGGGACCCAAGGGGTCTTCACAAGGCTGCCCCAACCGTTCCAGAGCTGTTTCATCCTCAATCCTCAACCCTAAGGTTGCCGGTCCAAGATCCACACTTCATCCTCAAGCGACTTTCTCTCTCATCGACATAGAAGGTTGGAAGTGAAGAATTCTTCATCAAGTCAAGCACATGGTGTGAAGATAGTTGCTCTCTACTCCAAGGGGTCAACCTTCCTCCCTCCTACGTGGAGATGATGCTTTCTTTCTCTCTTCCCACCTCCTTCTTTGTTCTTGCCATTAGTTAGTAGTACCATACACTAGGGCGCGGGGAGTAGCCCCGCTACCCATGTTTTCATTTCATACATTGTAATTTAGGAGTTTGCAATAGAAAAATACTATCTTTTTAGTTCAACATCAATCTTTTAATGAATGCTAGTTGCCTGATCACCAACTTGTGTTATCTATTATCTGTTAGTGCAAATTGTCTATGTTTGTACTTCTAGATTCGAATATCGATTGCTTGTTTGTTCTAGATGTATGTAGTCACCATACGTTTGGTTCAGTATCTAGGAGTGTTTCTCAAGGAGTGGAGTAAACTCACCTCCATCGTTGTACTTTCATACTATGAAATGGAATCAGTTGACGTATGAAAGTACAACCTTGACAGGTCGAGGAACACACTTTGCGAGGGGAGTGATGCAAAGTAAGTGACCATTCATTTGGGGATGGCTGGCATTGCAACACTTCCACATTTCTCATAGTTAGTTATCTGAAAGGAAGCTAAGTCTACAAAGATACTAATTGTTTAGACCCTTTTCATTGCAAGCCATGTTATTATGATGTATGTTTTGATCCATGCGTAGTGATGGTGAAACTCGATCACATCCTAGTGGTTTCCAATTATCGTTTACAACCCTAAGTTTACTTTCTTGCTATTTACTTTCTCCACATATTAGTTTAATCATCAAACCAACTCTTTGATCTAAATATCAACTTTTGAGTAGATAAGTAGAAAGATTACAGTTTCCATCTTGTTAAACTCTTAACAAGACCATTGTCTCATGGATTCGACCCTTAACTGTACTACGATAAGACTTCCATGTATCTTAGCATATGTGAGTGGAGATCTTATTTTAGCATACGCAAGGCTAAACTTAGAGACTTACTATCTCCAGGATTTTTAGTGGTGCACGCAACTCCACATAAGTCGAGGCTCCATCATTAATCAATGTGATTGATTAAATGCAAGCAACTCAGAACTGGAAGTCTTTACTTTGAGTATATAGTTAAAAGGTTTGACAGATATATCAAAATAAAGAAGGGATCTGTGATTACAAAGATTTAGTGGGAGTGTATTCACATTCCGCATGATGATGAGGAATGAAATGTTCTAAAATGGAAATTGGTGTGGAAATACCTTCTTTAAGGGAAGATAGAGAAATGTCCTATGTGATTGGAATAAAGATATATAGAGATAGTTCTTGAAAATCTCTTGACCTGGTAAAGAGAGAGCATACATTGGCAATATGTACTGAAGGGTTCAGTGTGCACATATTCAGTGGGAGAAAACATGTCCATGTTACATGGAGTTACTATTTCAGATGCCAAGTGTCCCAAATTCTTACGAAGAATAGGAACACATATATAGATATGGATCTATCATGTATGTAATCATCCCATTATATTGTATGTATTAGGCATGACAAGAAAATATGCATTCATCATCTTGTATGTATTGGACATGACAATATGATATGCTCATCCTGTTAACTCATGTGACGAGTGGATATCTATCTACTTCCAGTGAGGTTCATTGGAATACCATGAAGAACTTTTTTGTTACTTATGAAGTACTAGTTCTATGGTAATATAAGGAAGAGTTGGGTGTAAAGAGTTACACTAATGCAAGCTTCCGAAATGACAGAAAATGATCACAAAATATAAAATATAAAAGTGAATATGAGTTGATAAATGGAAACGTTCCGATATAAAAGCCATTTTATTCTAAAAGGGAATGTCAAGTTTCCTTGTGTTATGAATAGCAGAGGATATTATATGAATCTAGAAGTTCATAGAGATGAACTTATAAATATTCCAACCATTGATGACACGTAGTAATACTGAGTCAAACAATGGAGCTAAATGTTAGGTAAGGAATATAAGATCATGTATTACGACAACTCCATCTCATACGATATGTCATAAAGTGAATAGATGTGAAACAAGAAATATAATGACTAAAGCAAAGTGTTGCTAACTCACTGTGTTAGCACTGGAGTAGTAGAAACATGTGGGACATGTTTGGAGATCACTAAAAATATGATTCAAAGGTGCTTGGCTCACAGTGCAAGTGGGAGTCTATTGGTATGTATGCCCTGAGAGCCAATCATATGATGATTGGATTGGGATACATTCAGATTGATTTGATAAATATCAAAGTCAAGCTTCTAATTTATTCTGGTTCAATCAGTTATGAGATAATGGTAGAGCAGAATGAATGTCTAGAGAATGATAGTACTCAATGATGTATGTCTTCAGGTTAAGGACCTGAAGAATGACATCATATGGATGCTAAGAGTTTGTACATTCTTATTTTGTCCCTAGTCGGATGTCATTATGGAGGGTTGATAGACAACAATGACACAACAAGACTAGAGTGTGTGTTGGTTGATGACTGATTCTAATTAGTCATGATATGTGATATCAAACCAAGCACATAGATACATGTAAGAGAATAGTGTATTGGACAGACCCACCATGAGAGTGAAACATGGAACCATGACATGGTAGTCACAGTCAGCTCTCACAATGATGGTGGTGATTTTGATTCTTAGACCTAAAATCACTGCACTCATCACATGTCATTGGGTACACTTTGATATCATCAAACACAATCTTGAAATATGGATTGTTATGAAGGTGATGATTTTCTAATTTCTTATTGCTTATTTTAGACCTATCATCTTTATTCAGGGAATATAAAAATTTACATAAGCAATCAAAACAAAAATAAAAATATAAAAACAAATACCAAAATAATCTTATCCTAATGGTTTCAAAATCATTTGTACCCAAATGATCTTGAAACCGCTTGGAGGCAAACGGTCTCAAAACCATTTGGACCCAAACGATCTCAAAACCATTTGGACCCAAACGATCTCTAAACCATTTGGACACAAATGGTCTCGAAACCGTTTGGTCCTTACGGTCTTGAAACTATTTGCTTTTGAGAATTTGTAGCATCGCCCCTCCTTTTTCTATAAATACCACTCCACCCCTTCCCCTTTCTTTCCTTTGATTCTTGAACATTACGCGTGAAAACCCTATTGCATTCCTTCCAGTTCTCTGCTCCCGCGCAACCTGTTTGCACCGCCTCCTCGTTGTTCCATCCCGAGTTTGCCTCCATCATCTCCGTGGATGCCAGTCGCTTCTACTTGCTCCGTCCTTTTCCCTGACATTTCCATCACTGTGACACTTCCTCACCCTCGAGCAGCAAGGTAGAATGCTTCTACCACCATTGTCATCACCGCTGCACCACCTTGGCTGTTGTTGTTGTTGGTATGTATGCCCTGAGAGCCAATCATGGGATGATTGGTGGGATACATTAAGATTGGTTTGATAAACATCAAAGGCAAGCTTCCAATTCTTTCTGGTTCAGTCATATGAGATAGTGATAGAACAGATTGAATGTCTAGAGAATGACAGTACTCAATGATGTATGCTTTCTGGTTAAGGACCTGAACGATGAGATCATATGGATGCTAAGACTTTGTACATTCTTGTTATGTCCCTAGTCGGATGTCATTGTGGAAGGTAGATAGACAACAATGACACACAAGACTAGATTGTGGTGTTGGTTGATGACAAAATCTCATTAGTCATGATATAGAAATATCAAACCAAACACATAGGTACTTGTTAGAGAACAAGGTACCGGACAGACCCACCGTGAGTTTGACACGTGGAACCATGAGATGGTAGTCACAGTCAGTACTCACAGTGATGGTGGTGAGTGTGATTCTTAGACCTGAAATCACTGCACTCAACACATGTCGTTGGGCACACTTTGACATCATCAAACGCACTCCTGAAACATGGGTTGTTATAAAGGTGATGATTGGGTGGCTTTGACACATGGGGCTTTTGAGGGGTGAGTGATAGATATGGGATTTGTCCCTCCTGAGGGAGTTTGATATCCAAGGCCACTTGATGAGTAGGATTGAGATAGGCGTGCGCACGCATGTGTGAATCAGTATGTGATATTGATGTCATACATATCTCCTTGAATCTACTCTGAGATCAAGAAAGTGAATGAGCGTTGACAGGATGATTGTTCCATGCCTTGAGTTCATTCGGGATATCAGTGACAAAGGAATTATACATTCATTGTAACACCATTCACAGATTGTAGGATGAAAGTTGTTCTCCAACTTTCTACTTTCACTTGGGTAGCAATGATGTGTGACTAGGCACCGCTCTTTGCTTGTGAAGTCATAAGTGTTATGGACTTTCACTGCCAACGTGAAATGGACCTGCAGGGTCACACACATAGGATTTAACCTGTAAGAGGAGTTTTGTCTACAAGCAACGTTTAGATTGATTACTAAAGGAGTTTAGTAGTTAAATTAAACACTCAATTAGTCGATAGCTCAATATCATATGGTTCAAGGTGTTGGACACATTGATTGGAGTATCAGATTGATTGAAATCGCAATTGACTGATTTTGTCCAACCTGTGCTCCCAACCGATCGGCTCATGTGATGAACCAGTCGGCTGAGGTGCTGAACCGGTCGGTTGGAGTGTCCAGGCCAATCGGCCCATGCCCAGGTTGAAATGACCGGTTCAAGAGTTGAACCGATCGGCTCAACTGGTGCAACCGACCAGTTGGGAAAGTCATGTCGGCAAGAATTTTCCTTTGGTTTCAAATTGCCCAATTCGATTGGAAATAACATTGGTATACGATACCAATTGAGAACGAAACAAGGAAAGTCTTTTTGAGCTGGATTCAGGGCACTAACCGATCAGTTGGAGTGCCCTAAATGATTGGCTCAGGTCCAACCGATCAGCTCAATGGCCGAACCGATCGGTTCAGTTGTGAACCGATCGGTTCAGTTGTGAACCGATCATTTCAAGTTGCGAACCGGTTGCTTTTTGTGGAAAATTCTCGAACCCTTATACTCCTGCTTTAGTCCCGTATTGCTGGGCACAGAATACCCTGTCCCATGACCCGCCTATATATATAGGGGTATTGGGGGCTTCTCAAAGTACAACTCAATGCAAGCCGATTGCTTTGCGAAGTTGTCATTCTCTCTAGTTTTGGTAACCGTGAGAGATCCCGAGCAAGTGCTTCCCGCAAAAGGGAGGTGCAGCAAGGGAAGGACAACTGCAGTTGCAACTGGTAGCAAGAGAGTGTGTTGGCGACTAGTACGTCAACAGGAGGGTGCGACTCCTTCCACTTCCTTGTGGGACAAGGAGAGTGGAGTTCCAGGTGGTCCGTGTGGACTACTACAGAGGCGGGAGGACACTGCCGCTTAGGAGGACAACTGTCATCCGACAGTCCGGTAGGAGGAGGAGGAGTCAGTCCCGGTGCGACCAGGAGATGCACAGACGCCGTCCAAGACCGGAGTTGAAGACCGCGCAAGGCGCGAGGTATTGTCGCCGAGCAAGCCTCGGGACAAGGTATGATTCCACAAACCATCATTTCCTATTATATAGACGTTGACGCGTTTCCTCGGTATGGGTTAGGGGAGAAAATGTTTTTGTTTCCGCTGCCTTCTCTATCTCCCCTAGAACCCAACAATGGTATCAGAGCCACGTCAACTGTTCTATATTTTAGGAATATCGATATGATCAATTTTGGTTTGTTGCCTTTATTTATTGCATGCGATGTGAATAATATCGGCTTTATGCATGTCAAATCCTAAATCCCAAATTACATATATGATATGTTTTATTAATGCACTCGATACGCGTCGCCCTTAAACGAGTTTTGTGGTGGATGTGTGTAGCGTGATTATGGCCTATAAACCCCTATCTGTGTGTGGTTGTTTGTGGTTGTTTGAATCTCGGTCTGCACACCGATCTTCCCTCTCTTAGTCTTGATGTAACTCGAAATAATTCGAGATTCTTTCCTACCTTTGCTCCCCCCGAATGTAACGCGGGGTTTCCCTTTTAAAGCAATGTAATAAATAGGATAGATTTTTATTTCTTGTTATGTCAAAGACCGGCGACATCAAGACGACTGTTCAGAAGATCGACTCATTGACCTTCCAGACGGTCGGTTCAATGAGTGAACCGATCGGTTGATGTCTGGTTCGAGGAGCGAGACGAGCGGGTGGCGGACATGATGAGATGCACGACGACCAGGCGAACCGATCGGTTGGAGGAGCCAACCGATCGGCTAGTGGCACCCAGACGACCGGCTGGAGAGTACAGATCATTCATGTGATGAGTTGATCAACTCGGATGGCAAGGCACAGAGTTCATCTTGTACAGGTTGCATGTGATGTAGACCTAGATGACCGTGATTCCTCTTGGCTCGAGGAATCACATTAGGATGGACATAATCATCGCTTTTTATCGTGTGTGCATGTTTTCTGTGGGATATAGCATGTATCTGATACGTACTATGTATTGTGGTGATTGGATATGTATATGTATATAAAAACCAAATCCCTCATTAAAATATTAAGTCTTATATGCCTTCCATTAGCGGCACACATGAAAAGCTCGATCGACCAAGCGTAGGTTACGCCAAAGCGTGGTGCGCCGTCTATCTTGTGGAAGTGTGAAGGGTAGACATGTAGGTTTTGCCAAAGCAGGGTGCATGTTCTACCGTGTCGGATTTTGGGTTAGACTTAACTGGTGATTCTTAGAGCGTCTAAGCCCAGCGGCAAGGAATGTTCATGGCAAGGTGTTGTGCATGTTCATTCAACAAGAGTTGCATATGATGCAATTGGCAAGAGTTTCCTACCTGAGAGATCTAAGTTGTGGGCGATCAGCCAAAGCTGACTCATGACTTAGAGGATTTCAGGATCTTTCCCACTAGAAGGTTGTACGCTGCAATCTTCCGAATTGATGGTGAGGGCTATCAATTTGAACTAAAATAGTGGGAGCGATAATTAATTAAAGGCCTAATTTTATCATCAACTTTTCAAATCAATCAAATAAGTCAAAAGAGTTTTGGACTGAAATTGCATATATTTCCTTTTGTTAAAATAAATGGTTAATCGACAAATCACTTTATTTGCGATCGGTCTTTGAAACCAACAAATTAAATGGGAATAATTCCACGACTGGTTAGGATGGTGAGAAGTGTTCTCAAAGAACAAAAGCTCCAAGTCCTAGTTATACCAGAACCAGATGAACTCGATCCCACCACATCAATGGCTGAAAGTATGCTTATGGAAGCATACTGAGAAAGACATTGATGAGGAGTGCTTGATGTTGTGTTCTCTGAACTATGAGTTGCAGAGACAACATGAGACATATGATGTCTCCAAAACACTGTCCTAGTATGGCATGACAGAAGGAGATCCAGTAAGGTATTCACACACTCAATGTGATTGGGTATGTGGAAAGACCTGACTAAGATGGATTCTATCTGAGCCAAGAGTTGGCTATTGGTATGATACTACAAATGTTGCGAGAATCATACAATTCATGATAAGCTACAACATGAACAACTTTGACAAGCGTTGACAGAGTTGTTGGACATGTTGAGGATAGTAGAGGCAAAGATGAAGAAAGACAAACCATAATCTTTGATGTGATCAAAGAAAAGGTAAGTCTTAAGGGCAAGGGAAAAGCTAAGAAGTGTTTTGATGCTAGCCAGAAATTCAAGCCGTCTTCATCCTCAAGGCACATGGGGAAAGGGTGTATGAGGGAACTGCCCTCTATATCTGGAAGAACAAAAGAAGATGAAGGAGGGGATGGAGATCTCCACCTAAGGTATCATGAAATGAACCGCTTCTTTATCCGAGGTATATGATACCGAGATATGGATATGTCATATATGATACGCAATATCCGCAAAGAAGTGATGGCCTTTGTGAAAGGACCAAGAAAGAAGTACCCATCATTGGAGCAAGTGTTGCTGCCATAGATAGGAGTACCTTTCAGTTCATTTCAGCTTAAAGGACACGAAATAGAGTTGAGAACTACTATTTCATATATTGCCAATAGATAGAAACACTTTATTATTGCATATTGTATGACAATGATGGCAATTAATAAAGTTGATGTTTCAATCTCAAAGATATGATCTTTGTGGCAATGCCTTGTTTATCTTGTAATACCTGGTATGTATTAGATAAAATGATACCTTGAAGCTATAGATAACTCAAACAATCAAATTAGCATCAATCATGAGAAATTCATTTCTAGTTTCCATATGATGGATAAATCTAGACTCTTTTGGTTAGAGAACCAGTAAGAGACATGAATCTCTTGTACATGATTAATCAATCTTCACTTAAGGTAGTGGAAGAATGATTGTCCTATTAGGTATAATACATATGATGTATTTACATACCTATTGGAACAGATGCTAATACTTCAAATAGTGTTTAGAGAAATACCAATATGAATGTCTTGAAGTGTTCAAGATTATCATAAATGAAGTACAAATTTGGTAAAGCATTAATTATTGATGAGAACAATGAATGAAATACTTGGACCAAATGTTTGAGATCCTTATGAGTGATTATGATAGTGTATCATAGTGAACTCATGATTAAGGCATGGTGATGTCTAAATCAAGAAGGAATCATACTCTAAGGAGTTAGAGAATGATTATCGAATAGCTGAATTCTTCTCAATAAAAGAATACCCCACACTAATAAAGGACATTAAGAATCACAAGGGTTGTGAATTCTTATATTCTTGACAGATACACCTCAATTATATATGTGATGAGTTGTTCATATGATGAGTCAACTATCTAGATGAATATGAGGAATCAGATTTTGAGTTATGGTATAAGACCATTACATCCTAAATGACATCCATGTGAACCAAAAGGTATGACCTTGATGGTAGCACTCATTGGATCATATCCATAAGTGCAAGTGAGTCTTAAGTGTTAAGACACATGGATAACATTTTGAGAAGGATGATGCTTGTTGATTGCAACTTAATGACTGAGACATTTGGCATATGGATACTAAAACCACATTGCTATGAGGAATAAAACAAGGATGTGTACGTGACACAACCTATAAGGTTTATGAATCCACTAATGCAAATGAAGTCTATAAGTTACAATGGACTAATTAATGTGATTGATTGAGTATAAGCAACTCAAAATTGGATCTTTAATTTGATGATATAGTCAAAGGGTTTGACTGATATGTCAAAGATAAAGAAGGGATTTGTGATTTAGTGGGAGCGTATTCACATTCCACATATTGATGTGAAATGGAAATGTTCTAGAATGGAAATCCAAAAGTGGAAATTATCTTTAAGGAAGATAGAGATGTTTCCTATATGATAGGAATAGAGATCTATAGAGATAGTTCTCGACAAATCTCTTGACCTGGAAAAGAGAGAGCATACATTGGCAATTTGTACTGAAGGGTTCAGTATGCACAGATTCAGTGGGAGAAAACTTGTCCATGTTATATGGATATTAGTATCCCAAGGCCAAGTGTCCAATTCTTATGAAGAATGGGAACACTAAGAATATATATGGATCTATCATGGATGTAATCATCCCATTGTCTTGCATGTATGACATGGCAAGAATAAAATGCATTCATCATTTTGTATGTATGACATGACAATATGATGTGCTCATCCTGATAACTCGTATGTGGGACATGACGAGTGGATGTCTGTCTACTTCCAGTAAGGGTTACTGGAATACCATGAGAACTTGATAAGTACTTATGAAGTACTAGTTCCATGGAGATAAGGAAGAGTTTGATGTAAAGAGTTACATTGATGCAAACTTCCGAAAAGACAGAGAATTAATCGCAAGATATACAGAAGATGTATAACAGTGAAAGTTTGTTGATAATTGGAAGTGTTCCAATAAAACCATTTAAAAGGGAAATGTCGAGTATCCGTGTGTTAGAGAACAACAGTGGATACTATATGGATCTGGAAGTTCATGAGATGAACTTATAGATATTCCGGTCATTGATGACAAGTCTGGAATCCTTGATTATGCAATGTGGCTAAAGGTTAGCAAAGGAATACTAGATCGCATATTACGACAACTCCATCTCATACGTGTGACGTACAGCGAAGAGATGTGAGACATGCAATTTATACTGACTTTGGCAAGGTGTTGCCATTACTCACTATGTTCTCACTAGAGCACAGTAACATGTGGAACATGTTTGAAGATCACTATGAATATGATTCAAGGGTGATTGGATCGCATTGCAAGTAGGAGTCTGTTGGTATGTATGCCCTGAGAGCCAATCATGGGATGATTGGTGGGATACATTAAGATTGGTTTGATAAACATCAAAGGCAGGCTTCCAATTCTTTATGGTTCAGTCATATGAGATAGTGATAGAACAGATTGAATGTCTACAGAATGACAGTACTCAATGACGTATGCTTTCAGGTTAAGGACCTGAACGATGAGATCATACAGATGCTAAGAGTTTGTACATTCTTGTTATGTCCCTAGTCGGATGTCATTGTGGAAGGTAGATAGACAACAATGACACACAAGACTAGATTGTGGTGTTGGTTGATGACAGAATCTCATTAGTCATGATATAGAGATATCAAACCAAACACATAGGTACTTGTTAGAGAACAAGGTACCGGACAGACCCACCATGAGTTTGACACATGGAACCATGAGATGGTAGTCACAGTCAGTACTCACAGTGATGGTGGTGAGTGTGTCTTAGACCTGAAATCACTGCACTCAACACATGTCGTTGGGCACACTTTGACATCATCAAACGCACTCCTGAAACATGGGTTGTTATAAAGGTGATGATTGGGTGGATTTGACACATGGGGCTTTTGAGGGTTGAGTGATAGATATGGGATTTGTCCCTCCTGAGGGAGTTTGATATCCAAGGCCACTTGATGAGTAGGATTGAGATAGGCGTGCGCACGCATGTGTGAATCAGTATGTGATATTGATGTCATACATATCTCCTTCAATCTACTCTGAGAACAAGAAAGTGAATGAACGTTGATAGGATGACTGTTCCATGCCTTGAGTTCATTCAGGATATCAGTGACAAAGGAATTATACATTCATTATAACACCATTCATGGATTGTAGGATGAAAGTTGTTCTCCAACTTTCTACTTTCACTTGGGTAGCAATGATGTGTGACTAGGTACCGCTCTTTGCATGTGAAGTCATAAGTGTTATGGACTTTCACTGCCAACGTGAAATGGACCTGCAGGGTCACACACATAGGATTTAACCTGGAAGAGGAGTTTTGTCCACAAGCAATGTTTAGATTGATTACTAAAGGAGTTTAGTAGTTAAATTAAACACTCAATCAGTTGATAGCTCAATATCATATGGTTCAAGGTGTTGGACGCATTGATTGGAGTATCAGATTGATTGAAATCGCAATTGACTGATTTTGCCCAACCTGTGCTCCCAACCGATCGGCTCATGTGATGAACCGGTCGACTGAGGTGATGAACCGGTCGGCTGGAGTGTCCAGGCCGATCGGCTCATGCCCAGGTTGAAACGACCGGTTCAAGAGTTGAACCGATCGGCTCAACTGGTGCAACCGACCAGTTGGGAAAGTCATGTCGGCAAGAATTTTCCTTTGGTTTCAAATTGCCCAATTCGATTGGAAATAACATTGGTATACGATACCAATTGAGAACGAAACAAGGAAAGTCTTTTTGAGCCCGATTCAGGGCACCAACCGATCGGTTGGAGTGCCCCAAACGATCAGCTCAGGTCCAACCGATCGGCTCAATGGCTGAACCGATCGGTTCAGTTGTGAACCAATCATTTCAAGTTGCGAACCGGTTGCTTTTTGTGGAAAATTCTCGAACCCTTCTACTCCTGCTTTAGTACCATGTTGCCGGGCACAGAGAACCCTGTCCCATGACCAACCTATATATATAGAGGTATTGGGGGCTTCTCAAAGTAAAACTCAATGCAAGCCGGTTGCTTTGTGAAGTTGTCGTTCTCTCTGGTTTTGGTAACCGTGAGAGATCCTGAGCAAGTGCTTCCCGCAGAAGGGAGGTGCAGCAAGGGAAGGACAACTGTAGTTGCAACTGGTAGCAGGAGAGTGTGTTGGTGACTAGTACGTCAACAGGAGGGTGCGACTCCTTCCACTTCCTTGTGGGACAAGGAGAGTGGAGTTCCAGGTGGTCAGTGTGGACTACTACAGAGGGGGGAGGACACTGCCACTTAGGAGGACAACTGTCATCTGACAGTCCGGTAGGAGGAGGAGGAGTCAGTCCCGGTGCGACCAGGAGCTGCACAGACGCCGTCCAAGACCGGAGTTGAAGACCGTGCAAGGCGGGAGGTATTGTCGCTGAGCAAGCCTCGGGACAAGGTATGATTCCACAAACCATCCTTTCCTATTATATAGACGTTGACGCGTTTCCTCGGTATGGGTTAGGGGAGAAATTTTTTTTGTTTCCGCTGCCTTCTCTGTCTCCCCTAGAACCCAACAATTATTATCGCTGCCGCCACTGCTACTTTTACCGCAAATGCAACCTTTGCCTTTCCCGCCGCTATCGCTACCACCATCGCCTCCGTCGTTGACACCATTTTCACCGTTTTACGTTGTTTTCTCCATTTCCTCTTTCCACTGATCGCCGCCCCTGCCGCTTCATCTTCCTGACAGTTTCGACCCAAACAATCATGAGACCATTTGATACAAATGGTCTTGAAACTATTTGGACCCAAACGGTCATGAAACTTTCTGGAGTGAAACCATTTGGAGTAAAACCGTATGGACCCAAACGGTCCTGAGACCGTTTGGACGCAAACGGTCCTGAGACCGTTTGGACCCAAACAGTCTACAAAACTATTTGGACCCAGAACAGTCGTGAGATCGTTTGAACCCAAACAGTCTATAAGATCGTTTGATCCCAAACGGTCTACAAAACCGTTTGGACCCAAATGATCTTGAAAACTATTTGATTCCTTCAAAAATCTAAAAACAACAATTCCATTTTTATACAATGTTACAATCTGTTATTTCATAATTCCATTTTTTACTAAAACTTTTATTTTTTCTAAGACATCATTTCTTATCAATTCTTTAGAATGGCATCACCAGAAAAGGAGCTTGTTAACACCCAATGAACCAGAGAAGAGCTCCTAGCACGTCGCTCAAAGCTTCAATGCATTCTCGATATATGCGAAAAGACTGGAAGGATTCCATCAAAGGTTGACTTGCCCAAGGTCATCCACGACCTTGAGCGAGTCAACAAATGTTTAACAGAAGATCCCAGTGAAGAAGTTGAAGAAATATCCTCAACATATGAAGATTCAGAATGCACACCCAATTCCAAGGAGGAATCCCCAGTCACTACGTCCAAGGGGAAATGGAAGGCCCAAGAGGTTACCGCAGAGTAGACAACCAAAAAATGGGCACGGAAGCAAGTCTGGCCCTCCACTGCAAGGGAACATATCATGATAGAATATACCACCCCTACTATTGCCTTTCCTGCTACTACCACCGCAGAACCAACACATGTTGACCTGTACATCCAAAACCTCCCGACTAGTGACAAAACATTGCGCCCAACAAAGTATGTCTGCTTAAACATACTGATGAGGATGGGGATTTATGACAGAGTTCTCGCCTTGCTCGACAACGTGAATCTCTCAAAACTCTGTTTTGTCACTGAAACCTCTTATGTTGAGCCCACGATAGAGTTTTACACATACCTCAACAATGAAACTATGGACGCAAAGGATAAATGGAAAGGCAGAGGTGACCGTAGGCTGGTCACCTCACTTTTTGGAAACAAGGTTGTCTTAACTGAGAACATGCTGAATGAGATCTTCATCGACAACCAGGTTCAATTGAAAAAGGCTAAAGCTGTGGGCTTGGAAAACTCCCAGTTCAACTGGCACACCTTCTAGAAGTCCTTAACAGGGATTCCAACCTACAAGGCAAAGACTTGCAAGGCATCTAACATACGTTTTGGCAAGGTGCGCACACTGCACAAAATTATTACATGCACCCTTTTCCCTAGGACAGAGAGTGGTAATGTTATTATCTCAGATCTATTTATCCTATGGTCCATTCTCAAAGCGCACTCGATCAACATAGGTTAGCACTTGATTCAAAAACACACAGCTTATGCCCTCAGGAAAGAAATTTGTATGGGTGGTCATATTACATCAATTCTAAAATATCTTAACATGGAAAGACTACTTAGCAAATGCACAATAATAAAGGGCAACATCCTAACCAATAAGAAGAGTCTAAGAAACTCATATATCATAAAGGAGAAGGATGCCAAGCTGCATTATATTTTCTACCCAACTGTCAAAGCATTCAGAACGCTTCTACCTCTTCCAGAACTGGATGATTATGAAAACGAAAAGCTTCTCTTCACTGAAGAAGAGATTGCCAACCCCATAGTCTCAGTCACAACAAAAGAGAAACAAGCAAAGGTAGGGAAAACACAACACAACGTAAATGCCCCAACAATAAGGCCAAAGAAAATTCCAGTCACACGGGCATATAAACTACGTGCACAAAAACAAAAGCAATCGAGGACGCCCACATCGTAGATCAACCCAGAGGAAGAACCCCCACACAATGTAGAGAACGTTGTGGATCCAACACCAGAACCATTCATTTTTTATCTATATGTTGGGCTTCCCTCTACAACCACCCCCACCACACTCCCGTCTCCCACTCTTCCACCATTTTCCACAACCACCCACACCACACTCCCATCTCCCACTCTTCCACCATTTTCCATAACCATACCCACCACTATCCCTTCCTCCACATACACAACTTCACCCACATCTTCCACTTCGCTCATCTTCTCTTCGGGCATTCCATTATCCACCTCGACGCCCGATATCACCTTCACTTCCACCTTCACTTCAACCACTTTTCCTGTGGCATTCCCAACTTTGCCCTTTTCAGCTGGGATGTCACCACCATTCTCATCCACCACCCTGATATCACTAGTGACTCCATCTACAGTCACCACACAATTTGCGGGTCCATCCATAGTGTCTCTTTCGCAAGGCACTACCACCCTTCCACCCCGACCCCATCCATCTCATCCATCCATCTCTGGGGTCCCCTTTTCACAAGTTGGTGAGGAATTCATACCGGTATTTGAGGCTATTTGAAACCTCCTCACTGAACCCTCTAACATATTCCAATCATTTTTTTCTTGTGTGCAGGGAATTGCTACATAGGTCTCCAAGATTGACAAATAGAACAATGCCTTACCAAGCATCCTCTCTAGCATTCAACAACAGTAGGATGTAGCGGCCCAACTAGTCAACTGCATCGACGACCGCCTACAACACCTGCCAGCGTTGGTACTCGAGATGAAAGGCCAGCAAGAAGTGTTGGCCCAGCAAGTCGACAAGGTCTCTAAGAAAACTCAACCTTTTCCTGAGACCCTTCGCGAGCTTCAGCAGCAACAAACTGCCTTTAGTATGCGCTTGGACGACATCAACAACAACCTTGCACAGCTCAACTGCCACCAAGAGGAGCACTCTAATGATGAACTCAAGCAACTACATGCACAAGTAACGATCTATCAGCATGACTCCTTTCTTCTTAGGAAAGATATACAGATCTCAAAGAGAGCCATGACGAACTGATCAAAACCCACGAGCATGTGCAAGTGGAACTCGAAGAAATACAAGACATTCATCGGTAGTGCAAGAAAATGTCAACCAAGAAAATAGCTGATAAGGCAGCGAACGATGATGCAGATGAAAGTGAAGATGACGATGAGGATTTTGATTCCTCAGTTGACTCCAACAATGAAAAATCCTCCCCAGACGATCAACCTGATGACCCAGACAATGCTGGGGAGGGCTCCAGCCGAGGGACAGAACCTACAAAGAAAGGAGATGATAAAGACCACCAAGAGGGTGGAAACAAAGATCCCAAGTCCCCCGACAATAATGACAATGTAACAATGTAATATGGGGACCAGTTCTTTAACTTTTCATCTATGGGATCCTTGGGGGACGCTGCTAAAGATGCAACTTTTGTTGAGTTCCAACAATGCATACTAGGAACTAGCATTTGCCCACCCACAAAGTCATTCACCAATACTCCGCTCTGGAGCAACCTATGCCTTCCTCCCAGAGCAGGAAGAATCTGACAGAGTGAGTCTAGACACAGACGATAGACTCAACTCTAATTCTGACTCTGATAAAGATGAAGATATGTCATTTTTCTTGGATGACAATGAGCAGACTTCAATTCCTCCACTACAAGACCTTCCCCCGCCACCACCGCTACCTCACAAAATCCATGACTTGGACATGGCGGCTATCTCTACGTTAGATGTTCAGGACATCTTCATCCTGAACACTATCTTAGACGATTCCAAAGATGGGGGGACATCATCTACACTAATACAAAGACAAAGCGCAAGTTGAAACGAGAAGACTTATGTATCATCCTTCGACCACAATCGACGGTGAAGATGGCTATCTTCTGTGTCTTCCTTGCCAACTCTATTGAGGAATTCTGGAGCCCAAAAAAGTTGTATCCTCTCTTCAATGCTTCACCCGCTCTATCCTTAAGCTTACTACATAAGGACTTCCGGGCAAAGTCCATTGAGGGGCTGCAAATTGGCCTTGCATGAAAGACATGCTACATTTTTGTGCCCTTCAGAGTTTCCGACCACTGGCTGCTCATGATTGTCGACACTGTGGCCCGCGACACCATGGTGTATAACTTCTGCGCTAGTGAGCTAAAGGCCAAACAAATAAATTTTGCTGGATTGGAAGTCGGGGAAGCATGATGCATATCTTTCCGACTTCTCAAAATAATATGGGTTGCTTGCCCATCTCTGCGACATGGTTGGAGCCAACCCTAGTTCTAAATCATCAACCCAATAGTCCAAACTTTTGTTGGTTCAAGGGATTGCACTTTCTGTACAATATGATTCATAGAAGCGCTCAATAGACAAATCCCCTTCACTGAGCTAGCCACAGAAGATATACACTCCCTACGAGGACGTTACACCATGGAGCTTATTTGTGATTGACAGTTCTTCAGGGACACAACCATGGCAGTAAATGATGTACCTCGATACCTTTTCTCTTCTATCCAACGTCCACAAAAGTGTCCATACAGAACAATCCTAAAGGAGTGGGAGAAAAAGCAACAATAGACCGCCAAGGCCCCAGAACAATGCTAATGGGACCCTTATGGTGGATGATCAGGGGGACATTGATTTGATAACAGGGGCCACCATCAATAGATCATCTCAACCAATGGTACCTTTATCTGCCATAGAACCAACTTTCTAAAATTTGACCATGTCGCATGCAAAAACCTTTCTGATAATGAATTCAAACTCATCATGTCTAGGATTTACATAGAGAAAGATGAGCTTGTTTTCATGCACGGAAACATCCTAATAATGGTAGATTCTCTCTGTGAAACCGTACAAACCAAAGGTTCTTTATCCATGAGCTTGATGACTACCTACCAGTTTCTTCTAGCATGGGACCTACCTACGGTTTATATGGCGTCGACATACATGAAGGATGATTTACTTGGTTCCAAGAACTTCATAACCACGGAGGAATTTATCTCGTATCTTAAAAACACGACTCCAAAGTTCATTGTGTTTCCTTTTCTTCACTCTGAGCATTGGATGCTACTGGCAACAAATTTGCATGTGGGAACTACAATCATTTACAATAGTTCTGACAGCCAGTTTGATCCAAACCAAAGATAGTATGATGTAACAGCAAAGATGCCGACGGAGGAAGTGGATAAGGAATGCACTAAATGACTATACGATCTCCTGGGAAAACACACAAAGGCATACGACAAAGAACATTTCCATCGCCCAACCTTTAGCCACCAATGTCCCCAGTAGATCAGAGAATCAAATGACTATGGTTTCCACGTCCTCTACTAGATGTATACCATCACTGTTCTTGGAAAACAAGTGGAGGACATGAAGGATGTGGATTACCACACTTTAAGTGGAAAATTCGTAGATAATCTCCTACGATCTCATGGAGCAAACAAGGGATTAACAGAACCTTAATACCCTTGCCCATGTACTTCTCAACCTATCACTTTGACACCCTAAGGACAGAGTGAGTGATAATTTAGAGGGGGGGTACACTGGGAAAGGGTGAGGTATCATATTCAGACCCTTTTCTCTCTACTCTTTCTTTCACCTCTATTCTTCTGTACAAATTTTTCCTTTCCTTTGACATTTAAATTTTTCAGTAATTTCTTTGATAGAACAACTCTTGCATATAAAACAACTTTCGCTTCGGAAAAGAGTCGCCCCTAACTAAATTAGAGACAAAGGAGTCCTCAAAAGAAACTATATATGTAGCATTTAGGCACGTAATGGCGAATTAATAAATAACTTTCATACTCGATTCTTATGATTTTGCTACAATTCTGCATCAGACTCTCCACAGGTTAACATCTTGGTTGAAACAAGCTAAACACTCTCAAGGACGGGAGGGAACCAGGTGAAATCCAAATCAAGGAACCTCGTAAGTGGACTACCAAGTATGAAACCGTAATAAGTGCATGTCAGGAAACCCTAAGAAACAATTTTCTGCTTTTTAAAAAGAGGCCTGGTAGCCCAAATAAAATCCTAAATACCCAATTCCTAAGCCTATGAGCATATGAATAAAAGCCTGAGTGTTGAATAAAAACATAAGAGTTTTTCCATGCATAAGGACTTATACGAAGAACCAATAAAGGTCTTTCCCGGACAGTACATTCAGCTTCCCTCATAAAGGCAGATGTGTCGTGCCTGATAGTGAGATCCTCAGGTCTCCAAGTATATGAAAAAGTTGATAAAGGACTCACCCGACCGGTACATTTAACTTCCCTCACAAAGGCAGATGTGTCGTGCCCGGTAGTGAGATCCTAAAAGTTTAGATAAACCCTCCCCCACTTAAAGGGGGAGTTACACAACAACCTTTAGCCAACCCTCATACCCATCTTTACTTCTAGTAGGAATTTCAAAGAAGTATAAAACTTCTTAGAGTCGAAGACATGCATAATATACGATAAAGGAAAAGGTGGTCCCAATATGAGTTATGCAATACGGAAGAAACCTGAGATCCACACAACTCTCGATACCTGAAAGAGTTAGTGCAAGAGGAAGCCCCGATAAAACTCTAGGAGATCTCTGGTTTAGAATTGAAGCAAGAGTATAGAAATCTTCACTAAATAAAATCACCTCGCCACTACGTGCCTTAGCTCTATCTAGATTGAGGACAAGCTAGACTCTAAGTTAGGGGGGGTGATAAACTCCCATTTTGTGATGTTATCTTACTAGTTTTTCTAAGTTTTCCATACTCCTTCTTAGATAAATTAGATAGAATCTTAAACTTTCCACTCTAATGTGAATATACCATTAGACTAACTTTTCTCCTTTTCTTCTTATAGAAAAAAAAACACAAAAAAAGTTTAAAAAAACTCCAAACAGTCCCAAGACCAAATGGAAGACAAACGGTCCCATGACTGAATGGAAGAAAAACGGTCCCAAGACAAAATGGAAGAAAAATGATCCCAAGACCGTGTGAAGCCATATTGTCCCAAGACCGTGTAAAGCCAAACGGTCCCGAGACCGCATGAAGCCAAACGGTCCTGAGACCGTATGAGGACCAACTGGTCATGTGACTGAATAAAAGTGAAATGGTCTAGAGACCATATGAAAGACAAATGGTCCCAAGACCGCATGAATCCAAATAGTCCCGAGACCGCACGAAGCCAAACGGTCCCGAGACCATGTGAAAGCCAAACAGTCCTGAGACCGCATGAAGACAAACGGTCCCAATACCATATGAATGCAAATGGTCTCCAAACTATGAGGACTCAAATGGTCTCCAAACCGAAAGAGTCCAAATGGACTCCAAACCGAAAGAGCCCAGACGGTCTCCACGACCGTTTGGACCGATATAACTCAAATCGTTCAAGATTCACTCAAAGTCTATAAATGCGACCCAAGGGTTCTTCACAAGGTATTGAATGCTTGGATGCCCAAAGGCTGCCCCGACCGTTCCAGAGTTGTTTCATCCTCCATCCTCCACCCCAAGGCTGCCGGTCTAAGATCCACAATTCATCCTCAAGCAAATTTCTCTCTCATCGACATAGAAGGTGGGAAGTGAAGAATTCTTCATCATGTCAATCACATGGTGTGAAAATAGTTGCTCTCTAATCCAAGGGGTCAACCTTCCTCCCTCCTACGTGGAGATGATGCTTTCATTCTCTCTTCCCACCTCCTTCTTTGTTCTTGCCATGAGCGAGTAGTACCATACACTAGGGCGTGGGGAGTAGCCCCACTACCCATGTTTTCATTCAATACATTGTAATTTAGGAGTTTGCAATAGAAAAATACTATCTTTTCAGTTCAACATCAATCATTTAATGAATGCTAGTTGCTTTATCACCAACTTGTGTTATCTATTATCTGTTAGTGCAAATTGTCTATGTTTGTACTTCTACATTCGAATATCGACTGCTTGTTGGTACTAGATGTATGTAGTCACCATACTTTTGGTTCAGTATCTAGGACTGTTTCTCAAGGAGTGGAGTAAACTCACCTCCATCGTTGTACTTTCATACTATGAAATGGAATTAGTTGACGTATGAAAGTACAACCTTGACAGGTCGAGGAACACACTTTGCGAGGGGAGTGATACAAAGTAAGTGACCATTCATTTGGGGATGGCTGGCATTGCAACACTTCCACGTTTCTCATAGTTAGTTATCTGAAAGAAAGCAAAGTCTACAAAGATACTAACTGTTTAGACCCTTTTCGTTGCAAGCCATGTTATTATGATGTATGTTTTGATCCATGCATAGTGATGGTGAAACTCGATCACATCCTAGTGGTTTCCAATTATCGTTTACAACCTTAAGTTTACTTTCTTTCTATTTACTTTCTCCGCACATTAGTTTAATCATCAAACCAACTCTTTGATCTAAATATCAACTTTTGAGTAGATAAGTAGAATTATTACATTTTCCATCATGTTAACTCTTGACAAGACCGTTGTCTCATGGATTCGACCCTTAACTGTACTATGATAAGACTTCCATGTATCTTAGCATATGTGGGTGGAGATCTTATTTTAGTATACGCAAGGCTAAACTTAGAGACTTACTATATCCAGGATTTTTAGTGGTGCACACAACTCCACATAATTGGAGGCTCCATCATTAATCAATGTGATTGATGAAATACAAACAACTCAGAACAGGAAGTCTTTACTTTGAGTATATAGTTAAAAGGTTTGACAGATATATCAAAATAAAGAAGGGATTTGTGATTACAAAGATTTAGTGGGAGTGTATTCACATTCCGCATGATGATGAGGAATGAAATGTTCTAAAATGGAAATTGGTGTGGAAATACCTTCTTTAAGGGAAGATAGAGAAATGTCCTATGTGATTGGAATAAAGATATATAGAGATAGTTCTTGAAAATCTCTTGACCTGGTAAAGAGAGAGCATACATTGGCAATATGTACTGAAGGGTTCAGTGTGCACAGATTCAGTGGGAGAAAACATGTCCATGTTACATGGAGTTAGTATTTCAGATGCCAAGTGTCCCAAATTCTTACGAAGAATAGGAACACAGATATAGATATGGATCTATCACGTATGTAATCATCCCATTATATTATATGTATTAGCCATGACAAGAAAATATGCATTCATCATCTTGTATGTATTGGACATGACAATATGATATGCTCATCCTGCTAACTCATGTGATGAGTGGATGTCTGTCTACTTCCAGTGAGGTTCACTGGAATACCATGAAGAACTTTTTTGTTACTTATGAAGTACTAGTTCTGTGGTAATATAAGGAAGAGTTGGGTGTAAAGAGTTACACTAATGCAAGCTTCCAAAATGACAGAAAATGATCGCAAAATATAAAATATAAAAGTGAATATGAGTTGATAAATGGAAACGTTCCGATATAAAAGCCATTTGATTCTAAAAGGGAATGTTGAGTTTCCTTGTGTTATGAATAGAAGAGGATATTATATGAATCTAGAAGTTCATAGAGATGAACTTATAGATATTCCAACCATTGATGATAAGTAGTAATACTGAGTCAAACAATGGAGCTAAATGTTAGGCAAGGAATATAAGATCACATATTACGACAACTCCATCTCATACGATATGTAATACAGTGAATAGATGTGAAACAAGCAATATACTTACTAAAGCAAAGTGTTGCTAACTCATTGCGTTAGCACTAGAGTAGTAGAAACATGTGGGACATGTTTGGAGATCACTAAAAATATGATTCAAAGGTGCTTGGCTCACAGTGCAAGTGGGAGTCTGTTGGTATGTATGCCCTGAGAGCCAATCATATGATGATTGGATTGGGATACATTAAGATTGATTTGATAAATATCAAAGTCAAGCTTCTAATTTATTTTGGTTCAATCAATTATGAGATAATGGTAGAGCAGAATGAATGTCTAGAGAATGATAGTACTCAATGATGTATGTCTTCAGGTTAAGGACCTGAAGAATGATAGTACTCAATGATGCTAAGAGTTTGTACATTCTTGTTTTGTCCCTAGTCGGATGTCATTGTGGAGGGTTGATAAACAGCAATGACACAACAAGACTAGAGTGTGTGTTGGTGGATGACATATTCTAATTAGTCATGATATGTGATATCAAACCAAGCACATAGATACATGTAAGAGAATAGTGTATTGGACAGACCCACCATGAGAGTGACACATGGAACCGTGACATGGTAGTCACAGTCAGCTCTCACATTGATGGTGGTGATTGTGATTCTTAGACCTAAAATCACTACACTCATCACATGTCATTGGGTACACTTTGACATCATCAAACACAGTCTTGAAATATGGATTGTTATAAAGGTGATGATTGGGTGACTTTGACACATGGGGTTTTGACTGCGAGTGATAGATATGGGATTTTTCCCTCCTAAGGGAGTATGATGCCCATGGCCACTTGATAAGCGAGTCTGAGAAAGGCATGTGCATGCATGTGTGAGTCAATATGTGATATTGATGGCACACATATCTCAGACAGTCTGCTTTGGATCAATGAACATGAATGAACATTGAAAGGATGATAGCTCCATGCCTTGAGTTCATTCAAGATATCAGAGACAAAGGAATTATCCATTCACTGGAAAACCAATCACAAACTGTAGGATTGAAAATTGTTCTCCAACTTTCCTTTTCACTTGGGTAGCACTGATGTGGGACTAGGCACCGCTCTTTGCTTGTGATGTCATAATCTAGTTATGGACATTCACTACCAATGTGAAATGGGACTGATAGGGTCACACACAAAGGATTTTCTTGGAAGCGGAGTTTATCCATGAATGATGTTTGGATTGATTACTAAAGGTGTTTAGGTACTCAATCAAACATTCAATCAATTGACTTGACTCAAAATCATCAAGTTCAAGTGTTGAACTGATTGATTTTAGTGTCGGATTGATTAAGAACTACATTGACTATTTTCTACACAATCTGGACCACCAACTGACCGGTTCACTGGGTGAACTGATTGGCTCATGGCTAGTGAGATGACCGGTTCTTTCTGGTGAACCGATAGGTTCATGTGTCCAAACGAGTAGTGTTGGGTTGTCCCAATTTGTGAGAAACATTTTTCATTTCACTTGTACAATGCGATTGGGATACGAATTGATCTTAGTATTAATTGGAAACAAAAGATGAAAGTCAATTGGAGGCAAGTCTGGGAAGTGAACTGACTGGTTCACTAAGTGAACCGATCAGCTCACACCGGTTCACTAAGTGAACCAATCGACTCACACTCCCAACCGACCGGTTCATTTGTGAAATGACTGGTTCGCCTTCCACAATGTAATTAGTTCATGGAAATTCTAGACCCTTCTACTTCCACTTTAGACCCATATTGCCCGAGGCTTAGAACCCTAACCCTGACCCCTCATATATATAGAGGGATACTGGGGGCTTAGATAACACAACTGAGAACATCAGTTGCTCTGTAAAGTTGTTGTCCTCTCTGGTTGTGGTAATTGAGAGAGTTAAAGCAAGTTCTACCCATCTAGGGAGGTAGATGGAGTGGACTTTTGGAAGTCCTTAATAGTCCAATGACATAAGTGAATTATTTTGAATTATTTGGTATTGAAATCATGATTGTAATTCTTAAGTTTATGACTTTTTGGAATTTAATTGAGTGGGAAAATAGTTGAGTTTTGGCACCAAAACTGAATGGAGAGTACATTGAGATTTGATAAAACTACGGTTAAATGTTGATGAAGAATAGGGGTTCCTAGATGAAGTTATTGAGCTTTGGAAATGATGAATTAATGTGTACTATTGACCAAGCTATTTGAGTTTTTACCTAAGTTATGGATGTCAGATGGTATCACCCGGCCTGGTTGTGGGCTAGTCCACGGATTTTCCTATAGCTGGCATTGATCTAGGCAGTCCAAGACATATCCGAGGGCCACAAGCTGGTCAGCTACCTCCCACGATTTGTGGTTTTGATGTGGGGTGACTGTGACCCACCTGCAATGCCACAATCACCCATGACGTGCATTAAGGCAGGAACTAGGCAGATAGTTAGCCTTAAATCCGAGTCTTATAACACAAGAATTGAGGAGTAGGTGCTTCTAACACCCCTTTTCCCTCACCTCCATTGCAACGCTCAACATGAAGGACCAATGTCGGAGGTAGGAGGTGATTAGAGGAGTCTGCCTTAGATCCCCACCTTAATGGCGACTTCCATGGAGCTTGTGATGGCTGCCAAACCCCACCTCTACAAGGAGTAGCAGTTGGAAAAGGACTCATGGAGGATCTTCATGGAGGCGACGGGTGTGCATCAGTTTACAGAAGCCTAGAATGACGATTCTTGAGAGTAGGCAATGGCGGCAGTTCCAGCCGTGAAGAACTGAGTCGGGGGTGCGAGGAAGAAGAAGACACCACCAGCAGCGACGCAAGGATCTAACCCAAGCAATCAATAGTGTTGACTCTGGTCAGGCACAAGGAGGAGATCTCATAGGCTACCTTTGGCCGGAGAGCAGCCTCACGGCGGTGCTCAGTCGGAGACCGAGCTTGCAGCGGCGCCGAGATCCCTGGAGCCTAGGGCGGCCAGCCTTGCCAGACTCCCAAGCAGCAGGAGGAGGTGATAGGAGGTTCTGGTCTCCCTTACGGAGGTAGGTGTGAGTGAGGAGGAGGCCATGTTGCCTGCTTGGTCGCCATCTGGTCCAAGCACCGGCGGCGCTCGCACAAATGGTCACACAGCAGGCCGGCACTAACAAAAGAACAAATCTTTGAGGAGGGCCTTGCGGCGGCGCCCTGAACAGAGAAAATGGTTTCGTCATTTGAGTGAGAAAGAAAGAAGACGAGGAACCGTCCAGGTCGCGTGAAATGGGTAGACATATGGACTGGTTCAGACCTCAGACCTGATGCGAGCCGGCTGGCCCAAGCAAGAAGGTGCTCCAGCCCTTAATAGCCACGTGGCCGCGTGTGATTGGTTACAAAAGGTAATAATTCAGTATATGCTCAGTTCGTATATAATTCCTAGTAATTAGCTCCGTTGTAAGAAAAATACAAACAATATACCAAAATGCTTAGAAAAATGTGTAGAACAACTTGGAACCATCACATCAAGCTTTTGATGCATTAATATCAGTGATAATATGTAAGATGTGAAATGCTCATAGGATGGATAATAAATATCAAACATCGACAAAAAATTATGAGAAAATACCAGTAAGTGACAAATCATATATGTAATCCATCTGATGTCAGTAATAATGATGTTGATACACAAAATCATGTAATTTACTCCATATGGCTAGTTAGGGCTAATAACCCTAAATAATATGTAATTAATGCATACATGCTCAATAAATGATGAAATTGACAGAGTAAGCTCATATCAGTATCTAGAACCTCATAATTAAATATGATATCAATATGATACACATAATCTATTTTATATGATGATGTTTGCTCTTAATGTGATATAAACCCTAATTTAAGTAATGCATGTAACCTAGGGTTAACGTGTGACATAATGTTAATATGTTTAGATGATGAACTTTGATAATGAGACATGATCTGGAAAGTGACATTAGTTTGATAAATCTAAGATAAGAAGCAAAGTAATAGTGTATATAACATAATGAGATAGGAAAACCCTAAAATGGATATAAATAGGGTTAATGACGATGAGAACCTGATGATCGTATGTGATCTTATCTTTATAATGGTTTGACCTGGGATATGTATAGTTGACCTGAGGAATATGTGATGATTAGGTTTCTCTTGATCAAGGTACACCATTACCTCTTAGTTGGCTTATTATACAATATGCTTGTGTTATATGTGTAGTAAAATACTTGGCATATGATATGGGATGATATGATTGTCCTTGCATGATATGTTGCTTGATTTTCCGTACCTATGTCTATGAACACATGAAACATAAAATATCTGATCCATCATATGATAGCACTAAACTCTTTGGTAGTACAGTGCATTGACAAACATCAAAGCCCTAGGGGTAGATGTATGATTTATATGACAAGGCCTAAAGACATCAAAGCCCTAGGGGCAGATGCACGCGATATATAATGGAAATAAGCTTAAAATATGTGTTGTCTTTTGTTAATGAATATTGTGCTGGCGTGTACCGCATGTAATATTTTGTTTAGGTTGTGGTTATGCTCTTGGAGATCCAGGATAGTGAGATTTGTGTGGCGACCTGATGTACAGGTGGACCAGTTGTCTTAAGATCCTATAGTTTAGTCGTAGTACATGTATATGTATAGTTTGTTGTTCAATATGTAATATCAAGTGATGTAACAATTCATGTTGTAACTATATGTTGAATGGTGAACATGTGTGTATGGTTTTATTATTGTTCATGTACATGTGCTATTGATTGTTTCCTTATGACTCCCTTGATTTTCTTCTTCTTAGCCTCGTGTGGGATGTTTAAATTGGGATTCTCGCTGAGGTGAGGGTTTCAATTTAGATGTCACACATCAGATTAAGTTTTAGAAAATCTGGGGACGTCACAGGTGGTATCAGAGCCAAGTTTGGTTCTGAGGATAGAATTTCTTTTAAGGTGTGTAGGATGTGATGGAGTGGACTTTTGGAAGTCCTTAATAGTCCAATGACATAAGTGAATTATTTTGAATTATTTGGTATTGAAATCATGATTGTAATTCTTAACTTTATGACTTTTTGGAATTCAATTGAGTGCGAAAATAGTTGAGTTTTGCACCAAAACTGAATGGAGAGTACATTGAGATGTGATAAAACTACGGTTAAATTTTAATGAAGAATAGGGGTTCCTAGATGAAGTTATTGAGCTTTGGAAATGATGAATTAATGTGTACTATTGACCAAGCTATTTGAGTTTTTACCTAAGTTATGGATGTCAGATGGTATCACCCGGCCAGGTTGTGGGCTAGTCCACGGGTTGTCCTATAGCTGGCATTGATCTAGGCAGTCCAAGACATATGCGAGGGCCACAAGCTGGTCAGCTACCTCCCACGATTTGTGGTTTTGACGTGGGGTGACTGTGACCCACCTGTAATGCCACGATCACCCATGACGTGCATTAAGGCAGGAACTGGGCAGATAGTTAGCCTTAGATCCGAGTCTTATAACACAAGGATTGAGGAGCAGGTGGTTCTAACACCCCTTTTCCCTCACCTCCATTGCAACGCTCAACATGAAGGACCAATGTCGGAGGTAGGAGGCGATTAGAGGAGTCCGCCTCAGATCCCCACCTTCATGGCGACTTCCATGGAGCTTGTGATGGCTGCCAAACCCCACCTCTACAAGGAGTAGCAGTTGGAAAAGGACTCATGGAGGATCTTCATGGTGGCGACGGGTGTGTGTCAGTTTACAGAAGCCTAGAACGATGATGCTTGAGAGTAGGCAATGGCGGCAGTTCCAGCCGTGAAGAACTGAGTCGGGGGTGCGAGGAAGAAGAAGACACCACCACCAGCGGCGTAAGGATCTAACCCAAGCAATCAATAGTGATGACTCTGGTCAGGCACGAGGAGGAGACCTCATAGCCTACCTTTGGCCAGAGAGCAGCCTCACGACGGAGCGCAGTCGGAGACCGAGCTTGCAGTGGTGCCGAGATACCTGGAACCTAGGGCGGCCAGCCTTGCCGGACTCCCAAGCAGTAGGAGGAGGCGATCGGGAGGTTCTGATCTCCCTTACGGAGGTAGGTGTGAGCGAGGAGGAGGTCGTGTTTCCTTCTTGGTCGCCATCAGGTCCAAGCACCGGCGGCGCTCGCACAGATGGTCACACAGCATGCCGACGCTAACGGAAGAACAAATCTTTGAGGAGGGCCTTGCGGCGGCACCCTGAACAGAAAAATGGTTTCGTCATTTGCGTGAGAAAGAAAGTAGATGGGGAACCATCCAGGTCACGTGAAATGGGTAGACATAGAGACTGGTTCAGACCTCAGACCTGATGTGAGCCGGTCGGCCCAAGCAAGAAGGTGCTCCAGCCCTTAATAGCCACGTGGCCGCGTGTAATTGGTTACAAAAGGTAATAATTCAGTATATGCTCAGTTCGTATATAATTCCTAGTAATTAGCTCTGTTATCAGAAAAATACAAACAATATACCAAAATGCTCAGAAAAATGTGTAGAACAACCTGGAACCATCATATCAGGCTTTTGATGCATTAATATCAGTGATAATATGTAAGATGTGAAATGCTCATAAGATGGATAATAAATATCAAACATCGACCAAACATTATGAGAAAATACCAGTAAGTGACAAATCATATCTATAATCCATCTGATGTCAGTAATCCTGATGTTGATACACAAAATCATGTAATTTACTCCATATGGCTAGTTAGGGCTAATAACCCTAAATAACATGTAATTAATGCATACATGCTCAATAAATGATGAAATTTACAGAGTAAGCTCATATCAGCATCTAGAACCTCAGAATTAAATATGAGATCAATATGATACACATAATCTATGTTATATGATGATGTTTGCTCTTAATGTGATATAAACCCTAATTTGAGTAATGCATGTAGACTAGGGTTAACGTGTGACATAATGTTAATATGTTCAGATGATGAACTTTGATAATGAGACATGATCTGGAAAGTGACATCAGTATGATAAATCTAAGATAAGAAGACAAGTAATAATGTATATAACATAATGAGATAGGCAAACCCTAAGATGGATATAAATACGGTTAGTGATAATGAGAACCTGATGATCGTATGTGATCTTATCTTTATCAGGGTTTGACCTGGGATATGTACAGTTGACCTGAGGAATATGTGATGATTAGGTTTCTCTTGATCAAGGTACGCCATTACCTCTTACTTGGATTATTATACAATATGCTTGTGTTATATGTGTAGTAAAATACTTGGCATATGATATGGGATGATATGATTGTTCTTGCATGATATGTTTCTTGATTTTCCGTACCTATGTCTATGAACACATGAAACATAAAATATCTGATCCATCATATGATAGCACTAAAGTCTTTGGTAGTACAGTGCATTGACAAACATCAAAGCCCTAGGGGCAGATGTAACATCAAATCCCTAGGGGCAGATGTACGATTTATATGACAAGGCCTAAAGACATCAAAGCCCTAGGAACAGATGCACGAGATATATGATGGAAATAATCTTAAAATATGTGTTCTCTTTTATTAATGAATATTGTGCTGACGTGTACTACATGTAATCTTTTGTCTAGGTTGTGGTTATGCTCTTGGAGATCCAAGATAGTGAGAGTTGTGTGGCGAGTTGATGTACAGGTGGACCTGTTGTCTTAAGATCTTGTAGTTTAGTTGTAGTACATGTATATGTATAGTTTGTTGTTCAATATGTAATATCAAGTGATGTAACAATTCATGTTGTAACTATATGTTGAATGGTGAACATGTGTGTATGGTTTTATTATTGTTCATGTACATGTGCTACTGATTGTTTCCTTATGACTCCCTTGATTTTCTTCTTCTTAGCCTCATGTGGGATGTTTAAATTGGGATTCTCGTTGAGGTGAGGGTTTCAATTTGGACTTCACACATCATATTAAGTTTTAGAAAATTCGGGGACGTCACACTGGTGGTCCGTTTGGACTATCTATAGAGGCAGGAGGTTTCTGCCACTTAGGAGGATGATGGTCAACCAAAGTCTGAGTCAAGACCATGAGATGTACAGACATTGTCGAAGACAGGTGGGTGAAGACCGCATTTGTTGCAAGGCAGTGTCGCTGAGCAAGCCTCAAGACTAGGTATGACTCACTAAAACCATCCTTCCTATTTCATAGTCGTTGATGCAATCTTTGGTTATGGTTTTGTGGTGAGATAATTTTTTTGTTTCCACTGCCTTCTCCCTCACCTAAAACACAACATTGGTTGAGTGGTGGAATCACCTTGGGTGATTAGGGTTTTCTAGGGTTTGTGCACCTTGTGGGTTGTCTCGACCTAGGTTGTGACCTAGGGCTTGTTGGGTGGGTGTAGTAGTCGAGACACCTCCCCTTGATGTGGTTGTCATGGCTAAGGTGGTTTTGGAAGATCTTGGGTCGAGATAGTTGCCTTTGTATAGAGTGTATCGACGTAGGAGGGGTTTGGTGACCTTGGGTCGTGACCTTGTTAGGTTTGGTGGTGTTGTCTTGACCATGGATGGTGTTCCATGGTAGGTCGTGACCATGACCATGTGTCCCTTTGGAGCCCTATCTTGTTGACACCTCAACTCTTGCCCTACCTCTCTCCTCCTTTGCTACATAAACACTCTTCTCTCCATGTAAGGGACCTTTTTTCCATCTTCTTTTTCATTCCTTTCTTAGATGTTCTTGGGGCTTGGTGGAGCATGGAGGTGTTTTTCTTGGTTCCTTGAAGGAGGTCCAACCTTGCATGTGGTGCTTGTGGTGACCCTTGATCATCTTCTACCTCAGTAAGTGTTTACCTTTCCTTTATGGTGTTTTCCTTAGACCTTCTACCCCATCTTCTACACTTTTCTTGGCCTTAGAACATGTTTTGACATGGTGGTCATTCTTGATAGTAAACTCCTCCTCACAAGGGGTCATAGGCCATATTTTGACAAGGCAACACCCAAGTGAGGGGAAGTTTCTTCTCTCTTTCCCCCCTTCTTTCTTTTGGTTCAGCCTTGGGCTTCTTTCTCTCTTTCCTTGGGCAATCTTTGACCATGGTGTCTTTTCTTTCTTAAGGCATTCTTGTAGTCGAGGGTGGAGCTTTTAGTGGAGCTTCATCATACTTGGGATCATGTGTTTGGATCTTGCAACCCTTGGAGTGACCTTCTTTTAGGTGGGTTATATTACTCTTAACCTTCTCTATTAATGCACTTCTTCTACATGCATGATACTATTTTCTATCTATAAAATGTTTCCTTTGACTATTAGAGGATGATAGACTAGAGAACTTGGTTTGTGTTGAGATCATGCTTGGTTTGGATGGAATCGGAAACCCTAGTTTGGTACCCGATTTTGGTGATTGTGGTGCAATGATTTCCCCCCTATCTCTGGACCTTGGTTTTGATTGCATACATGATGATCAAGTGTTTCAACATTCTATGAAGTTTGGGTTCTATTTTGGTGTCATTTAACTTGGTTCTCTCTCTTGTTTGAGATCCATTTTCATGGTGGTTTCATAATGCAAGTGTTAGGGTTTTAATGACTATTTTTGGGAGATGTTTTTCCTTCTTGAGGATGGTGGTGTTACATGTTGTTCTCTTCATTTTTAGCCATGTATTACCTCTATTTTGATCTTAGTTACCCTTGTTTTAACAATGAACCTTGGTCTTGGTGATGGCTTGACCTTTGGTGGTCATTATACCTTGTTTTTACTTTTTGTTGTGACACCTTGATGTGGTGGCCTTGGGTTGAGACAATAGAGCTAGTTGGAGGTCGTGACATCCTATTCCTTGATCGTCGTGACACTTACTCCCTAGTGGCTTGAGACATTCACTAGTTCTGGTCGAGATGGGTCTTTGTTTCTTGATGTCGAAACACCATAGATGGTTGATAGTCGCGACCCTTGTTGGTGGATGGTAGTGACCCATGTTAGTGGATGGTCATGACCCATGTTGGTGGATGGTCATGACCCATGTTGGTGGGCGGTCATGACACATGGTTTACGGATGGTTGAGACACATGTTTGAATACTCAATCAATACACATCTATGAGTAATGTATAAGCCACGTAAAGTGATGTGTGGATAGTTGTTTCCTTAACCCTAAAGTGTTCCAAGAAATGGGAGGTGCCATATCTAGGGTTTAGTGATTTGATGTATCTACAAAACCATAATATGATGATCAAGGATCCCTAACCGTAATGATGTGACATGTGATGCGTTTGATTTCTCTCCCCTAATATAGTTGTCTTGCTATGATGCTTTCTCTCTCTTGTTTATGAGCCACTAATCTTACAGGTGATATGAATGTCATGGTTTTGTATGCTATGGTGGTGACTATGTGATATAGTGTGGTGCTTATGCACACTAATGAGGCATAATGTGATGAAGCACATGCAGGGTTTCATGTGATAGTCCTATGACCTAGTGATGGTTTGATGCCTTGAGAGGTAATATCCTCAAGTTATGTGATTCAGGGATTGAAATCCCATAGTGATGTGTAACATTGGTGTTGGCCTTGTGAATGGCAGAGCTTTGAGTATCATTTGGTGATTGTGTGAAAAGTTCACGCCTTGTACATTTTATATCTTCTGGAGTTGCAATGTACCCTTATTTCTTGTAAGAGTTTGTTTTGTCTTTATATAGTGTAACTTGACTGATGCTAAATGTCACCAAATTGGCTAACTAATCAAGTGGAACCCTAATCATGTAGATGCCATGTGCAATGGATCCTTTCCAGTGTTAAGTCTAATTGTTGGATTGGTGAATTGAGTTTAACTTAGAGCACATATTTTTTAATATGTGCAGGTGCAAGTCGAGGTATCTCCTTGCGTCCACAACTATAGGTTGTGTGAGATGGCCATGCGTGAGCTGACCTCCTTATGATATGGATGGCCATGCATGAGCCACTCTTTCTTTTAAGAACGGCCATGTGTGATCCTATTCTTCTAATGTTATGTTCAATACCAAGGTGGGTTAGCTGTTTATATATGGATGGCAATGTGTGAGCTCATCCTTCTATTGACTATATGTCTATCTTTGCACTTCATTGGTATCTCTCTGTGTTATTTCCCTTGTGCTGACCAAGGGGTGTGGAGAGGTCATGGATTCCAGTTCTTTCATTTCACCTTGTATGTCACCAATTTTGACTTAACAGTGGTGGGTTGGATTTGGATGGTATGACTCAAATCCTTAGGGAAATAGTAAAAGATGTAACACAGTCGTGTAGTGTTTCTTTCTTAGGGTCAAACACGAATAACATTGGTTGAAACTCTTGCCTTATCCTTGTACTGGTTTCTTGAATTATAAGATGGCAAGAGAAGTCAATTGTTGTACATGTTCTTCATATTCCTTTTTAGAATATAACTTGATCTACCATTCATTGGTAGCTGCCAAGTTTTGTTTAATGTGCTTCATTTGTTTAGTACATATCATTTAGCTGAATCTTCTCAACCAACTTAATAAGTCATTTTACCTGCTTAGTATGTCATTTTACCTACTTAGTTTATCCATGCTTTAATAGACGTCGACCGAGAGTCATATCACTCACTGGGACTGGTCTCACCCTGTGGGTTTCCACATCTTTTAGGTAGCCAACCACGATGAAGTAGAGATCGTGCCACTGGTATTGAGCAGAAAGAGGACCAGTAGTTGCTGAAATGTTGGATATGTTGCTTGTGTATAGAAGTATAGTCATATGAGTCATCCTTGTACACTCAGGTCCTTGGGGAGGTTTTTTTTGTATGTATCAATATGAGTTTTTGGCTTTATGCCCATAGTTGTATAGAAATGGTATACATGTATATGAACACGTTATCATGTGTGACAGGATGTGGCTAGAGATCCAGTGAACACTATCTTGTATAATGTTTTGGGCAGGTGACATGCAATATAGGTGGCTTTTGTGGACTCATGTGTAATATGTTGCAACTCTTATGGTTATATGAAATCGGTTTCAATTTCTTGTGTTTTATGGTAACATGGATGTTTAGTTTTAATTCCACAGTTTGGTTTTGAGTTATTTCATTTGTTGTGGTGTGGGGCATCACAATAATATGAAAATATCAAATCATGATCTGGTTGTTGCACACGACAAAGCCATATACAAAATAAGAGCTATATGAGATATGAGAACAATGGGAACACAACTTCATTAAGGATGTAAACTTTGAATTTGGTTGGGATAAAATATGACCTAAAATTTAATGTCATTGTTTCTATATACATGTGGTGCTTATGATTTCTTGCAACTCTAAATCCGATGCGAGTGAATTATTTGTTCATATATGAATATCTAAATACATACATGTGTGTGAATGAATGTGAATATGAATGAATACAATGGGAATTGCATTTCTACATGTACTGAGAATGGAATTGGTGCATTTGTGAATGATGAATATATACATGTGTGTGAATGAATGTGAAGATGAATGAATACAATGACAATTGTGTTTCTACATGTAATGAGAATGGAATTGGTGCATATGTGAATGATTTATTATACATGTGTGAATGAATGTGAAGATGAATGAATACAATGAGAATTTTATTTATGCATGTCATGAAAATGGAATTGGATAATGGATCTTGTATGTGGGTGGTTTGTGTGTTTGTTATTATGATGCTAAACATGTCTTGGAGTAATAAATTTAATGATATGATGAGAAAGTTAATTTCAACCTAACCATGGACTTAATGCATCCTAAGAATGTATAGGTGAATAATAATGATCATATTGACCAAAACCCTAAGTTGTAATCATCAAACTTTAAGCTATACATCCCTAATGACATTCTTGATACATTAGTGACATTAGGTGTCATAATCAGATAACATACTTTAATACACATAAATGATATATAATCACCTAATCATAGATTAATCAGGTCATCAATACGAGATGCAAATCACCTTGTTCTCTAATACACACCACACCTAATTAATCACCTAATCATTACTTGGTATGTAAATCAATTATTAATATGTAATATGTCCCACCTTGATCACTAAAATACATATTGACTTCAATATGGATAAGAAGTAATTGGATTCACATAAATGTGCATAATCAATAACAAGAAGTGAATAAACATGAGAAAATGAGTAATGATGACATTAATGTAAAAAAAGGTATAAGTAATTAAAATGACATTATTTGGATTAATTGTAACAAATTGGATAAAATATCTTACTTCATGTAAAACAATCAGTTATAAATCAATATATCGATAATGGAGACTAAATCCAAATCATTAAGGATAACAATTGAGTATATTCAGATAATCAAGTAAACCTTAATTGTTCTAAAACTCTTAATGTGATAAATAAGAAATATATAAGACTTTGTGTATAATAATAAAATATAACTATTTTGGAAAAATGTAAATATAACATGACACAATTAAAAAAAATAAGGATGATATAATATCATAATGAATATAATATTAATAATCCTAAAATGTTAACTATGTTATATCTAATGAAAATAAATCTTAATTGTGGAACCCGTAGTGATTAATGAGAACATGATTTATTTCGAGTTTCTTGAGAAGATTATGAACTCCCAAGTTAAGCAGTTGAAAAACAAGGAGTTTGAGTTAGTGAAAGTTTTGTCAGAAGTATTATGAAAACAACCTGGGAGTATAGTGTTGGGATGTTGCATACTCACCCTTCTCTTTTTGTTTGATATTTTGGGGATGAAATCCTTTTTAAGGGGTGGAGTGTTGTAACATACTAAATTATGAATGTAATCTACATGTAACCCTTTTCTCTAAGTTTTATTCTCATTTCCTTCCTTTATGTCCTTGATGTTTAATTAGTGGAATTTATAGTGGCTTGGTGAACATTTATTCACTATTTGTACCAATAAAAGGGTTTATGCACAAATACCTCAGTGAAAGTTTACTTAAGGTCCTTAATTAGGTGTTCTAAACCTTAATATAACTTTGGGATGTGTTATGAAAACATAAAATGAGCCTAAGTTTCAAATTTGGTTCAATTTGGATATTGGTTGTGTAAGTTATGCAATTTTAGGTACATTCTAAACTTTTCTACAATTTACCCAATTGGGAAATCTCTTTGGAATTGTCACATGCATTATAATCCTTAGATATTCCTTACCATTCTCAAGTTTTTGAACCATGGGAATCTTAGTTGCACCTTGGTTTTAAGGTGTTTCTCTCTAAGGGCATTTTAGGGATTACCCTCTTTATAAATGAGCTTATCTTTAGAAGTTATCAATCAATGGGGTTATTTCTTTGATTGGAGGTTGGTGGGGATGGCCTTGAGCTAATGTATGGATGTAATATTTTAATGCCTTAATCTCTTTTATGGATGTGTCAATAGATTGTATTGAACCACCTAGTTAACTTCCACCTTAATTCATCATTATCCCCTAATATTAGTGAGGAGCTTCATGAGTTGTGGATTTGTTTCATTAGAGGGGGGAGATACACTAGGATTAATCATGCCAATAATCTATTATAATCAGTAATGGAGGAGGATGCATGATGCATAGAATTTTGTGCTTAAGTGCGTGAATAGTACCCAAACATCTTTAGGAGTCTTTGCCATGAATGTGACACCACACAAACAATCCACCATTGTTTCAATGAGTTGAAACAAACCAAAGTTCCTTTTAGCAACTCAATAATGAGGAGAACCTCTTAAGAACTTTAGCAATCTCTCCCAGATGTCATGATATTGTTGACTGCTCATCTCCCCAATAGAAGTAAAGAATGGAACATTGTCATCAACATATCAATGGGATAGATTTTTGTTAGAACCCATTCTTAATATTTTCCCATGTCATAATCTCAATCTTAGAGGAGTACCACTCCCTATCTATATCCTTAGGATAGTAAGAGAACAAGGAGAATCATATGGCATAATTAGTAGTGGCTCGAGTCCATAACGTGGAGCACACTTCCAAGAAGGGGAGAATGTACTTGTAGTGATGTTTTGGACTCTAATCCATAGAAAACCAATAGGATCTGCACCAAAGTGGATGGAATGGAGAGCAACTTCTTGGAAAGTGTCCAATGTGATTTGTAGTGGGGGAATTATTATTCCTTAGATGAAGTAGTGTTTAAAAGGCTTTGGGATCAGTGGTGGTGGTTGTAACATCCCCGAATTTGAGAACTCAGATGATATAATATTGTAGAACTTAAAAGACTATCCATATCACCAAGGTGAACCTCGTTTTGAGGGATTTAATCACTAAGAACTATGTGATTAAGTGTGTTTAGTTGAGAGTAGTACTAGGCTAAATGACCTATCAGAAATGTATAATGAGTGAGTGAGGACAAAGTGCATAGTAAATGCAAGTAATGGTTTGTGAGGCAAACCATCATTCTTAACATTCTACTAGGGCCTTAAGTGGTGGGTTTGAGCATTTAAAAATGGTATCATGTCTACTTCTACATTAGTAGGTGAGGCCAATGTGGGCATGTGACACCCTAGCCTTGCATGCGGCCCAAGCATGTTGGAAAGGGTTATCTGATATGATGGAACCACCCTTGCACTGGTAGAAATCATGAATGTTGGGAAGGGTAATTTAAATTGATAGATCCATCCATGTGATAATAGTTGTGAATGGTAGTTGGATGAAAATAACCATTCTGGGTCTCCTTTGAAATGTGGAAGTGATTATGAGGCCATATACTCGAGTCTTGATAGGAAAATCAAGAGTCTAAGTGAGGGACATTCCAATATTTTATACATTAGATAAAATGATCTTACATAGAATGATTGGACTATCCACATCACTAATGTGAACCTCCTTTTAAGGGAGTCCATCACTAACAACTATTTCATTAATCATTCACATCCCAAAGTAGTACTAGGATGGGTCACATGTCGAGAAGTTGATCGTGTGTTGTGCATGGTGAGGACAAAGAATGCAATCAAGGCTAGTGTCATGGAACTATTTGTTACCCTAGTCCACACTCCTAACAACTACATAGTCAAAGGTGAGTGGACTTCGACATCTGCCCGTAGAATGGCATAAATATTTCACACATGCAATATATATGCAAAAGTAGTAACAACAAGATGTAACATGATGCTTAAAAGGGGATAGAGAAGTGTGTACTCATTTCTATATGCAAGTATACCCATCGGTGATTCATTTTAGAGACTAGAGATTTGAGTGCAAGGGATCATCATTTGGCATCTACAAATTTGACAAACAAAATATATCAATGCGAAATACATTTAACCATACTTTAAGAGTAATATAATGTTTCTTGTCTATAAACATCATAATAAATAAGAAGTAGAAACAAGGTCAGAACAATTAGCGATGTTGTTTTATACAAAGGATGTTTTAGGTTCATTTATCCATTATATCAACTGTAGGCCTTTTGAATAACTTCCCATTGGAAGAGTCTATAGGGGTGCTAACAAAGCTAACCCTATTCTTAAGGGACCTCAAGGTCATTCCCAAGATCTAACCATTTTAACATAATAGTCAGCCATATCTTCACATCTCAGGTAAGGATCCCAACCTGTGTCCTTACCCCAAAACATCAAGCAGGTGCACCATGATATATTATGGATTTCTCTAAATCATGTTCAAAGTTTGTCAACGTAGTATAATCAACATGCAATTAGTACTCATAGGGAACATTAGCTCAAACATGTACTTCTCTAGCAAAGCATTCATACGAGCATACATATTAACAAGCCAATACCAAAGTAGGGTCAAGAGATTAAGCATACCTTAGGAGTACTAAACAAGATATGATCCTTGATTAAGATTGCTAGAGAGGACCCAATCCAAGGTGGACCTAAGATGCACAAAGACATAATAGTGGGTCTTAGATTGGTAGGTTTTTTGATAATCAAAACATCATTTGATTCATTTGGATCTTCCCTTAGACCTAGGTTTCAAATAGATCAAACATCATTTCCAAAGATCCAAACATGCATGTATCAATTCAATAATAACATAGATATCAACATCAAGTGCTATGTCTAAGTATACGATCCACATTAGATTAGATATTAAGGTGAGATTGTTTCTTATTTGGAGTTGGGGAACATGAGATTTAGGATTCCACCCAAGTTTACTCATATAAGATCATGACTAGTCATACTAGATCAATTTCATACAATATGGTCCCATTTCCAAGTCATATCATCGTAAAAGAGAATAGGATAGATCAAGTTAATACTTAGTGTTAAAGTAGGATGATTTTACTGATTTGAACAAGATATAGAGTGGGATTATCATAACAATAATATTTCATCATGTGGAAGCAAACTAAGTCAACTATATCATTTCAATGCACCAAAATAGGTATTTGAGGTATCATGACTCAACCATGGGTTACATTAGCATGAACACTTAGATTTTCATGGAACCAATTATAACAAGGTCATTGATTTCGAGATTACATAGTTAGATGATATCAAATTAAGTAAAGGCCCTAGAATTGATCAAGTTATAGCATGTACACTTAAATGGTTCACCTTTAGGTCAAGGGTGAACATAGAATGTTAAAAGATCCTTGGGGTGCATATAGATGGTCCAAGACGTCAAACATAGTAATAGATAACTAATATTATTGATGTAGGAGATAGAGTATATAGGTTCTATTAGTGGAACATGAAGCATATAATTAAGATTGGTCATTAGTCAAATGTTCATGAAAGCATCATCTTCACTAAAATAGGGATGAAACATGCAAAATTAGTAGGAGAAATTAGCATAATCAGAAAGGGGGCATTTTTATGAGAAAAATGGCATATAATATTAAGGAAATTGGTTAAGAAACTTAGATGATGCCATGATTTGAAGATTCAAGCATTAAATGGGGAATATTGATAAAATATACCCTAATAGGATGCCATTAGGCTACTCAGCAAGTGCCAGTACTGGTCTAGAGGTCACCAACTTCTGCCCATCTTCATGGAGTGGTTGTAGGAGATTGGTGACCTCTCACCACCATGTGCGCCATTCTTCTCGTTGTTGTAGGTCACCAAGGCATAGTGGGTTGGGATGACCGATGGACATGGATCTGGGTGCCAATTCCTTTGGATCACTAGGTGGAGGTCTCAAACGTGTGGCTACTGTGCACTTCTCTTGGCTTGTCGGTCACATGCGGGAGCGGCGCAACTCCTTGTCGTAGGTCTGTCGAAGTCATGACAACAGTGGATATGAGGGATGTCATGCACCAAAAAAGTGGTCGAACCATCCTGTCGTGGTGTCTCTGACTGACTGGTGTTGAGAACTCATTGAAAGGGGGGTTTAGGGAGGGAGAAACTGAAGTGGTCATGGGGCATCTCCATGACAGGGATTTATGAAGAAGAAGGAGAAAGAGGAGTGCTAGTGTTTGCAAAAATGTAAAATAAGAAGGGGAGGAGATATATGTGGATTAAATAGGAAGTTTTGCACTCTCAAAAGAGTCTAAAGTTTCACTAAAAGGGGTGGAGAGTTATCTCCTCCTTGTACAAGAACAAGGTTATGCGGAGGTTGAAGACAACCTCCCAGTCATTGGATCAAGTGCTAAATCCATGGCAAATAGATACATCATCTGTGATTGGCCGAAAAACACAAGGGAGGATTTTTTGAGTTAAGTGAATGGGTCCCCCTCTTAAATGAGACATGTGTCCCATGTTGGGCCCAAATGGCCTGCCAAAACACAAAGAAAAGGGGAAAATTCGAGTTAGAATCATCACTAAATCAAGTAAATTTCAAATGAGTGTATCTCCCTCATCCTAGCTTTGAATTGATTGAAACTTGGTGCATTGGAAACGTTAGTGTCCTTCACAACATAAAAACAATAAAAGAGTACATATTCACCCAATTATATGATCTAAATTCAAGGGAAATACGATGATGTGTTACATGAAGAAAACAATTAATTTAACCAAATTGGGCATCATCTTAGGAATACATGTATACTAGATGGACTAATTGTGCATCAAAACTCAGTTAAACATGAAATTAGAGGTGAGGACAAGAGTGAAATTCAAGTTGGATTTTACATAAAGGGGTGATGTTCTAGGTTATCACACCCTCTCCAACTTAAAATAAATTTTTTCCCCTAAATTACACTGACCTACAATTGAGATTTAGAGATTTCATGATCCATATCATAAACATATCTGTATTCCAAATGTAGGGTTGTCACCATATACAAATTGAGAAATATAGTATCAAGGTCAACACAAAGTCACATGGATAATCAAATTGGGGAGATCGTCATATAGATCACTTAATGGATAGATTTTCATACATGCAATGGATTTAGAGACCATTGTATAAATCACATTTTGAAGAGATCACCACTTAAGTCAAACCAATAGGGATCTCGAATCAAGAGTACAACATGACTTTCAATTACAAAATTTAGAGTTATAGCTTCCTCATTGGCATAGATGAGGTTATGCTTCCATGATTGAGATTTTGTATTTCAACAATTTGTGGCAAACATCTATTTCAACATCGTGGTTTCATGCTCAACATCGATGGAAGGTCCAACCCTAGTACATAGGGAGCTCATGCTTAAGTCATAAATCAAGTGAGTTAACATACTCATCATTTTATATTTTTAAGATTTAGGAACACTGATGTCATCAATCATATATCGAGGGTGATCTCAAGATCCAAATAGGGTGATTATAGGAGTCTAATCAAAATCAAGATCAATAATCATGAGTCAAGGTTTCATACATCAACATCCAGAGTCGAGTTTGAACATAAAAGTAATAGTTCCAAACATTTCCAATATAGGTTTTAGGTTCTTGTTTAACCATAGGATGATCATTCCTCCCTTTACATCAATCAAGCAGCAATCGAGTGGTATTTCATGGTATCAACATTAATTTCATTGTCATGATATTTGTCGTTGATGAATGATATGAACCTAGTTCTTTATAGGAACTTCACCACTTGATATAGTCAACCTTATCCTATTTCAAGATCATCATCAAATTGAGATTAAGATCAAGTATCAATATCACCATGATTCAAGCTATTAGAGACTTAAGTCAAGAAATCACAATCGGGTGGAAGGGTTTACTTTTCTAAACTCTAAACAATCAACAAGTTGAAAATTTGAAGGCAGTCATAAAAGAAATGTGACCTAGGTTAGGGGATTCATAAGTCAACTACCACCCTAATCTAGCACATTAGTCATGATTCATTTAGCACATCAAAATAGGGATACTATCAATTGTAAAATTGTGCTCCGTAGGGTCACGGTATCGAAAATCAAGATCATAATAGGGCAACCATATTTCAAGATTTTGTGAGTTCAAGGTCGTAGTTGTGTTCCCTTCCTTTAATGATTAAGGCAAGGGTATATTTTAGAAATCGAGAAGTCAAATTGGGAACTCCAGGAGTAGATCATAATAGGGAAATAGTGATATCTATGTCCATCTTGTTTATTTAAAATTGAGCTGACAAAGAGGCATAGAAGTTGATAGGGAAATGCCTCTTACATACAAGTCATCACATCGTGATCTAGGCATCCAAAGACACAGTCATATCAAGTTGGGTGGCATGATACATATTAATAGGGTGATTTTGGCTTATATATGTTTGAGGTTTGATCAAAATAGGGACAACATTAGTATAGTCAATAGGGACCTCATCCAACATGAGGTGTAATACATGAGTTCTAGCTTATTTCACCATATCAAGAATTTACCTCAAACATATAAAGCACTTAAATCTGATTGGGTAATATTGAGTTTTATCAACTTTAGACATGATTACACCACTTTCAAGAGAAATTTCATACATCAAATAGGGTTTTCAACTTAAGATCAGATCATGGCATCATTTCATCTTAATCAACTTTCATGATTTCAAATGAGTTTTACTTTTCCCATGCATAAGCTACCCATAATCAAGAAATCAAGTGATTGACAGTAAAGAGGAAAGAATCACATGAGGGGATAAGAAGACTAACTAACCATCAACTTGGGTGTATTAGTGGGGTCCTTAAAAAAGAGATGAGATGATAAAAGACTCTCTAAACTTTGAGGAAAGGAGTTTAGTCCTCCCTAGGTTCTTAAGATGTGTTATGCCTTAAACATATATAGAGGCCTATGTGTATAGCTCTGATGCCATTTGTCATGAAACTATTTGTTACCCTAGTCCACACTCCTAATGGCTACATAGAAAAAGGAGAGTGGACTTGGGCATCCATTTTTAGAATGGCACAAATATTTCACACAGACAATTTATTTGTAAAAGTAGTAACAACAAGATATAACATGATACATAAAAGGGGATAAAGAAGCATGTACCCATTTCTATATTTGATTACACCCATTGGTTATTGATTTCAGAGCTCAAAGAATTGAGTGTGGTGAATCACCATTTGGCATCTACAAATTTGATCAACAGAATATACCAATACAAGTGCATTGAGTACTTTATGAAAAACATGTAACCACAATTTAAGAGTAATATAAAAGTTGCTTGGCTAGAAAAATCATAATAAATAAGAAGTAGAAACAAGGCGAGAACAATTAGCGATGTTGTTTTATACAAAGCATGTTTTAGGTTCATTTATCCATTATATCAACCGTAGGCCTTTTGACTAACTTCCCATTGGAAGCGTCTATAAGGGTGCCAACAAAGTTGACCCTATTCTTAAGGGACTTCAAGGCCATCTTCAAGAGCTAACCCTTGTATCATAATGGTACACCTTATCTTGAAATCTCAAGTAAGGAACCCAACATAGTGTCCTTACCCCAAAACTTCAAGTGGGTGCACCAGGATATATAATTCTCTAAATTATGTTCAATGTTTGTGCACGTAGTATAACCAACATGCAAGTAGTAATAATAGGTAACATTAGCTCAAACAAGTATTTATCTAGCCAAACCTTCATATGAGCATACATACAAACAAGCCAATACCATAGTAGGGTCAAAAGATTAAGTGTCCTTAGGAGTAATGAACAAGATATGATCCATGAGTAAGATTTCCAGAGAGGGCCCAATCCAAGGTGGACCTAAGATGTACAAAGACATAATAGTGGGTATTAGATTGGTAGTTTTTTTTATAATCTAAACATCATATGATTCATTTGGATGCTTTGTTAGACCTAAGTTTCAAATATATCAAACATAATTTCTAAATTGCCAAGCATGCATGTAATGATTCAATCATAACATAGGTATCAACATTAATATGTAGGTCTAGGCATACCATCCACGTTAGCTGAGATATAAAAGTGAGATCATTTCTGATTTGGAGTTGGTGAAAAATCAGATTTAGGATTCCACCAAGGTTTAATCATATAAGATCATGACAAGTCATACTAGATCAATTTAATACTATTCGGTCCCATTTACAATTCATATCATCGTGAAAGAGAACATGATAGATCTAGTTAGTATTTAGTGTTACAAGTATGATGAGTTTATTGATTTGAACAAGATAGAGCATGGGGTTAGCATAATGATAATATTTCATCATGTGGAAGCAAACTAAGTCAACTAGATATTTTCAAAGCACAAAAATAAGTATTTGAGGTGTCATGACACAACCATGGTTACATTAGCATGAACACTTAGATTATCATGGAACCAATCATAACAAGGTCACTAGTTTTGAGATTACATAGTTAAATGATATCAAATTAAGCTACAATGCAAGCCTTGCTCAAGTTATAGTATGCACACTTAAATGGGTCACCTATAGGTCAAGGATGAACATAGAAGGTCAAAAAGATCCTTGGGTACATATAGATGGTCCAGAACGTCAAACATAGTAATAGATAACTATTATTACTGATGTGGGAGATAGAGTATCTAGGGGCCATTGTGGTACATGAAGCACATAATTAAGATTGATCATTAGTCAAATGTTCGTAAAGGCATCATGTTCATTAAAATAGGGATGAAACATGCATAACTAGTAGGAGACATTAGCATAATAAGAAAGGGGGCATTTTTCTATGAAAATGGTATATAACATCAAGGAATTTGGTTAAGAGACTTAGAAGATATAAGGATTTGAATATTTAAGAATTAAATGGAGAATTTTAGGAAAATATACCCTAATGGTCTTCCATTGGGCCGCTCAGTAGGTGCCAACACTGGTCCAATGGTCACCAAACACCGCCCATCGTCATATAGCAGTTGTAGGAGACTGGTGACTTCCCACCACCATTTGTGTCATTCTACTCGTGGTAGCAGACCGCTAAGGCACGGTACGCCGCGGTAACCGGTGGGCATGGATTTGGGTGCCACTACCATTGGATCACTAGGTGGAGGTCTCGAACATGTGACTATTATGAGATTCTCCCAGTGCGTCAGTCATAGGTATGAGTGGTACCAATCCTTGCCATTGATTTGTCGGAGTCATGACTGGGGGGATAAGTGGGTCGTCACATGCTAAAAAGGGATCAGACTGTCCCGTCATGGTGTTTTGGTCCCACCGGTGGTGAGAACTCATTGAAAGGGGGTTGAGGGAGGGAGAAACCAAGTGGTCGTGGGGTGCCTCCATGATTGGACTTTATTAAGAATAAGGAGAAAGGGGAGAGCTTGGGTTTGTGAAAATGCAAATGAAGAGGGGGTGGAGATAGATGCACCTTAAATAGGAAGTTTCCCACCCTAGAGTCTAAAGTGGTGCCAACAGGGGTGGAGAGTTATCTCCTCCCTATATAAGCAAAAGGTTATATGTAGGTTGAGGACAACCTCCCAGTCATTGGATCAAGTGCTAAATCCATGAAAAATAGATTCAACATTTGTGTTTGGTCAAAAAATAGAAGGGAGGATTTCTTGGGTTAAGTTGGGGGGGGGCTATCCAATGGACCACACGCCCCATGTTGGGCCCAAAGTGATCGTCCCAACCATAGAGAAAATGGAATAAATTCGAGTTAGAAACATCACTAAATTAAGTAAATTTCAAGTGAGTGTATGTCCCTCATCCTAGCTTGGAATTGAGTGAAACTTGGTGCTTTTGAAGCGTTAGAGTTTTCTATTCAACATGAACAAAACAAAAAGAGCATATATTCACAATGTGATATGATCAAAATTCAAGGGAAATATGTGATTTGTTACATGAAGGCAAAATCTATTTAATGAAATCGTCCATCATCTTAGGGATACATGTATACTAGATGGAATAATTGTGCATCAAAATTCATTCAAACATGAAATTGGAGGTGAGGAAAAGAGTGAGGTTTAAATTGTAAATTACATAAAAGGGGTGAATTCTGGGTTATCACATCGGTTAATGAAATCTCTAAATTCAGGTGTGGGCTTTGATAATTATATGACTATGGCCTTCTTGCTTCAAATGTGATACATATGTATGCTTGTTTACTTTCTCAAATATTACCATGTACTACTCTAGCATTGTACTTGATGTTTGTCTCATTTGGTACTTTATAACTTGCAAACATAATATAAAACTCCACAAACCTTGTGCACCTGCCAATATTCTCGGGGTAAGGACACGAGCATGGGTGTCCTACTTGAGTTGTTAAGATAGGGTGGAACATATCGATAAAAGGGTGAACTATTGGAGATGGGTTTGAGTTCCCTTACGTAGAAAATGGTTAGCTAATCTTGAGCATTACAGACTCTTCTAATGGGAAGTTAGTCAATAAAAGGCCTTATGAATACATGATATGATGGTATAATTGGAGAAAATTATATAAAACATGGGCTCTCTCTTTGCTAAATACTTAAATTGTTTTTCTTGTTCGTTTACTTCTACAAATCTTTTCAAACTATGCAAAGTTCATGTATATGTATCTTTTAGCCATATACTTAGCACCTCGTGCGCTTGACCCGCCTTGTTTCACATATTTTATAGGTTAAACGATGGCTACAAGTTGATGGGCATGGTGAGCTATGTCAGATGTTTTTGTTATAAGACCCTAGTGTACATGGGACGTTTTTTTTTTTTACTCTCGAATTATAAGTCAAATAGTGTAATAAAAGGATGTTTCTTAATAATACTTTTTGAATGTTGATATTATGATTGGTGATTTTATCTTGTTGTATGTCCATGTATGCTAAGCTTTACATTTCCGCATTCACACTTTGCTAATACAATTCTAGGGACGGATGCCTAGGTCCTATCTCAATTGACTTTATAGTCATTTGGGCTCAGGATTTGGGTAATAAATGATTTTGTGACGGTTAGTGTTGGGTCTGCAGCCAATAGTCATTTCTACAACTCTATGAGAGCCTTGGGTGGTGGGGCCACACAATGACAATGTTGATTTATCAAATGGATCTTGTTCTTCTTTTTCATAGCAATCTCCACCATGACCATGACTTAGAGGCCCTCCCGTGTAGGTTTTACATTTTTGCCTCTTTCTTTTGTTGGTTATGATGGTAACAACTAGCTACTCTAGACTAGAAATTCAAAACTAGGATTAGGTAATTGACTATCTATGAAATTAATAAATAGATGAAAAGACTAACTAAGGGAATCAAACAAAATCAACCAAGATTATAAATAAAGTTAACTAGCACAAACTATTAACCTTCACCAACAATTACAACAATGCAAGTAAAGATAGAAAGAGCTAGCAATCAATCAAGCAAGTTAGTGTTCTATCCAAGTAAGGTCAGTAGTGGGTTGTTTAGGGAATATGGTGTGTTCAACAATGCAATTCATCAACATATCATATAGTTAATTCTAGTATACTGAAAAAAAATAAGGGTTTGCATTAAATGGAGCCTCTACCCTACTTGTTTATCATGGGTGCTATAGTTGGTATTAGGAAGGAGATAGAGAGATAGAGAGAGAAAACACAAAAGAGAGAGAGAGATTGACCAGCCTAAATCGCGCGTCCTAAAATTGGAGGCGGATTTGAGGTATTCAAGCTTTTACATTTATAACCTGAAACCTTCTAGGCCCCCGCAACTTTGCTTATGGGGTCGAAGTAGATAGACGGGGTCGAATACAGGGACAAGGGTGGTAGTGTTGAGAATGTTGAATTGACACGCTACACTCCAGCAAGGATAAGAGATGATACAATTCCCAAAAGGGAACAACGGAACAAAACCAATAAAACAAAAGAAAACCCTATCTCCAAGTGGAGTTACAAGGAAAACTTAGGTTTTAAGCATTTATCAATTTTTAGGGGTTTTCATGCAATAGAAACAGAGAGATAATACTAAACCTAAAGAAAGGTACCAAGGGGAAAACTTTGGTAAAACAAGCGACAGTAGAAACATCCTGTACCCCTCCTATCAGAGTGGGTACCTCTAACCAAGCATCAACACCCCTCTCGAGGTTGCTGGGCTTAAATTAGAGTGGAAAGGTCACTAGGGCAACTCCGATTCTGGGCACTCTCATACTCCAGAATCGGACCAAACACTAGAGCCACAACACCTCTCTCGAGGTTGTTGCAACGGGAAAACACGATCTGGTAGCTAATAGAAACGTGATCCAAGCATGCAAGCTAGAGTTCAGATATTAAACATAGCAATCATCCAATAAAGGTACCGAACATAGAGCAACAGATAATTAAACTCTTCTATTTCCACAGACAAATAAAAGGTCTTGATTACATTGCGTAAAGTAAAGAAATAAACGACAGAAATAAAGGATAAACATCGCCTTCTTGATATAGAAGGTCGACAGGCTACAGTTGACCCTCCGGCCCGATACTGGGCAGGACCCCAGCCCGATACAGTCGTGTCGGGCGGCACACCCTCTCAGGCGGCACACGGTGACGAGCCGAGTGTATCGTGTGAGAACCCTGGCCGAATACGGTCATGTCGGGCAGCACCCTCTCGGGGGACACACCACCACGGGTGACACGTATCGGGGTTAGTATCGTTCTGGGCTAAAGTGCGGATCGTCTAGTATCAGTCACTTGTATCCAGAATCTACATTATGTCGGCCGATATCGGCCTGCAGTGGTGCTCGGGACGACACTAAGTGAACCACTCCCTCCCTCTCGGGATGGGGAAATGCTCACCTAGTGTCACCCGTCACAACCACTGAGGCTCGATACTCTTGCTCTTGCAGCTTTCCTTGGGAAGATTCGCGCAGGGTTCTGACCTATCTTTTCGGCTCCCTGTAGCTGCTATTTATATGCAGTAGTTGGGGAAGTTATGGTGCACAGGGCGCCACGTGTCCTCCTTATTATCGCACAGTTGGTGGATGTCCGATTCCCGGCATAAGGATGTCGGCTGTTGGGCATCGTGGCGTGAGGCGCCAGCCGGTGGGTGGCCGGTATCGCACACAACGTTGAGTAGTCGTGGCGCGCTCGGCTCCCTGTCGGGTAATGAGGCGTGTCTTCCAACAGTTGCTTCTTGCACGACATCCTCACGTCGCGTGTCGACGTATCGTGTCACCCTGCCGGGCAGTGTGCATATCGGCCGGCTGGGAGGTCGATGCAGGTGGAATCATGTTTGTGGGATGAGACGGCCTTATTGATGATAAATGTGTCAAAATGGTAGGAACACACTGCAAAATACGGAAATATTGAATTAAGAGCGTTGTTTGGCCTATTATTGCAAAAGTACATATAAAAGAGAAGAAAGTAGTTTAAAAGGGCAGTTTTGATAACAAAATAAGGGTTGAAAACATCACAAAATTTGGTGTTATCAACTCCCCCAAACTTAGCATTTTGATTGTCCTCAGTCAATATTTAAATTTTCTTTTGTGATGCTTCTTCTTGCTCGGTGTAGTTTTCAGTTTAAGAGGTAAAACAAGAATCGCGATGCCTTTAGGGATAATGCTGCCCCACTACGAACAAAAGACCTTGTGTTTCCTGCCTTATTATTTCAGTAAAAATTTTCTCTACAACTTCAACGAGACTTTTGTGTATGATTCGGAAGTTATCTTTCACACCAAATAGCTTTTAGGGGTAGAAAGTTGTGTATAGGGTAGGCTAAGGCTTTTTGGGGTTTTTCTTGTTTCCCATCAGTCCATCCAGGTAAGGGTCCGTTAGCGGGCAAGTGGTCCCTGTAGTCCAAGCCAGTTGGATTTAGAGCAGTGATTTCACATCCTACGTACCACTGCCCTGGATCTACCATGCCTAAAGATGGGTACTTTTGGACGACAAGTGTTTATATATATATATTTTTTTTCTTTCTTTTATTGGGCACAACTCTCATGCTTTTATTCACCCTCATAAGGCTCCTTTCTCTTTTTGGGATTTTTGTCGGGTAAGGGGAAACAAAAGGATTTTTTCTATTTGGGCAGCTTTTTCCTTCTCCATACTCATCTCTTAACTGTTACTGTTGCGAGATTATTATTTTTTTCGAAATTTTTGGCACGGAAAAAAATGTAGTCTTTTGTTGTTTGAGGCAGCATTATCAAAAAGATATAACAAAACTTGCATCTCGTTAAGAACATAGAAAGCAAACTTGGCAAGAAGTCGCATCAGGTTTTTACTAATATAGCGACTTTGTACATATATATGGGAACAAAATAAGCAAAAATTTTCAATATTTTTGGTAAAATTTTGTTGTATGAGCAAACATATGTATATGTACACATGATATAGAAGAAGAACAAAAATGAAGTCTGAAAATTTTTCAAAATTTTTATACCTCCCTCGCTGGTACATGGTACCCCCCCCAAACTTACTCCACACTCTGTCCCAGAGTTGTGAAGTAGATAAGGTAGGGTAATGTTGATTCAGTGAGGGTTATCCGATGAGCGCGCCTGCATCAGATAACAACTCCCACACATATTCTCCTCTTTTGGTGTAATAATCGATGTGGTGGAGCTGGTCAGGCGTTGCTTCATTTGCTATCCATTCCAGGACAAAGATGCCGCAGTCGTTAGATAGGGGAAGCTACTACGGACTGCGGTGGTAGAACTGGAGTTCATGCCATTTGCATACTTGCGTGTCCAGGAATGGTTGGATCAACTTTGACACCTCGTTGTAGTATTTTCGAGCTAAGCGTTCGACGGATGACAATGGTTTTGATGTACACGACACTGGATGGTTTTTGTTGCTGTCTGAGCTGTTGTAAAAGATTCCTGCTCATTGCTGAGTGTACATTGTCAGGAGCGTCCAATGGTTATAATGTAGGATGGGCAAAAAAATTTTGCTAGGGACCCCGCTCTCCAACTCTGCCAAAAAATGCTGCTTTGCTCATGTTTCATCGGTGAGGAAAGTGCCGTTGAACAACATAGGATGAGCTATGTATGCGTGTTTGAACCTTGGATGTAATGTTTGGATGTAAGAAGCCGCCACAGATACAGCCAAGCATCCTCCTTATTTTACCATGTCCCTTAAATCATCAATCGGGACTACGACATTGCCTGCCTTGTAAATGACATATGTTGGGGTAGAATCTGTTAACTTCAGAAGGATTTCATTTACCTGCTCTTGTGTGAGCGTAGCGCACGAGAAGTGGTCGAAATTTTTGATCAGCCCTTCTGTAGTTTCAGGCGAAGTAGTGTCTTCCATCCCATGCACTTTCCGCAGGGTCTCCAACTGCTTGCCTGTCCCATAGGTGTCAGTTGCCATCTCTGCTTCTCTCTCTGGGGAGCTGTTGAATTGTGAAGATTCATCTTCTTGGTCACTGTCCAGCAGCCTATCAGGTACCCCTGCATATCGGAAATAGCATCTGTCTTTAATCAGCAGCATGGTGTATGTGCTCCTATGGTGATAGAAGCATGTGCCCCTAAGGGGCCCCAAGTTTCCAATTGTATTGAGCACCTCTATGGCACTTAAGACGATGAAGGCACTGTTTCTGCTTCCCTCTTCATCCTGGACGGGGAAGTCGCGGATGGAATAGAAGTTCCAAATGCCGTCGTGACATTTGGCTCCTTGCTTTATAGCTCGTAGAAGATGCAGTGGTAGAAGCCTCAGATTTTTGTCCACCGGGCGGCTGAAAACATTCCCGAAGAGTGGCACCTCGTTACTGCTGCAGCTCAGCAGTCGGACGTCATGGTTCCTTAGGTCTGCCACGTAGAAGAACCATATGTTGCGGTGCTTGTACGGTGCCAACACGAGGTTTGGGTTATGCTCGTCGATGTGTTGCAGCATGTTGGCCACCGCAGCGGAGTCTGGTTCTCCCCACATCAGCCTTCTTTCCAAGGTCGGGGTGGCGTTGTATATTGTCTTCTGACCTGTCCTGCTGTCGATATTTTCTACTATTATGTTTTCAAGGACCCTAAATAGTCTTTTGCCGACGACGGAAGGTGAGCGGAACATGCTGCGGAGTGCTCCCCATTGTACAGAGAAGTAGTCGTCGCTCCAGACGACGTCTTCTTCATCTGCCTGCGATCTTAGGACCTTGTTTAGCAGTTTCTGGTCTCTGATTATCAGGCAGTCGATGACCCTTCTATCGAAGTCGGTCATCTCAAAGGAAGGTAACTCTGACGGCTCAGCGAACTTATCTACCATCGAGCGACTTCCTCGGGGGAGGTGTCTTTCATTGGCTGCATAAATGTCCCCCTTTTCTCCCTCTGATTCATCAGAAGAGTCCACCCCGATGCTGATATCTCCGTTATCATCTTCAATTTCGTCTAGGGGGGCTAAGGGATTTTCTTCCTCTAGACCTAGGGAGCTCTCCTGTCCTATTGGAGCTCCGTCGGTCGATCTTGGTTGTGTCCCCTCCTCGGGCGTTGTGGATTGCTCGCTGGAGGTGAAGGAGTACCCCGATCTCGAAGACATGTTGATGAAGAAGACAGAGAGCCACGGCTGGGGGCGACAGCGACCTTCTCAGCTGCCTTTGGCGCGGATGGTCATCCCTCCTATCCAGCCTCTCCTCGATCTTGTTGAGGCGTTGGAGAACATGCTAAAGCGTCACAGTCAAAGTCTCTAGTCCGCCGGGAAGGCTAGCTAGAGTCAGCAGCTCTCGTTCTTGGCTATTCAGCCTGTCTTGGAAAGATGCAAACTTGCGGGTTAAGGAAATATAGGTAGCTGAGTTGTTATCTGTTACCTCCTGCAAGTAGTCGAGCTTGTGCCCTAGCATCTTCCCGAGCGATGGAGGGGTTCCTGCGGGTCTCCCTTCTATCCTCGTGACACCTTGCTCGCGTGATGGTCTACCAGTCGAGGTAGAATCTATCTCGATCGTTCTTGATGCAGATGCCGTCGGGCGAGGAGTAGGCGCTCTTGCGGCCGTCACTGCCTCGCCTTCTTGTCATGGTGGAGAGGGTCGTCGTGTGGGTGGATGCTTCTCCACCTCTACACTGACGGCGATCTCCTCAGCAGCTGCAACCGGTGACACCGGCGGCGGTGTCGGTGTCAGCTGTGCACCTTCGAGCTCCATTCTTAGGATCTTGTCAAACACTCCATTACTGGCGTCCGGCTATGGTGCTTCCTCTACCTCTTCAGGCCTTACAGGGATGTCGGGGGCTGCGACTGTCTCTCCCACGGCGGCTCCCGTAGTTACTGTCTCGGAGACCTCAATGATCACTGGTTCTTTTTCAGCCACCACAGTTGTTGTTGTGGTTGTGGCTGGTACAGAAGGAGCGACGACAGCTCTAAAAGTTGATGTCATTGGTAGCTCTATAATGTCTGATGGCTTGGTGTGGGCCGTTGAAGCTTTTTCCCACCTTGGACCGAGAGGAATTGGTTCTCCTCTCATGACCGCCCTTTCCTGGGCTCTGGTGGTGGCGGCATAGGCTGCGTCTACCGCCCGAGATTCAATCTCCGCGGTAGTGAATACCAGTTTTTCTGCGTTGTAATTGGTGCAGCGAGGGAGCAGGAGGAGGATGTTCGTCCTTGTAAACTTGTAGAAGTAGTCCCTCCCCTCCTTCTTTATGATACTGGTCCTCATCAGGTACTTGATGTCGATCACTTCCTCACCCTGTATCCTCGAAAGGCTACGCGACTCCTTTGGGTACCCGAGCCCAGCCACAATAAAGTTGATGATGCTACCCATACAGTATTCTTTGGTGGCATCCTTCATTGGGTGTAGTCTGTTCATCAAGAGTCATCCGAGGTTGATCATTCTTCCCTCCATTATGTGCCACATAACATGGAGTTCTTCTGCGTAGATATTGCTAGACTCATTCTTGCTGAACAGCAGGCATGCCACCAGTTTGTGCACGATCCTCCAAAAGCAGGACTGCACTGCCACCACCTTGCTTCCTGGCTTAAATGATGATTCGCCAGTCAGCTTGTTCCAGAGCTCCACTGGGTTGAACCCATCTCCTTCGGTTATTCTCTCACCGTTATTCATTTCATTCTTCTCCTCCTCACTGGAAGAGAAGATCTCATTTAGTAGCTTCTCAGAGATGGCGTGCTCCGAGTTGTATAGTCAGGCTTGTAGTCTATCTGCTCTGCCGTATTCTTCTTTTTCTACAGCAGAGTTCTTTACCCGGAAGAGAGAGGGAATGAACTCCCTCGTGAGTTCAGTGTAGGGGACCGGCTAAAGTAGATCCTTCTCAGCCCTGCAGCGGCGAGGACGCTCTTCAGTCTTTCATAGATGCCCAGCTCAACGAACGAAGACTGATGGCATAACCGACTCGGCCTGTAGAGCCTGGTTTCCAGCTCTGCATAACGACGTGTGTGCTCGTCGTCTCTCGGCATGAACCTCCCTGGTGTGTGTTCTGGGGATTTTGCCATTTTTGTTGGAGCGGTGGTTGGAGTTGTCGCTTCTCCTACCTCGCCCTCTTTTCCGTAGCTGACGGCCCGACTGCTTCTGGATTCGGGCATTTTTTCCTGACGGTGGTTGCTTTGGAGGTGACCCTCCTACTGTTCTCATCAATCCGGACAACTATCTTCTTGACATGGGCCATTCCTGTTAATAAATTTTTTGATTAGTTAAAATGTGCTGATGTTGAAGAAAAAAATTAAACTGAAGGCACGATGAAAATTGGATTGATACAACAATGATCCATGCCACTTTATCGGGTGATACTAGGTTTTCAGAGATTAAGGCTCGTGCCCGATACGAGATATGTGTATCGTCCGCCACGTCGAAAGAATTTGAAAAATAGGACGATACGGCTAGAATTGCCTGTCAGGAAAGATGCCCGGCATGGGTGTGTCGGGTGATAAGGTTCGCGAAAAACAAACGCCCGATATGGGTCCTGATAGAAAAATGACGTATCATGCGACATCAAAGCAAACGAGGAGGTTGTGGAGGGCGCCACGGTTATCGCCCGACATGCATATCGGGCAGAGACGGCTAAAAGCGTGTCGTGCGGCACATGTGTCAAACGATACGAGGAAAAACTCTTCTGTGCTAGCAAGCCCATTATGTAATGCACAATAGGGCGGTCGTGTCGGGCAAGATAGGTCGATATCACTGTCAGGCTATACCTTTGTTGTTTCCTTAGGCTTTTGTGCTACACGAGAGCGGGAAAGTGTTGCAGGACACGGGAGCAAAAGAAGGAAGTTATAGCATGATATCGGTAGATAAAACAGTGAAAGCAGCAACCCGACATGGTAAAACTTCACCGCGATATATATCGATCTGACCCGGGGTAAAACTGGTAATTTGGGGACGTGCGTCGGCCGTTGGGATAAACCATTCCCGAGACGGGCAGTCCATCTGGCACGACCTTCGCAACGCCTGAAGTACCACTGCCCGATATGAGCATCTTCTCTGCATCGGTTCGGTCATTGCCCGATACGACCCTTCGGAGCAAAAAGAGGAAGAACTTTAAAACAAAGCAAGCAAAAGTGGTCGATGAGTAAAACATCATTGGCCTAAGTCTAAGATCGTGGCCTCAGATGGCATTACCCATCCTGGTCTATAAAAACAAAGCGGTGGCCCATAAAACAGAAGAGTCAGCACATGTGGCGCATGCACTGACTCGGGCCTTATTACAGTCCATAATGTTTGCAATGTTTATTTTGCAGGAAAGTAAATTGCAGCCTATTCTATAAAAGAAAATAAATCTCAGGATGAGCATTGTAGTCCTTGTCTCCAGCTTGACGGCTCCAGCCTTTTCACTCTTCCACTCCTGGCATCATCCATCTTCCTACAACTCGATCCTCATTCCCTTTTGTCACTTCCCTACCTTCTTTGCCGGTTCAGTATTCAATGGAATCTTCCCCGACGGGTTCTTGATTAACTCGGCCAGTTGAGCTAGTTTCTGATCAATCTGGCACTGATGTGTTTGCATGTCTGCCATTTGTACCTGCAATGAGTTCAAAACTCCTGAGTTTGATAGCGCACTCTGCGCTAGTTGGTTATTGATAGTGTCTTACCTTTTCACGAAGTCAAACAATTGGCCAACCACATCCGACTGGCCAGAAACCTTGTCATGTTCCTTGTTTGGTACTTGGTACTTGGCTTGGCTTTGGAAATTACCTTTGTTTGTCTAAAAGGGGGTGTTTTTAGCGTATTGGCTGGGTCCTCCCCTTTTCTCGAACGCTTGGGGTGGCTTCGATGAGCTATGCAGCTGATGTGAATTCTCGGCTGCATATTTGTTGCTGTAATTGAACCTAGGGTAGTCCGACCTCTTAAAATTTACAAAAGAGACATTTTTAGTCTCTTCGGTCTCAGACTCAGATTCGCTCGACGCCTCTGGCTGGGTGTAGATGCATTTGTCTACCCCATGGCCCCCTTCTCCACATGTCACGCATTTCATCACCTTTTCAATTTTCTTTTTCCCTTTTCCACCAGACTCCCTTAGCTACTTGACGTCTGTCGCTATACTTGTGTCTGAGAAGTTATTGATTCCAGAGCCTTGGATTCCAGGGAGGGTCCTTCACTTACCTTCTTAGCCTGCCCTCTGTCGGATTTATCATATTCCGCACCGGCTTGTAGCTCGACTATGTTTTTGATGATCCTTTCAGATTTGTTTGGTTTTTTCCCTAGGAAGTCACTTCCTGCTGCAGCATTTAGTGAACCACTTTCGTCGGGGGTTATACCATTGTAAAAGGTGGTGACCAGGAAACCCTTCTTATAGTTATGGTGATGGAAGTCCCTCTGATATTCCTGGAATCTTTCCCAGGCGTCGTGGAGATTCTCGTTGGGCCTTTGCATAAAAGAGGTTATCTTTTGCCTGTTCCTTACTATCTTCTCAGCCGGATAGAATTTATTTATGAAAGCATCAGCTAGTGCTCCCCATCCATTTAGAGATTGGTGGGAAAGTCCCAAATACCACGATAGGGCCTTGTCTTCCAGGGAGAAGATGAAACCCTTGCAGTAAATGACCTCCTGTGGTACGCCTCGTATCTTAATTGTGTCGCAGATGTTTTTGAACGCGTCCAGGTGATGGTATAGATTGTCATTTTTGGAGCTCCCTCTGAAATTCTTATTTTGGATCATCGATATTACAGAGGGCTTGAGCTCAAAGTTGGAGGCGTTGAAACGTGGAATTATGATTGGGCACCGGGAGTTGTTAGATTTTGTGGAAGCTAACTCCCTTAAGGTCTTTTCTTCCTCCTCCGAGTCATCGCTGTCGCCTTCTTCCCGGCGTTTTTCCTGGTTGTTGTGATTTCTTCCTTGCCTCTGACGGTGACGGCGTCTGTTTCGGTGATGGTCCTCCTCGTACTCTCCCGATTCGGGATCTTCTTGTTGAGCGCTACCGTCGTATCGGTCGTCTCCTTCGGGTGGAGGCAAGTCAAGCCTCCTCCCTTGGCGTTCGCCTCCAGAATGTTGGGGTTCGACGCGAGGAGGCATATTGGTGTTGGTGTTTGGTGGAATAGACCACCGTACTTCAGAGTACCTGGAAAATAGAACGAAGAATCGAGTCAGAAAATCGAATTATTTATTTTAGGCAAAGAATAATAATAATAATAATAATAAAAGAAAGAAAATAGTGTTGTCAAGCTTATTTCTAAGCTTGAGGCATGAGAATGTAGTTAGTGGATTCAGATTCGTCAATAGTGCCATTTTGCCTTGTCCCCAGCAACGGCGCAAAAAAGTTGACCGGCCTAAATCGCGCGTCCTAAAATTGGAGGCGGATTTGAGGTAGTCGAGCTTTTACATTTATGAACTGAAACCTTCTAGGCCCCCGCAACTTTGTTTACAAGGTCAAACACAGGGACAAGGGTGGTAGTGTTAAGAACGCTGAATCGACACGCTACACTCCGACAAGGATAAGAGATGATAAAATTCCCAAAACAGAACAACGGAACAAAACCGATAAAACAAAAGAAAACCCTATCTCTAACTGGAGTTACAAGGAAAACTTAGGTTTTAAGCATTTATCAACTTTTCGGGGTTTTCATGCAATAGAAACCTAGAGATAATACTAAAGCTAAAGCAAGGTACCAAGGGGAAAACTTCGGTAAAACAAGCAGCAGTAGAAACATCATGTACCCCTCCTCTCAGAGCGGGTACCTCTAACCAAGTATCAACACCCCTCTCGAGGTTGCTGGGCTTAAATTAGAGTGGAAAGGTCACTAAGGCAACTCTGATTCCGGGCACTCTCAAACTCTAGATTCGGACCAAACACTAGAGCCACAACACCTCTCTCGAGGTTGTTGCAATGGGAAAACACGATCCGGTAGCTAATCGAAACGTGATCCAAGCATACAAGCTAGAGTTCAGATATTAAACATAGCAATCATCCAATAAAGGTACTGAACATAGAGTAGCATATAATTAAACTCTTCTATTTCCACAGACAAATAAAAGGTCTTGATTACATTGCGTAAAGTAAAGAAATAAACGAAAGAAATAAAGGATAAATGTCGCCCTCTTGATATAGAAGGTCGACAGGCTACAACTGACCCTTCGGCCCGATACCGGGCAGGACCCTAGCCCGATACAGCCGTGTCTGGCAGCACACCCTCTCAGGAGGCACACGGTGATGGTTCGGGTGTATCGTGCGAGAACCCTGGCCCGATACGGTCATGTCGGGCGGCACCCTCTCGGGCGACACACCACGATGGGCGACACGTATCGGGGTTAGTATCGTGCCAGGCTAAAGTGTGGTGCATCTAGTATCAGTCACTTGTATCCATAATCTATGTTATGTCGGCCGATATCAGCCTGCAATGGTGCTCGAGATGACACTAAGTGAACCACTCCCTCTCTCTCAGGATGGAGAAATTCTCACCTAGTGTCACCTGTCACAACCACTGAGGCACGATACTCTCGCTCTTGTAGCTTTCCTTGGGAAGATTTGCGCAAGGTTCTGACCTGTCTTTTCGGCTCCCTATAGCTGCTATTTATAGGCAGCGGTTGGGCAAGTTATGGTGCACAGGGCGCAACGTGTCCTCCTTATTATCGCACAGTAGGTGGACGGCCGATGCCCGACACAAGGATGTCGGCTGTTGGGCGTCGTGGTGAGAGGCGCCTGCCGGTGGGTGGCCGGTATCGCGCGGCACGTTGAGTAGTCATGGCGCGCTCGGCTCCCTGTCGGGTAAAGAGGCATGTCGTCCAATGGTTCCTTCTTGCGTGGCATCCTCACGTCACGCGTCGACGTATCGCGTTATCCTACTGGGCAGTGTGCATATCGGTCGGTTGGGAGGCTTATGTAGGTGGAATCATGTTTGTGGGCCGAGATGGCCTTATTGATGATAAATGTGTCAAAATGGGAGGAAAACACTGCAAAATACAGAAATATTGAATTAATAGCATTGTTTGGCCTGTTATTGCAAAAGTACATATAAAAGAGAAGAAAGTAGTTTAAAAGGGCAGTTTTGATAACAAAAAAAGGGTTAAAAACATCACAAAATTTGGTGTTATCAGAGATAACAAGCATGAAAACATCACTAATCCACAAAATGTAATGTTTTACATGAATATTTTAAATACACATGGTATCGTAGTCCATACTTATCCCCAAAACATCCCACAATAGGGTATTAGTTACACATGATGTAAGAAAGAACAAAAAGTGAGAAGGGTTAGGAAGAAGTTCCATGAGTGTTGACATCTTGTTATTCACCTCTAGTTGATCCTTAGATGATATCCTTTCTACTGGGGAAAAATGGCATGGAAAGGTAAGTGGAATGGAGGTATGTGACCTAAAATTAAGGTTTTGGGGTGAAGGGGAGGTAGAATATGGAGTGGAGTTGGAGCGGGGAGAGTAGGTAGGTATAGGCTAGGGAACTGAATGAGGTTCTCTCCCTACACTCTAGCCACTTAAGCCTTATATAGTGTCTAGGGATCTGTGGTTAAGTAGGGGTAAAGTGGTGAAAACTGAGGTGGAAATCAAGTTTTTGGGACCTCAGCACGAGCATTCTAGCTTCCTAAGGCCATGGTAGGAAGTGAGTAGAATAGGCATTCTAATGGACCATGACCAAGTAAGAAATTATGAAAATATGCAATGATTTTAGGGTTTTTAGGGATCCTAACATGATCGTATTGGTGTAGAACAACCATTGTTTCCACTACTTTCCATGGATGTAATGTTGGTGTATTGTCATAGTATTTAATAAAAACAACTTTGATACTAAAAATCAGCTCCAACCAAGAAAGTGGTGGAGTAGAATGACCATTTTGGTCAATCTCACCATATCCATGGTTGTTCATAATGGGCATGGTTCACACTTATTTCTTCTATGATATTGGGCATTTAGGGGGAGGGTTGATAAAGACGGTGGTAGTGAGAATGGCCATTTTGAGTGCTTCTTAGTGCACTTTGGATTTTCACTTGTGAGTCTTGGAGTTCCTTTCCTTCAATTATCCTTCAAATTTTTGAGGTAGGTTGGTCTGACTTTAGGTGACTCATTATCTCCACCATGGGTTGATGAAGACCTTGGATCACCATCCATCACATGTCTCCTCCAGTAGGGCATACATACCTATAAAAACTTGAAAAAGGCTCTATAACGTCCCAGGATTTGAGGGCTCGGATAACATGATCTGAAAAGGAATGATTGAACTACCCATATCACCAAGGTGCACCTCCTTTTCCGGGAGCCCATCACTAAAGAACTCCACAGTTAAGCATGCTCAGCTTGGAGTAGTATTAGGATGGGTGACCAGTCGGGAAGTTGATCCTGGCTTGCGCACGAGTGTTGATAAAGCACACAGTTAAGGCTAGTGGTGGTCTATGGGGCCAGTCGTCATTCCTAAAACTCTACTAGAGCCTTGGGAAGTGGACCCGGGCATTACAAATGGTATGAGAGCCATAACCCCTCCAGTAGCTGGGACCCAAATGGGCATGTGGGATGCCAGTCTTGAGCCGTACGGTCCAGGCATGTAGGAAAGGGCTATCCATGGTGATGTAGCCACCCTTGTGCTGGTATTCCATGATCGGGAGTTGGGTGTCCATGGGTCATGTTGGGTCTGCACTAAAATGGGGAAATATTAGGAGGCCATATAGTTGAGTCTTGATGAGGATGTCAAGAGTCCAAGTGGGAGAGATTATAACATCCCAGGATTTGAGGCCTCGTATAACATGATCTGAAAAGGAATGATTGGACTACCCATATCACAAAGGTGCACCTCCTTTTCCGGGAGCCCATCACTAAAGAACTCCATAGTTAAGCATGCTCGGCTTGGAGTAGTACTAGAATGGGTGACCAGTCAGGAAGTTGATCCTGGCTTGCGCATGAGTGAGGATAAAGCACGTAGTTAAGTCTAGTGGTGGTCTGTGGGGCCAGTTGTCATTCTTGAAACTCTACTAGAGCCTTGGGAAGTGGGCCCGAGCATTACAGGCTCCATAATTTATTTCCATGTAATCAATCATTATTGGGAAAAAGACATGCACATGATAAATTAGCAACAAGAAGATAAATAGAGACCCAAACTAGGAATCCATCAGATTTTGATTAGTTTTTAAATTATATATCATCTAATTTTGATGTGGATTTACTCATGTGAACCACCATATTCAAATATGATTTATATGCTTGTGCCTATTGCAATATATACACATAATATCCCCATTTCATTATATTTTCCTTCATTCCATTTTAATTTCATTTCTCCATATGATCTAATTACAAAGGGGGAGGAGATCTCTCTACCACTGAAGCCCTAGTAGTAGTTTGGACCATGGAGTTTTGCTTGTTGTTGATGCATCAACTATTGTTTAGTCATCCATATTCCACCTCTCTATCTACTACTAATTTGACCATCATTTGTAATGCCCCCTCCCCCTGTTATCCCCAATTAAAGTAGATTGAGAGGGAAAGGCATGTTGTCATTATTCTAGGATCAAGTTTTAGCAAATAACCAATAATAATAGAAATTTTCATTGAATCTAAAAGAGTTTGATAACACTATAAAGATACAATCTCCACAGGGAGTTATATGGAAAGGGAAAAACAAAAGTTTTCCATATAAAGTAAATATATCTATAAATCCTCCAGTAGACATTATCAACTTTTTGTTTGGTGTCATGTTCTCTAGAAATCCATTTCTTAGATAATTTGCATATTAACCTTAAACATTGAGAAACAAAAATTTCGTCTGTATATATTGAGATATTGAATACATGGAGAAAATAAAATATACACATGTAAATGTAACAACATAAACAACCATAGAAGCAATTATCATTTGATAATCAAGCATGCATTTTTTGTCTAACTTCTCAAACCATATTTGCTTACTCTCTATGGAATACCCTCTCTTTAAGGGAGCCTTTATGGGGGACCATCTCTTTAGGGTTTGGTCCTATAGTGAACTCACAAGACTTCCTTTTTAGACTTGGGTTTTTATAAGCCTTCCTTTCTAGGCTCAGCCTATAGTGGTCTTCCTATCCGTGTTCATCACCAATCATTCCCATAATGACTTCTTTCGACTAAGTGATCATTCAACTCACCAAAGATAGAAATTTGGGGTTCAAGAAAGTTATATTTATATAAGATGATAGTCATAGGGGACTTATAGATTGCAGGAAGTAAAAAAACAACCAAGAAGTTAAATTGCAACCCATTCAGAAAACCTCAAAAGTCAAGAAGGTGAGTATTCATAAGAGTAACAACATACCTTTCCTCAAGAATGACTTAATTTCCAAGTAAACAAGAGCAGACGCAACCAATCAAGAAATCAACCTATAATTAATGTATACCACCCAAGTACTACTTTTTATGTTAAAAAATATCCATTGACTAACTTGTGATCTAAGTTACAGTTATGGGGTCAAATTAGGGGTTCAACTGGGTTAGTCTTCTATAACGACCTCACTTTCCAGCATCCTGCAATTAAGGAAAGACCTTAGAGTTGAGATACATTACCCAAAATCCCCAAGATCCAGATTTTAACAAATAACAAATAATGTAGAAAATAAGTTCCATTATTCCATAGGTATCGTAGACAAGAACTATAATGATGTTCCTATAAGGATTTACATGAATTTACAACATAGGACTAGTACATATGAGAATAAGTATCTAACTAGTCCTCCTTTACTTAGATTTAATGACTTCAGATAATTTCAACTACTTCATCATGTTTTGATATCTTCATGTTTTGCATTTACCTAAAAAGGCATGAAACAAAATGCATATCAGAACATTGTTATATTGTGTAGGTTGGTGCATGCAAAAGTGTGCAAGTAGTATTACAACATATAAACAACCAATTACTTCCAAATAAGAATTGGAAATTTCATTGCATATACAAATGCATGCTTGATATGCTATCTTGTGCATGATCACTTTCCCTTCCAAGGCTCATGTTACTCTTCCCTCGATACATGTCAACCTAAGGTTCAAAACATGATAACTTACTTTATGTGATACTCATGGTGGAACTAGAATTGAATAGAATGTAAATAAACATTCTATAGTTTATTTTAACAATCCTCAAGAAATCTTGAGCAAACACCAACAGTCAATAATTGTGGGTATTCATAATCATAATGATGTACCTCAATGTAAAAAAATGCAAATCATGCAATCATAATTCATGTACTTTAATCATATCATCTAATCAAGCAAGTAAATAGGAATTCAAGCAATTCAACATTTAATCTACATGTATGTAAATCCTAAAGTGTCACCATCACATTATTCTGATCAGACCCTACTCAGGTCCTAATCTAGGGTTTATGGTTGTTTGGGTTTGAATAAGTAATAAGGGTAAAAGCCCTCATGCCATCGCACACTAAACGTTAGGTGAAAGCCAACATATCATTCCATTATGAACACTTAAATCAGATTCATTTCATTAAGATTATAAAAAATTATGATCTTTGGTCTCAAAACCCTAATTTTATATATGCATGGTTATCCACTTTAGAAACTGTAACTATCATCATTATGACCATGTTCATGTTAAATTATCATTATATTCCACAATGTTAGTTTACATCTCAAGAAACATATTTAACATGATTAATATACAAAACTAGGTTTTATATGCTTTAATTACCATTTAGTCATACATTTTTCCTACTTTTGGAAATATGATTATAACTGTCTTTCAAATATATTTTATATTTAATCTACTCATTTTTTGATTAATTTTCATATATAAAATATCTCAACCCGAGTACTGACTAATTACTACAATTTTTACAAGATAAATAAGTATTGACCAATCAAGGAAAGCCATGTCAACAAATATCCTATTATCCAAAACATACGCGGGCTCGACCCCAGCTAGTTGGTGATGGAGAACCTAGCTAAGCACTTCCAGCTTGGCCCACCTCAGCTTTGAACAAAAGGACCCTAGTAGCCCTTACACTATGATCAGGGTTGATCACACAGGTGAGGGCACTGGGGTAAAATCTCTAGGGGATTGGTTGTCCCCATTCTTCTTTTTGAACCATGGCTGATTCCCACAGCCCTGACGCCAATCAAAGGGTTGAGTCTAGCTTCTAGGGTTGGGAAGCCATCACTGGAGGCATGGTTGTCTTCTCCATCCTCAACCAAAAATAGGGAACCCATTGGGAACTCAATGGGGGATTAGGACAGGTAAGGGCATGTCAAGTCAATTGTTGTTATGGCCGAAGATTGAGGAGAGATTTTACCTATATTTTTGGCTGTCAGAGGGCATGAGTATGTCTACGAAGCTTTTTAATAACTTATGGGGTGTTGCCACATTCTGGATCATGACCTCCAATGAGTAGCTTGGCTCAGTAGAACCCCAGTGATCAGAGAATGGTTCCTAGGGCTCCTGGACTCCTTCATGTGATAGGGACAATCTCATGGGTTTCCAATGATTTTCTGGGAAAGAGCAATTGCTCTGCTATGCCTGAGAAGAAGAGATGGGTACTTGTCGTCGTTAGATAAAGATGATGATAGGATGGCAAGGAACATGGTGACTCAAGGGAAATTGCATGAGGAGGAGAGTTTGGGATTGAAATTCAACTCCTTGTTGCCTTGTATAGGTATAAATGGCAAGTAACCAAGGCTTTCAACTATGCCCTAGAATGTCAGTTCCATCAGATTTGGGCACTTTTCTGAATCTATCAAGGTAACTGTCCTTTAATGGCTTGTCATAATTGTCTCTTCTCCCTGAATTCGATGGGTGAAGAATTTGGGAAAAAGGGTGAAGGGAAGAGAGAAAACCTGACATAAGGGAAATCATTGTACTGTTAGCCTTTGTTTCCTGTCCAGAATGGAGGTAGGAGATGATGGCCCAGTTGTCAATGTTAGATCAAATGGCCATGGTGGGTGTGACACATTAAAGGGACATGGCCTACTTGGTTCCTAAGTTGGAGTCATTTAAAAGATATCCAATCCTAGAAATCATGCAATGATTACATGTAGGTCCCTCCCTCTTCAAGAATATGTATAGGCTACTAGGAGTGTCCTTTGTCTATGAAACTTTTAGGGAAACTCAGTAATTCCTTTCCCATATTAAATCTAATTTTTGGAATATATTCAGATAACATTCATACCCAAAACTTTCTCCTTTAATATATTCTAAAATTAATTACCCATACCACATGAAAAGTCATTTTTCTATCAAATTTTGGAATGTTATTCTTTCTATTATTATCTCTAAATTTACCAAAAATAAGACAGAGATATCCTTATTTGATGCCTCAAAACTTGTGTTGCCAATCTAGGTTAGATAATTACTCCATTAATTATCTAGATTACATATTATCTTATAATCTTTTAGAAACTTGTAAATTATTCCATAATTCCATTTTAGAAAAAATCATAAAGCCATTATCTTTTAATTATGCACGAATTACTTTTATTTTTTTAATTTATTCCACAAGGATTTATTTGCAAAGAAAATAACGTCATAAGCCTTACTTGCCCCATGGGTTGCACCGATTTCACAAAGTGGATGGCTTTATTATTCTATCCATTAAGGGAATTTTTTTATCAAATCAAGCCTTATTTTTGTAGAATACTAATTTGTTAGAATTTGAGGATATTGCAATCACCCCTCCCCAAAAAGAACTTTGCCCACAAATTCAAACCTAGTAAGGTTAAGGCGAATGTTAACATGTCTTAGCTTCAAGCCTTAGGGTTAGAAACCCTTCTTAGATATCATGAACATCCTTTTTTATATACAAATTCCTCACATTGTTACTAAGATTGGTACCCAGATTCAATTCAAGGTACATCCACATCCTTAGTGTTTTCATGATATATTCTGTTGGTGATTACACTCTCATTTCCCATTTCAACTTCACTTGGTGATTACACTTTTCACCTAGCTTTCCAACCCATTATTCATTAATTTCCACATAAGGGTGAGGTGACCCTCAAACCCTCAATCATGTTATTAAACTCAACTTAGGGTATTTATTCTCATATTTCAATTGTAAGCATAACATGCATCTACCCAATTTCTCTCCCTCATAATGAGATGAAATAAGCATTTGTCTACAACCTAAATACAAAGTTCATCTCATTCCAAGAGAATAGATGGTGTGTCCACATATTATCTTCAAATTTAGAATTTTAGGTTGAATCACTCTCACCAATGTCTCCAAACCATAAATTCTTTTTAATCCCACAATGTTCTTACATTTCATGAAGTCAAAAGACTTTCTCATTCTTGACTTTCTGCACTCCTTTAATATTTCATTATTACCTGACTTCTTATATCTTTTATAAGTACACCTGATGTCTCATTAGCCTTATCATTTCCTCAAGGTCTCTAGTGGTACATGTACCTTTAGAGTGATCTCCTCTTAGCCTCATGGGCCTTATGCATTTAGGGATTGCCTATCATTTTTACCCCTTGGGCCTCATGAACGCATGAAGGTGACCAATCTCCTAACCCATGGGCCTAGGGCAAAGATGGATGTCCATCTCTTGACCCCCATGGTCTTATGCACTTAGGGCATGATCACCTCCTAGCCTCATAGGTCTTATGTACCTTTAATCCTCCCTACTTGACCTTAGGATTGAATTATGGCTCTATCGTTCGTAGGGTTTATTGAGAGCATATTATTTTCTTATATAATTATTTAACCCAAATTTCCTTCATCTCTTAGGGTACACATTATTCACTTTATGTACTTTCATTGGACTCATAGAAACCTTTCCTTCCTGGGCTTGGTCTTTCATGGTGGCCTTCCTTTCCCTACTTATTCTATCGACGACCTTCCTTTCTGGATTGGTCATCATGTCCCTTAGAGATGGCATACTTGGGCCCAAGAATTATATTCCATATATGTGCTTTCATATTTTGTACATTTAATCCTTCAAACTTTAGGTGGAATTCAATGTTACCTCAATTCTTTAACTAATTTGTGAACTCACCATTCTAACCAAGTTCCTAACTTAGGGTGTCTTCTTGACTTATAGGAGGAGGTTAGGTTCTCTAGACACAACCCAACCCTATAGGTTTGGATTTTTGCCTCCCTGCATCGATCCTTTTCTCATTCATTGGTTTACCCACCCTAGGTCAGGACACCTATCCTAAAATATGAATTGAGGCTTTCATATTTTTGCCTTTTTATTGGAAGAAAAATATGTGAAACATGCATTTTCTATTATAACTTCTCAACCCTTTTTTGCAAAATATCTGAAAATACCTCTCCTGGGGTTTTGTCCCTGTAATGGACTTAGGCCACCTTCCCCGCTAGGGGCTTGGTGCCATGTCGGCCTTCCCCTCTAAGGGCTTGACCTGTTGTGACCTTCCCGTCCTGGGGCTTGATCTTTTGTAACCTTCCCCTCTTGGGGCTTGATCTTTTCTAACATTCCCCTCTCGAGGCTTGATCTTTTATGACCTTCCCCTCCAGGGGCTTAACTTTTTGTGACCTTCTCTAGAGGATTGATCTTCTGTGACCTTACCCTCTAGGGTCTTAATCTTAGTCATCTCAATGACTTTCTTTCCGTGTCCAAAGTTCTAGAGACAACGTGGGGAGTTCAATCATGTTATACTTACATTATGTGTTACACATAGCCTGCTTATGTTTCTTAAATCCCTTCATATGAATCATGAATGAATTTCTCCATGGCATACTTTCACAAGAGACTGGGTCATCTAAATTCATTTATATTTCCTCTTTCTTCTTAACCTAATTAGGGTACAAATGGGTAGGTTTCTATCTCACCCACACTACCCCCATTTCCCAAGGATTAGGGTTTAGGGTTAGGGACTGAACCCTACACCTTAGGGTTTCTATATATGGTGACCCAGCCAAGGGATTTCCTAAACCAACCCTAGTCCCATATAGGGTTTACTCTAGCAAGGAAAAACCAATGAAAACATTTTTATTTAATTTATCATCATTTTCAGATTACATTTACGTTAATTAGCAAAGTATGTCTTAATCCTACTACTTCTCAAAAACCCTAACTTGAGATGAGGAGGAAAATATCTTTTAGGGTTTATTAGGGAAGATGGTAAGAAGTGGATGAAACTAGAGATAGAAATACCTAGAGGAAACATTACTTCAGGAAAACCTTGGGTTCTCACCAGGTCGGTATCACATTGGCTAAGTGAGTCCTCTTATACCAACGAAATGGTCATCATCATCATCAACTAAGCCTCAATCCCAACTATGTTGGGGTCGGCTACATGTATCTTTCTTTTCCATTCATCTCTATCATGGGTCATATTCTGGTTGGGATGTACAGGTTCAAAATCTCTCTTTATAAGCTCTTCCCACGTTAATTTAGGCCTTCCTCTTCTTCTATTAATTGTGCTTGCCTCAATAGTATTTCTTCGTATAGGCACATTAGTCAGTTTGTGTTGCACATGTCCATACCATCTGAGTCAGCCCTCGTGTAACTTGTACCCAATGCTCACCATCCCCACTTTATTCCTGATATAGTTATTTTTCAAGTGATCTTTTCTTGTCTTCCCACACATCCATCTCAACATACGCATTTCATCCACGTTCATCTTGTTGAGTCCTTGTTTCTTCACAACCCAACGTTCACTCCCATAGAGCATGGATGGCCATATAATAGTTTTATATAACTAAATGGTGTGGAGGAAAATGTTGCCAACGCCCAAAACCATGATCCATTCTAGACGCCATTACCATTGGGTTATGCCCGAATAATTATCGTATATGTCTTCTGATTACTTGAAATTATAAACATTAAATATTATTTGAAAAATATAGGGATCTAATACCAAATGTTATGACCTCACTTGTCAATGTCTCCTAATTAAGGAAAGACCTTATATTTGAGAGCCAAAACCTAAAATTCCCAAGGTCCAGATTTTAACAAATAACAAATAATAGAAAATAATTTCAATTATTACACAAGTATTGTGTATAAGAACTATAATGATGCACCTCTAGGGAGTTACATGAATTTCTAGCATAGGACTAATACATGTAAGAAGAAGTATCTAATTGGTCCTCCTTTACTTAGCTTTAATGACTTATATTAATTTCAAACTCTTCATCATGTCTTGATATCTTCATATTTTACATTTACCTAAAATGACACGAAACAAAACATGGATCACTATATTTCTATATTGTGTATGTGGGTGCATGCAAAAGTATGGAAATAGTATAATAACATATAATCAACAAATTACTTGAAATAAGAACTGGAAATTTCATTGCATAAACCCATGCTTGGTATGCTATCTTAGGTGTGATCACTGTCTCTTCGAGGGATCATGTTCCTCACCCCTAGTTAATGCCAGCCTAGAGTTCATAATATGATTATTTACTTTATATTATACTCATAGTGGCATTATAAGTGAACACAATGCAAATAAACATCCAATAGTTTATTTCAACAATCCTTGAGAAATCCTCGACAAACATCAGCGGTCGATAATTGTGGGGAATCATAATCGTAACCACATACCTCAATGTAGAACCAACTAGATCATGTAATGATACTTCAAGTACTTTAACCATATCATCCAATCAAGCAAGCAAAGAGGAATCACTACAATTCAACATTTAATCTAAATGTATGTAAATCCTAAAGTGTCACCATCACATTATTGAGAATAAACACTACTCGGGTCCTAATATAGGGTATAAGGTTGTCTCAGGTTTGGATAAAGAATAAGGGTACAAACTCTAATTCCATCACATTAAACATTAGGTGAAACCCAACATATCATTTCATTATGATCAATTAAATCAGATTTAGTTCATTAAGATTATCATGAAGTATGATCTTTGTTCTCAAAACCCTAACTATACATATGTATGGTTATACACTTTAGAAACTCTATCTATCACCATTGTTATCATGATCATGTAAAATTATTAATATATTCCACAATATCAATTTACATCTCATGAAATTTGTTTAACAGGATTACTATACAAAACTAGGGTTTATATGCTTTAATCACCACTTAATCATGTATTGATCCTAGTTTTAGATATATGATCATAAATAGGATTATATTATATTTTATATGGAATCTACTCATTTTCCTAATTAATATTCATATATAACGTCTCAATCTGAGTTACTAATTAATTACTAAACAATTTACAAGTTAAATAATTATTGACCAATCTAGGAAAGCCATGTCAGAAAATATCCTATTATCCAAAACATATGTGGGCCCAACCCCAGCCAATCAGTGGTGACCAACCTGGCTAAGAACTTCCAGTGTGTGCCTCCTCATCTTTGAGAAAAAGGACCCTACCACCCCTTACGATGTGATCAGGGTTGATTACGCAAGTGAGGGCATTGGGGTAAAATCCCTAGGGGGGTTGCCCATTCCTTTTCTACTTCATGAACCGTGGTTGATTCCCACAGCCTAGAGTTCAACTGAAGGGTTGACTCTAGATTCTAGGGTCAGTAAGCCATCACTAGAGGCATTGCTATCTTTTCCATACTCAACTAAAAATAGAGAACCCATTGGGAACTCAAGAGGGGATCGGGATAGGTAAGGGAAGGTTGGGTCAAGTGTTGTATGGCCGAAGATGGTGGAGAGTTGTTACCTATATTTTTAGTGAGTCTAAATATTTTTGGAGGGTACAAAGAAATTTGGGAAGCTTTTTAATCACTCACGGGGTGGTTTTGCATTCTGGATCATGACCTCCAATGAGCAACTTGTCTCAACAGAACCCTCATGATCGAAGGATGGTTTCTAGGGCTCTTGGTCTCCTTCCTATGAGAGGGACCTTCTTGTAGCTTCCTAGTGATGCTCTGGGTAGGAGAAATTATGCTGCTATGTTTGAGAACAAGAGATGGTACTCATCATCATGAGGGGAAGATAATGGCAAGGTGGAAGGGAATAAAGAGACTCAAGGGAAATTGTACAAAGAGAGTTCTAGGGATTGAAATCCAACTCCTTGTTGCCTTATATAGGGATAAGTGGTAGCGATCCAGAGATTTTGACTATTCCCTAGAGTCTCAGGTCCATTGGGATTCGGGAACTTTTCAAATCCGGTGAGGTAATTGCCCTTTAATGATCTCATGCCCCTGAATTCAATGGCAGAAGAATTTGGGAAAAAGGGTGAAGGGAGGAGAGAGAACCAGACAAAGGGGACATTTCTACACTATTAGCCTTTGTTTCCTTTCCTGACAGGAGGTAGGAGATAATGGCCCAACCATCAATCTCAAATCCAACAGCCAAGGTGGGTGTGACACATTAAAGGGACACGACCCGCTCAACACATAAGTTGAAGTCATATAAACATATTTCTAGTCCAAGAAATCATGAAATAATTACATGTAGGTGCCTCCCTCATCGATTTCTATAGGCTAATAGGAGTATCATTTGGCTATCAAACTTTGAGGGAAACTCATTAATTCCTTTCCCATCTTAAATATATTTTTTGGTATATTGTGATAACTTTCATAGTTGAAACTTGCTCTTTTAGCATATTCTTCAATTAATTACCCACACTACATGGAAAGTCCTTTTTTATCAAATTCCAGAATTCCCTTCTTTTGTTATTATCTCCAAGTATACCAAAATTTAGACTGAGATTTCTTGTTTGATGTCTCACAACTTGTGTTGCCAATCTAGGTCAGATAATTAATCCATGCATTATCTAGATTACATATTATCTTAGAATCTTTTGGAAACTTGTCCATTATTCCATAACTCCATTTTCTAGCAAACCTAAAAGCCATTAACTTTTAATTATGCATGAATTACTTTTATTTCTTTAACTTGTTTGACTAGGATTTATTTGAAAAGGAAATAACCCCATGGGACTTACTTGGGCCATGGGATGCACCCATGCCACAAAGTGGATGGCTTTATTATTCGACCCATTACGGAATGTGTTTATCAAACTAAGACTTGTTTTTATACAATACATATTTACCAAGATTAGAGGATATTACAGTTTCCCAAACCCTAATTATCACATTTTAAGGCTTTTCAACTTAGGAAACCCCAACTTTGGTAATATTAGAACCCTTTATCCTAATTAGATCCAAGGTTATCTCTCAATCAAATTATTGCAAACTTTACTTATTAAGACTAACAATCAAGTTATGGCCATCAAATTCATAATGTTAGGGTTTAGTTGTGTTAAATATCACCAAAGTTTTCATCTTTAAGTACTTTTAGATTGGGAACATAATTAAGCAATAAAATTTTATGAAATTATACATATTTTTCTGATTAAAATGATATATATATATATTCACTGTAATTGGACTTTAAATTTACTTTTTAGAATTATATCAAAGAACCCTTATTACAGAAATCCAAGTGTTCCACATCGGCAACTATTTGGATAGAGGTTGTTCCATTGGGTTGGGGATGAACCCATAGGCTGACACCATGGTGGCGTCCTCACTGCATGGCTTAGGCGATAAAAGAGGGTAAATGTCAAAAATTCCTCCTTACCTAAACACAGAGCCTCTGATTCGGGTTGTCTTTTCATGCCCAACCTTCTTCTACATGGGTCCTCTTTTTTCTTGTGAATAGTTCTCCAACCGAGCCAACATTTTTGTTGAATTTAAGTGTCAGGGCCTTTGAGTGATAGGCAAGGGCACCATGTCCTTTCCCTTGTCTCACTGGACTTGTTAGGGGCTTCAATAGGAGAGATTATAGGAATTCACACAGATCAAAGATAGAGGGTGTAAGGGAATCATGCTCATGTTCCCTGGTCTTTCCCAGTCCGTCGTGAGGTACGAGATAGAGGGAGAGTCATGGATCTGTGATCGGGTGGTCAGGGATTCACGGGACAACTAAGAGGGCCAGCCCTAGGTTCCAAGTCACATTGAATATGACATATATATATATATATATATATTACTCCACTTTAGGAAAACTTAACAAATTCATATTTCTCTCCTCCTTTATCCAATTGACTCCAAATATAAAGGAAGTCTCTTAATAACTAAATCTTGATTGGGAAGGAAATGGTGCCAATATACAAAGATATGAAATGTGCTTTATTTGACTCCTAAGAAATTTATTTATTTGAATTATTTAAGACATATATTAACTACTTTCATACCCTAATTTGTCAAACAATTATATATTTGGTATGTTCTTTATTTGGGTGCAAGATAGGGCTGAATTTCCTTTAACTTGTCTTTCTAGAAATTTCCAAAACAATTCCCTATTCGGTTATTGATTATTCATTACTTTTGACAATCTCTTTATTATTGAGTTTTCTATTATTTGCATCCAAATATATGTACAAAAACGTGAAAATTCAGGTTATAACATCCTTTCCCTCTTGCAAGAATTTTATCCTCAAAATTTGACTAGTCATCCAAAAAGATGGGGATCAGATTTTCCATGTCAATCTTAGCTCCCATGTGGCTTTATCCTCACCATGGTTCTTTGAAAGAACCTTTACCATCTCAATATTTTTATTTTTGATCTCTTTCAACTTGGAATACAAGATCCTAACAGGAAACTCAAGTTATGCCAACCTTCCTAGTTTCTCTATAGGTTCAATATTCAACACAAGGGTAGGATCCTTCACGTAGCACTTCAGATTGGACACATGTAACATGTCATGCATCATGTTGTATTAGTTGTGGTAAATCTAGATGATAAAAGGCTTAGCCAATCCGTTCTAGAACCTTGAATAAACCCACATATCAGGGACTCAATTTTCCTCTATTTTTAGCTACAGCTCGGAGGGTCGGATTTTCAGAAAAAAAAACATGATCTCCCATAGTATATTACATATGTGTCTACTTTGCATCAACATACGATTTATGTCGGTCATGGGATTTCTTCATCCTCTACTTGATCAAAGTGACTTTATCAGCATATAACTATAGTTCCTCTAATGTGAGCAAAGTCCTCTCACCGACATGATCCTAGTGAAGAGACAACTGACACAACCTCCCATAAAGAGCTTCATATAGAGGCATCCTAATGTTGTCTTAGTAACTATTATTGTAGGAACATTATACTAAGGGTAGGCATTGTTCCCACAGTTGACCCCAATCTAGGTCGCATTCTCTCAATTGATCTTTTAGGGTCTAGAACATATGTTCCGACTGAGCATCAGTCTGAGGGTGATGGGCTCTACTAAATTTCAGCCTTGTATCAAGTTCTTATTGGACTTGTTTCCATAGATTGGAGGTGATCTTAGGGTCATGGTATTGATGATCGAACTTGGAAATCCATGAAAATGGAATATCTCTCTAATGTAAAGCTCATCTACATCTGACACCTTGGCAGTGGTCTTCAAGGCAAGGAAGTGTGCTGACTTAGTTAGGAGGTCCACCACGACCCATATAACATCATGTCCTTTTCTTGTCTTGGGAAAACCCACCACAAATCCAAGGTGATCTGGTCCCATTTTGACTCCAGAATCTTGATAGATTGCAGTAAACCATTGGGTCACTGGTTCTCAACCTTCACCATCTGGAACATAAGACAACTAGTACAAGACTATGCCTCACTTCATTACTGACCACTAAAAGAACTACTATAGGTCTTTGAACATCTTAGTCATGTAGGGGTGTACAATGTACTTCAATCCATGAGCTTCTTGTAGAATGCAAGACTTCAATGGTGAATCATTGGGAACCCATATATGATAGTTATATTGTATTCCACCATCCACATCCACCAAGAGGTGTATTTGAGGCTTCACCATCAAATGCTTCATCTTCTCTAGATTTGGGCTTACTCACTAGGCTTCTACAAGCTTGGTCAATAGGTCAGGCATGATGTGGATGTTGGCCAAACAAATTATATCTTCCAATAGTTGTGGATTCCATCCAGCAAAGTCTTCGAGTCTCTTCCATTAAGTGCCCAAACCATCCGCACAACTAAAAAATTTATGGATGAGGGCATCGACCACCACACTAGCCTTACCAGGACGGTAGTCTATGGTGAAATTGAAATCCTTCAGGTATTCCATCCAACACCATTGTTGTAAGTTCAGGTCCTTCTAGTTAACTGGTACTTTAGGATCTTATGGTCAGTGAAGATGTCAAAGGTAGCCCCATACATGTAATGTCGCCAAGTCTTCAAATCATAGACTATTGCCACCAGTTCCAGATCTTGGGTCAGGTAATTCAACTCATTTGGCTTGATTTGTCTTGAGCTAAAGGCAATGACATGTTGTTTTTTCTATGACATGTATCCTAAGCCCATCTTTGATGCATCAGTGAAAATAACAAGACCATCATTGCCTAAATGTATGGTCAAGATGGGGGATGAGGTAAGCTTTCCCTTCAACTCCTAGAATTGTTCTTCATACAGGTTGGACCCCACAAACTTCTCATCCTTCCAGGTAAGTTTGGTGAGTGGCAAAGCAAACTTAGAGAAATCCTTAATGAATCACCAATGCCCATGTGATCCCCGGAAACTGTGAATTTTGGATGGGGACTTTGGTGCTAGTAATTCTCAAAGGGCCTCTACTTTGGAAGGGTCCACTGGTATGGTTCCTCTACATATAATGTGCCCAAGGAACATAATTTAATCTATCCAAAACTCACTATCATGGAACTATTTGTTACCCTAAGTCTACACTGCTAATGGCTACAAAGTCAAAGGTGAGTGGACCTGGGTGTTTGTACCTAGAATGGATCACATAACATATGCATGAATAACACTAGAAACAAGAAAAAGATCAGAGATAACAAGATATTAAACATGGATAAAACAAGATATTAAACATGGATAAAAGTGACATGTACCCCTTTCTAGATTTAAGATACCCATTGGTGTTTCATTTCTTATCTTAGAGTCTTGAGTGTAGTGGATCTTCATTTTGGAACTACAAATTCGATAAACATAATATATTAATCCTAAAGCATTAAGTATGCTATGAAAAGGAGAGTAAATAGTTTAAGAGTAATATGAAAGTTTCTTGGCTAGAACCATCATATAAACAAGAAGATGAAACAAGATGAGAACAAATAACGACATTTGATTATACAAAGTGTGTTTTATGTGCATTTTCATTATACTTAACAACATATTATGGCCATTGACCGGCTTCCCATTAGAGGGGTCTGTAAAGGTGATCAATATTAGCTACCCTTTTATTAATGTGAGGGACCTCAAGACTAAAGTCAATGAGCTAACCATGTTTCATTCATGCCTCGTGGCATTGCCCCGAGAATTCAGGTAGGTACACTAGGTTTGTATAATGGACAAGTTCAATTATGTTCAAGGTTTGTTCAACATATTTCAAGTAAAACATAAAACAAATGTACTAATCATAGGGAACAAGCAGCTCAATCAAGTAATTAATTATCCAAGCATACATATGAGTATACATACAAACAACCAATACCATAGTAGGGTCAAGAGAGTAAGTGTACCTTTTGAGTTATGATTCATGAGTCATATCCTAGAGATTATCCAAACCAAGGGTACCTCACAAGGAAAATATATAGCATGGTGTCTTATTTCACCACAGTTTGAGTAAAAAAAGCATCATATGGGTCATGTGGATGATTCCCTAGATCTAGGTTCCAAGTATTTCAACCTTAGTTCCAAACTACCAACGTGCATGTCATTATTCAATCATAGTTAAAGTGTCAACATTAGGTCCTAGATCTAAGTGAACCATCCTCATTAGGTTAGATACAAACATGAGATAATTTCTGATTTGGAGTAAAGGAATCATGATATTCCGAGTACATCATCATGGTTTAACATGCAAGATCATGATAAAGTCATGTTAGATCAAAATCTTGCAACTAGGTCATAAATCCAAGTCATAGAAGCATTAGGTAGACATTGTTAGGATGTAGATCTAAAACATGATGATTTAACTAATTTGGATTCATTAAGATACCATGGATAGCATTAGATCAAGATCAAGCAAGGTTAGGGTCCAACAAAAAAAACATATGCATTCACATCACATTAATTGCCACATGTGTGTCACAAGTGCGTAAGAGTGTGATTCATGGGATTTCATGTTACAAAACATCTCAAGGACTAATTTTACAGTAAGCATGGAGTTTTGAACATTATGGATCACCATTGGCATAAGGATTACAGTTCCAAACATATAAGTACAGAGAAATCTCATATAAGGGTACAAAAGTGTATAAAGGTGAGTATATGTATATATATATATATATATATATATATATATATTCATGAGTCATTCATGGAAAAAATCACAAGATCTAAGTTGAAGATGTCATTAAGCACATCCAGGATTACTGATTTTGGAGATTTCATGATTAGATGATGACCATTACAGCTAAAGGCCAACAATTGATCAAGTTACATCAAGCATATATAAGTAGTCTTTTCAGCTTCAAAGTAATCATAGAGACAACATCAAGATGATCTAATGCTTTATTTAAGTCCAACATGAAACCAAGTTACAAATCTAGGTCTTACAAGAGTATTTTCAGAAGGGAAGACAAACTCATCCAATCCCATTCGCCATCCTCTAAGAACAAGTCCCTGACCCTAGTTGTCAGTTATATCTCAATCCCAGGCTTGGCATGTTGTAGAATTATTACATTGCTTCATCGAGAAGTCCAGAAAGGGTGGTCTCATCTCCCCACATCCCACTGAGATACATCAAGCAAGATTGGGAACACATCCCATAGCCGCTTCTACTATGGCGAGGTTGCACTTCCTTTCTTTAATAATGATGGGTGATGCGTATCGAGAGATCTATCTCTTCTAGAGTATTTTTGCTGACAGAAAGTTACCCATATGGAGTTTCCTTGAAGCACCACCCATGTCGCCTTCAGTCTGAGCATGTCTGTTACCATCTCCAATCGTTGAATACCCAAGTCTCCTTCAATGATTGGCCTCACGACCTTGTCTCACCCAACCCAATGTCGCCTCTGATGCCCTTCTGCCGAGTTCCATAGGAAATTGGCCATCATCCTCTCAATCCTTTTGATGATCCCCTTATGAACCATTTCGGCCGCTAGGCCATGAATTGGGATTGATGCTAGAACATGTCTGATAAGAGTGATGCAGTCTCCCATTGAGAGGAGCCTACCTTGCCACCCATCAATTTTCTTCTCAATCTTCCTCACCATAGGCTCGTTGGTTGCAGTGGGAACCCTTCCTAGGGGTAACGAGATACCTAAATGATAGAAGGATTCCTCATTAGGTGGATTCCCAACTCGGCCTCAATGAGGGAAGTCATCTCTGGTGTCTCTTTAAACATGAAACAAGATGATTTTTGTTTATTGATCATTTGCCCTGACACTCTTGTATAGTGGTCTACAATTTTCTTACACCTCCTTATGGAATTGCCCTCCTCATGGATGAACAAAAGGATATCATCTATGAAGAGGAGATGTGATGATGCCAGACTTGCACCCCTAGTCTTGAACCTTCTGAGGCTTCCATCCTGCATGGATGATCAAAGAAGCCTTCCAAGATATTCCTCCATCAGAATAAAAAGTGATAGGGATAGCAGATCTCCTTGCTTGATCCCCCTTGAAGCCTGGAAGAAACTCGTAGTACTTTCGTTCATCCCCACCGAGAACAAATCCCTGGTTATAAGATGAAGAATAACCTTAATCACTCCAGATCCAAACCCAGGCGCTAGCAAAACACCTTCCAGAAACCGCCAATCAATCATGTCGAATGCCTTTGACATGTCAATTTTCAAAACCACATTTTCAAAATTGTGATCCCATTACTGGATATCATGACGTAGTTTGTGCACAAGATGAATGTTGTCAGAGATATCTCTCCCTCACATAAAAGCATTTTGTTCCGCAACGATCAGCTTGGAGAGAAGGGGGAGGGATGGAGTGCAACAATCTTGGAAGCCAGCCTCATGGTCATGTCGCTTATGTTGATCGGGCGAAAATCAGCCAAGCAGGATGAGTCATCCCCTTTAGGTAGGACTGAGATCCTAGTCACCAGGATCCCATGGTGTATCTGTTCACCTCTGAAGCATTGTTGGATGAAAGAATAAACATCTTCCTTAACGATCTCCCAAGAAAAGACAAAGAAGGTCACTCCGAACCCATCCGGTCTCAGTGTGTTGTCGACATCAAGCGAGATAAGCGCTCTCCAGACCTCATCCCTTGTAGGCATAAATTCCAACAGAGCATTGTCTTCATAGCTGACCAGCCTAGGTAACATGCTCCAACTTGCCTCTTCCAGTATACTACTGGTTGATGCAGATAAAAGCCCTTATAGAAGCTAACAACCTCCTACATAACCAACTCTTCACCTTCTAACTAGGAACCATCCTCCCTTTACATCTTGTGAAGAACTGCCCTTTGCCTTCTTTCCTTAGCCTTGGCATGAAAGAAAGTTGTATTCCGATCGCCCTCTTTCAACCATTTGATTCCTGATTTCTCACACCAAAACACTTCCTCCTGCTGAAGTTCCTATCTTAGAAAATCCTCCACCTCAACCCAGGCCACCCTAGATCTCTCTAAGGGTCTCTCGTCATATGATCATTGGTGAAGCTCAACTTCAACCTCGACCGCCTTAACACACATGGAAACGTTCTCGAATGCCTTGCAATTCTAAGACTTTAAAACCCCTTTCAAGTTATTCATCTTTGCAAAAAGCTTGTAGCTGGGATTCCCCCAACCTTCCATCACCTAATTCTCATGAATAACATCCATAAGTCCTTCGTGGGACATCTACATCTTCAAGAACTTAAACGATCTATGTCGGGTAGCCACAATCAGAGAGGAGAAGACGAACAACAAAGGAGTGTGATCCGAGTGAGAGGTGTGGGCAAGGTGTTGGAGATTCACTTGAATACCTACTTCACTCCAACCAGGATTGAGGAAGCCTCGGTCCAACCTGGACCATTGATTAGGAATATTGCTCCTCTATTTTTCCACCTAGGTGAAGGGACCACCGGTGAAGGGAATCTCAACTACTCCAGTCAAATGCACCCATATGAAAAACTCCCTAATGGCTGCTGTATTTGGGGGGTTGCCTCTTGTCTGTTCCTCTGGTCTAAGAATGATATTGAAATCCCCTGCCAGCACCCAGCAAGAACTTGTATGTCTATGAGTCTTGCCTAATAGATCCTCCCAAAGAGCTCTCCTGGTGATCTTGTTGCAGCTCGCACAGACTCAAGAGAACACGAAGGTGTTACCTATCAGCATTCTTTCCTCCATGATGATGAATTGCTCGCTGTGATTAGTGATTCTAGGGTGGTTGCTCCGCATCTAGAACACCCAAATCTTGGCATTGCCTACTCCATTCGTTGCACACCAATCAAAACCCAATCATTCCACCAGAGCAGGAGCCATGCAACTCTCAACAAAAGGTTCTGAAATCACCACAAGTTCCGATTTGTGTATCTGGACAAGCGCTTGCAGTCGGGCTCATGTCTTGATCAATGATCCCTCGAATGTTCCAAACTAGGACCTTAAACATTAGTAAACCTGGACAACGCACACAACCAAAGGGAGACCCCTTTAACAACCACCTGCAGACTCCTCCCCGAACAAGTTGAGGAAAACAACATCCCTATCATCTAGCCTACCTTCTCCTTCCGGAGAACCCAAGGGTTTAGGAAGACTTTATCGTGAGTGCTATTGGCACTCTATCTCTGTCCCCTGCCTCCAGCACCAAACAAGGCAAGGAATCCCCTGTGTTAGAGAAGACTATTTCTGGGACCAAGGCGAGGAATTCACCCAACATATGCTCATTGAGCAAAACCCTCCTCCCATCTTTATCTCTTACCCACCTCCTAAGCTGTCTAGAGTTGTCGCTAGAGATGCATCCCGGGTTTCCAACAATCGTAGCCTCTATAGCCACCAAAGACCCGACAACATTTTCACTCCTCAGCCATCTTGATGCTTCCTCCCCTCTCGTGAAACCTTCCCTACTCGGCTGGGCGGCACGGGAGGTTTGAGTGGGTCACAATGGTGATTGCAAGTCTGAGACTCCACCAACACCGGGTGGAGTGCCTAAGTGGAAATCCTCCAGTGGTAGACCCCGAGCAACCCCCTCCTTCATCAAGAAGATGGTGTCTTTCTTTTCCTATGTAGAAGCCAAAGGTGTAAGGACCACTTCAAACATCTTCCCTCCCCCACAAAGATATTGACACAATCTGGAATATTAGCCTGCTTCATCCTAACGAGCATCAACAACTCAGAGAGATCTGTCGGATGATAGCCCTTTGAACCATCCAAAAGAGCCACATAGCTGCTCGAGAGTGCCAGCAAAGCTACACTAGACAGGGACTCCGCTCGCAAAAATCCACCACTAGGAAGCCCCTTCCGATCCATCTTCTGAAACCCAATGTTCCACACCCAGAGTCCAACCACCTACCGAGACCTCGCCTATCCGCATGAGCGCCTCCGTCAAGCGTTTGTCGTGGATAAAGACCATAGCTTTATGTGCCTCGAACTGAAAAACCTTCTTCACCTCTGGCCGCTTTCCCCAAATGGCCTTGTCTAGGTCCTCTCGTGGAAGTGCATCCTTCCAGCTGAGGACCATCCCTCCCTCCAGGACTATTTCTATGAAAGTCCTCGATTCATCTTCCCCTCATAAGCACATAACTCTGGAACTTCTCCCCATAGCCTCTTTGTTCACACTACTCCAGGTTCTAGCCGCATGACCTAACAGGGGAAATGTCATGGGATCTCTCAAATCTGGTGGGGCAACCAGGCAGTCCTTCCTCACCTGACAAGACCTCTCCTTGTGCCCAAATTTCATACAAATAAAACAAGCTTAAGGGTCACGACATTTAGATTTCTTGTGACCCCAACCCAGACATTTATGGCATTGTGCCATCCGGTAGGGCCGATCCAGGCATTGAGAGCGCTCCCTTGCAGGTGCCATCGTAGAGGCATCCTGAGCAAAAACTCCTTTCTCCTTCCATCTCCTAACAACTTCCCATCCTCCCTTGTCCACCGTGGCCCCTCCCGCTACATCAGCCTCTGTTCCAATCCCCTATGGTGGCACTTCTTTGATCTCCCCCAAACAAACCTCCTCATTGTCATCCTCCATGAAGTGGGTATGCCTACCAAGCGATTTCGGCATCCCATTTTAAAGGAACAACTATTCGAGGGTGAGAGGGATCCTTGCGGTTGAGACCCTACCCATCATGGGGAAAGGGCAGGACTAAGCCCTCGGATCTGCCTCAAGCATGACACACTAAGGCTTTAAGGTTAAGCTGATAAGCAGCTCCCAACACAACAACCCGATATGAGAGCAACTACCTCCCTTGTCGGTCTAGCTGCCCGATATGATCCCTCCCAACACAAGGTGTGGTCTCGCTCCCTCACGCAAACCTACAGAAACTATATCATCGATACGGAAGATGCCACTGTGCTCGACACATGAGTGCTTCAAAGTACTCCCCCACACCCAATACATGAGTGACTGCTCATGATGCCTGATATAGGAGCTGTTGTTGCTTCCAAGTGCAGTCACACTACTCTAAGGTAAGTATAGTTGTTGCAACATGTCAGGACTAGGGTAGAGAAGTGTGGTTGGCTGGTCAATTATGCATGGTTGGTGGTGGCGAGTTGATCGGCACAACATCTAGTGGTACATATCGTGGTCTCATTTTTCTTAGGTCTAGCCGCCATTGAGAGAGGCAACAGATCTACAACATGGTGGTTTGCTGCTATGGCCTATGTTATGCACCCAAAACTAGATGATGATGAGAAAGCACAGAGGCTAGGCATCTGACTGGAAGAAGGGTTTCGTTTGCAAGGGAGGATGGAGATGATTTTCTTATTGTTTGGTCCCAATCTGACATAATTTATAGTCACAGAGCACATTGGGGCAGGTCAACCCCAACTGTTCTAGGGTGAACACGGGTGGGTTCAACAATGCACTTCTGATGGGAGGACTCTAGTCAAATTTCCAGTCAAAAAGTAGTCATCTAACACGTCAATCTCATAGATGGGATTTGACCTCATCGATGATTGAATGACATGGCATTCTATCTGACTGTTAGATCAGTTATTCTTTGAATGACTTTTAACCCTTTTTTTGACCATTGACAACACACAAAAAGACACAATTGAAAGTTAGGGTTCAAACCCGAGCGTGTTTGTATGGACCCGGTCAGGTTCAATTAACATGAAACTGACTAACAAGATTCCATTTTTAGTCAAAAGGTCATTCCACTGACACATGTTAGACTTACACCTGTTGGTGATTGATAAACATATCAGACCATTGATTTGTTAGTATTTCGATCAAACAAATTTCCAAGTTTTGACCATTGATTGGCTAGAGAAAGCACAGACAAAAACTGAGGGTGAACCTGCCCATGTTCTATTGAACTCGGTTGGGCTAAACCTCCAAATTCTACACTTTGGAAGAGAGGGAAAGTAGAAAAGGTACTTTATGGGAACTAGAGAAAAGGTTAAAAGGGAAAAATTGGATATTTCTTATCACTGCATGGGGAGAAGGGGTCAAAAGATTTTGTTAAACCCAGTCATATGCATGTCTAGTTTGGCCAAAACCTGGTCTGGTTTGTTCCCACATGTGCTCAAGTTCGAAAGATAAATGATGAAAATATTTGATTTAAAACATTAACACAGAAGATAGCCTTATGTTAACCCTACTCAAAAGAGTCTGGTACTACTTGCTATTCAAAAATTGCCGCACAACATTAACTATATTAGTGAAATGGCATGAGTGCATGTATGCAATGTAATAAATGGTAACTCAATGATGAAAAAAAGAAAAAAAATTGAACAAATAAAGAAAAGATATATCTAATGCTAAAAGTTTAAAATGAATTTTATTATGTAAAAATTTAGAAAGAAAATTGTGTAGGGAAGAGGGGGTGTAAGCCCCACAATTCCCATACTTGGATCCCAAATATGTGGTTTTAGGTCTCGGGTTACCTACATATTGTTGATGATGACCGTATCTAGAAATAGGTGATCTACATTCTGAGTCTGGTATGATGAATTGTTGTCCCGAGACTCGGTGGGTTCATCCTTGTGCCGAAATAATTTTTAACTTCACGAGGGAGAAGACCTCATCATTGAAAAGATTGGGATCTCCCAGATGTAAGTATATGGATGCATAATCCCAAACGTATCCATGCATGGTGATATGGATGATTTTATCTCTAAATTTGAAGGTTGGTGATCTAAAAATTTGTCATGAAAAATTGGAATCCCCCAATTTAAGTTTGAACATGAAGTGACTCTAGATGGATTCAAATGCAATCCTACTACCCCAAGCTTTTCTTAGGTCATCTTCATACTTGAAAACCATGTTGTGATAAATTTCCATCCAACTCCTTCAACACTCACCAATCCTTGTAATGGAATGGTAGTGAATGTCGACTAATTATGATGCAACTCGTCATTATCAGAATTCTCACTCCCCCAAACTAGATAGTTGTCGTTATCATCTCAAACAAGTTATTCCAAACCATAGTGAACATTATGGTTGAAACAAAATGACAAGTCTCAATGTGAGAGGTATCACCTTGGTTTGGTATAAAGGTTGGTTCGGGATACTCAAATTTCCCATCAGATTGTCAGGTTGTTTGACTGCCCTGAGGATAGCAAAAGTTGTCATCATCAGATGAATCATCTAGTTGAAATGAAGGTGGTGTGTATCCTCCATTGGTTGATCAAATGAATCATCTAGATGAAATGAAAGTGGTGTGTATCCTCCATTAGTTGATCAGATGAATCATCTAGATGAAATGAAGGGCTTCCCTGGATGGATGACTCTTCACAGAAAAATCCCTATGGATCTGACTGAGAGCCTGAATAGAATGGTGAGTCATGTTCCACATCAGGACCAATGGGATGGGTCTGATGACTAAATTCTTCATGATCACGTGATGTTTCTTGCAATTGTATGGTAACCAAATTCATGGGTTCTTGAACTCTCCAACCTTGTTCAACATCTACATCATGAAGTTAATGGAGTTGGGTAGAAATATTTTCAAGATTTTCCAATTCCACCATCCAGTGTTGCTGGAAACCCATTGTATCAAACAAAGCACTTTTTAAAGTCCATGTTCAACAGTTTGAAGCACATTTCTACTGTAGTATGCAAAATTGGTGGATACTTGGAGCTGGTGTTTGTTCCTTTTACGTATCTCCTAAAGTCAATCTTCTTGGTCATGGAGATGAGGAGGAAAGACTGACATAAGTGAATTGGCACCTTCTCTCCCTAGCACCACTTCTCTGACCAGATATTGATCCCACGGTGAAGCAGAGGTCAAAGGCTGATCGGCAATCTCCATTGTTGGAGCATCTACATATGAGAATAGTGGGGGTGAAAATAGCTTGACAAGTTGGAGTGCACGGCTTTCAATTATTTTCCAACAGTTCGAGCTATGGAAAACTATGGGAGAACATGTGGAAAAGATAATTTTCCTCATTGAATCAAGGTCCATGGCTGGAAAGTATAAGGAAAAGGAAATCTATTTAGTATATATGAATAAATATGTGCAACATAAAAGAAGAACCATGCATATATATACGAGCATTTGCTGACATAACCAAATATTTGGGTGTGTAAATGTGGAAATCCACATCCCGACAACGGCACCAAAAGTTGACTGGTCCAAATTGCACATCTAAAAAGAGGTGGATTCATAAAGATCAAACTTTAAATTTATAACTCAAAACCTTCAAGGACCCCCACAACTCATTACGGGGTCGAAGTAGATACACAAGATTGAACCACATGGATGTGGGGATGTTTAGAATGCCTAAGATCCCATTTTTATGTCAAGAAAAAATGGTATTTGATGTAAGCAAAGAACTAGAACAAGTCTAGCAATGATTGGCAATGGCTCTCTTAATATGTCACGCATGATTATGACCCTTGATCACATATCAGATGACATAGGAGTAATCTCCTACCACTGACCAAAAAGGAAACAATATGAACAACAAGTCCCTTCTTACCTCACTCCTTTCCTTAACTGTAGGCCCATTCTGATCCTAGGAACTCTCCCTTCAAGTTTGGGAGGGGAAACTGAACTAATCTATCCCCTTGTTTTACCATAATGATAGGGAGTTAAGACTTTACCCAATTATCTAATGGAGCCAGTCTCCATTGTTCGATGGTGTGCAAGCCAGGACTATATAAGGGACCCCAGTGTGTTTGCAGGAGGAGTAAAAGGAGGGTGAGATCAAATAGAATGCCAAGAAGCCTTCACTGCCCCAAATTCGTCCCAGGGACATCACAACTTCTTTCCCTCTTATGTCACCCTCTTGGCCTCTGACAACTCATGGACAGAGCTGCCTTGACCACCTTCCTTAACCACAAATGATTCGGGTGGCTTAGGGAATCTTGGGAGAAGGTTCTTGTAGAACCAACTATGTCATCACATCTCTAGAAGTACAAGGCAGCTATAGTGTTGACCACTATCCATAGCAAGTTGAATTAAGTGCTCGAAAGATCAAGGAAGGAGAAGGGGGTCACGAAAATTACCAGCCTACCATGGGTCATACATAGAAGGGGTAATGGTATTTTGTCTCTTAAAATTTTGCTTAACCACATCTATGAAACTGTGGGATGTTGAGGTGGTGAGATCCCATAGGCTCAAGCTTGGCCCCGCAGATGACTGGGCTCACTGAGATAATATGATATAAAGGTGGCGTGTTAGCGTAGTATTGGCTAGTTTATGTTTATTTTGAAAAAATAGTAGAAATTGCTAGGATGCTTGGATAAAGACATGTTATATATGAAATCGGTCAGCAAAATGAGAGCAACACAAATATAACATAGTTGAGACCTAATTATGCTTCCTTTTCAAAAAATGCATAAAGATACAATCTATAATGTAAATATGCATAGAGACCCTAGTATCATGATTTTAATGGTCATCACTTGTTTAAAAGATATTAATGGACAAAGATTAACCTTTTGGTATTAAAAGAGCATATTGGACCAATTTTTGGTGAAAAGATCATATGTTTCTAAAATTTGGGCTTCTAAAAGAGGATAATCGCTAACAAACAAATTAGGGTATACAAGCCCTAGTTTTAGTGATTATGAGGCTTACTACTATAAAACAAATTATTTTAAGATGTTATATGTTGGTTGTAAATATAATGTTCATCTAACATATTGATTATCATTAAGATGTAGAACCAGGGTTTATAATGTGAATAACCTTGCATATGAAGAATTAGGGTTTTGAATTTAAAGGTGATGACTTTAATGAACTCAGGAAAATCCAATTGATCATAATGAAAGGGATATATAAGATATAGTAATTATGGTTTCACCTAATTTAAATATGTGATGGAAATAGGGTTTCTACCCTTATTCCTCATCCAAAACCTAAAACTCTAGATTGGAACCTGAGTAGGATTTGATTTAATTAATGTGTTGGCGACACTTTAGGATTTACATACATGCATATTAAAGTTGATTGCTTGGTTTTCTTGCTTAATTGGATAATATACTTTAAGTATGATTGCATAACTTGCATGGCTCACCATTGATCTATCTGGCTATGCCTATGACTACCCATGTTAGTTTTTCTATGTTCTCCTAGTTTTTATCAAAGATTGAACAACTAAACTATTGGATGTTATTTACATTGTGTTCAATTATAATGCCACTATGAGTATCACATAAAGAAAGATTATGTGAAGAAAATGATAGTTCCAATTTACAAGTATTTGATTCATCATATGTTGTTATAATACTTGCACACTTTTTCATGCATCCAACATACACAGTATATTTCAATATGTTGATCTGTGCTTTTGTTTCATTGTATTTTAGGTATATGATAGATAACATGATATCAAAATATGTGATGAAATAGATTAAATTACTTGAAGGCCTAAAGCTTAGAAAAAGGAGGATTAGCTAGATAGTTCTTCTCATCTATAAAATTTTGATGATGGAAAGTTATGTAAGTTCTAGAGGAACGCCTTGTAAACAATATATTTGAATTAATGAAATTATTTATAGTTATTATTATTTGCTAAATCAAGATCCTGGAGAAAAATTGAGGTAATGGCTGTCATCATTTTGCCTTCCTTAATTGGGGGTTGCTGAAAGTGAGGTCGTTATATTTAGTTTTAGAGCCCCAAATTTTTCATATAATATTTAGTAGTTTATAATTTCAAGTAATTTGTATAAATATGAGGGAATTATTAGGAAATTTTCAAAAGATGATGGTGTCTATAAGGGACCACGACCCGAGGGTTTGAAATTTTTTCCTCTACACTGCTAGTTATCTTACAAGGACTCACAATCCTGTCCATCCTTCCTAGACAAAGTAAAAAACAAATCCCAAAGTAAAATACCTTTAGATTTTCTTCTCATCCTTATTCATACACTTCTTATCCTCTTGCTTAATAAACCCTAAATTAATATTTCTTTCCTCATCTGAAGTTAGAATTTTTTAGAAGAAGTAGGATTAAGTCATTGATAACACCCAAATTTATGCATTTATGGTAAGCATTTATTTATGGTTTTTTGTCACTATAGCCTTAATGTGCCCAAAATAACCCATGTTTATTATCTTTTAGTAATTTATGTCTTTTCTTAGATAAAGTTGCTCAACTAGGCAATTTTAGGAGTCGCAGACACCGAACCTGAAAAGACATATATTCTCCATGATTTCTCCCCAACACACAGTTTTTGCAGTAGCTAGACTCCCATCTGTCACGACTGCAGGGGACTAAGCATAACACTTTATGAAACAACTTAGCAGATGGTGGTCCCGCTAACCAACTAGCGGGCCCAAGAAACTTTTGATATCTTGGACCCTATTTTTGATGGCCAATCCTTTATCAGGTTGCATCCTTGCCAATCCAAAGGGCTCATCGAGACGGGCCCCTCGACCACCAGTAATAGCCCCCCCTGGGTGGGTTCATTCCATAATGCCGCGACCGCGGCCAACAAGAAGTAACCTTGACTGCGATCGAGGTACATCCTCCTCGACCGCGACCGCAGCCAAGAAGAAATAACCTCAACTGTGACCTCAACCTCGACCGTGACCTCGACCTCGACCGCGACCGAGGTACATCTTCCGCGACCATGACCGTTACCTCAATTGTAACCGAGGTACATCTTCTGCGCTCCGACTGCTACCGCGACCACGACCACGACCACGACCGCAGGGTGCACCTTGAACGCGACTGAGCAAGACCGCGGTCTGGATCAGTACCTCAACCACAGATTGCGACCAAGTGAGGACCGCGACCCACGGTCACCAACAGGGCCATGGTGATTAAGGCCGCGACCTGGATCAGAACTACGACAGCCCGACCTATAAATACATGCCCCTCTCCACCTAAAAATATGTTCAGATCTGGGGAGTTTTTCCACATTGTGGTTCTGACCTGGTGAGGTTCCCAGAGCCCCTGGGAGAGTATGGAGGTCTGAGAAGGCCGAAGTGCTTGTTCTACGCCCATCTCTTCAATGTGGTTAAATTCCCCACCATCTTCCACCTCCAGTCTTAGATCTCCAAAGGCGGAAGTTGAGGAGAGAGAAGACTAATGATCCATCTCCTTTAAGAGAAGGATAACATCCACACCATCATCTTCCACCCCCATCCACCAACTAAGCTACTGTTCAGGGCAGATCTAGAGAGTAAGGAGGCCAAGGAGCCCATAAGATCAAGGAGGATGGCCCAAAAGACAAGATATGTCCTATACAGAGGCTAGGGAGCGAGAGCCTCCTCTCCTCTAGGGGCTAAATCTCTTCTTCTTCTTCTTCTTTTGCTTTCTTATACTGATCTCCTTTGTTTCTATACAAATGATGTTCTTTCATCACTGTTCGGTGCCAACTATGCTTGTCCATGTCTAGTTGAGCTCCTTCTTGGCTATGTAGCCCATTTTGGGCATGTTTATGTACTTTTACCTTAAGCAAGTAGTTTTATTTCAGATCTAGTATGTTTTATGTTCTATTTCCTCTTTCTGATTATGACTTTTAGTTTGGTTGATCTCTTTCTTGCTTGAACTGCTATTTCTACCTATATCGAGAGATTCATTATAGAAATAGATAAGAGAAGATAGTTTGGATCGAAATCTGAAAGGAGGACGGTCCAAGGTCGTCTGTTCCTAACATACCAGAATATTCTAGACATGAGAGGGTGTCTAGAATATTCTAGAATGTTGGTTTGTCATCCTTGAGAGAGATTATATACCATAAATGGGTTTTAGTCACACTACGCGAGAGTGGGTGGGATGACCCCACATGAACAGATACCACAGTGCGTACCAGGTTTGGATGTAGATTGCTTGCTAGGGTGTTCGAGGGTTGTCTAAGCCGAGTACGGGTGCATAGACTGCCCAACTTGTGGTTACATAGCTAGGAACTCCTTCTCTCTAGTTTAGTAGAATCTTACAGACTCTGTTTTATTTTATTTTCTTTGTTTTGTTTTAATTTGTGACAATATGCTAGACTAGTTCTAGCTCCATGCTTTCCTCAACTATCATCTTGGCTTATCTGACTTAAGAAGGAAATCTCAAGTGTCCTAAACATCACCACGTCCATGTGTTTGACCATGTATATCTACTTCGACCCCATAATAAATTTGCAAGGGTCCTTGAAGGTTTTGGGTTATAAATTTAAAATTTCAATTACTTCTAAATTCGCCTCCCTTCCAGACGCGTGACTTGGGGCCACGATCAACTTTATATGTAATGTGGGAAATAACAATGGTACATGTAGTGTGAAAAATAATAATGTACATATAATGTGAAAATAATAATGTACATGTAATGTGGAAATAATAATGTACATGAAACATGGATATGATGATAAAGAAAAGAAATTTGTGTATGGGTTTTTTCTTATTAGGGTAAATTCTAGATGGGGGTAGGATTGTCATAGAAGAACAATGTTGGGTCAAGGGACATATAAACCCTAAGAGGTAGGGCGTAGTCTATAACTAAACCCAAAAAACCTAATTATGCGGAATGAAAGTAGTGTGATGATATGGAACACTACCCATATGAACCTAAAAAAGGAATAAGAAAAATATAAGTAAATGAGTTAGGTGACTCTGTATTTTATGCATATGTTCATGTGTAACAAGGCATTAATGAGAATTTTTTTAGGAAGCATAAGCAAACTATGAATAATGTATTTATGGATATAACTTGCTCAAACTCTATATCAATCTCTGATGAGTTAAAGAGCATGTGGTGAATACATTCATGATGCGGATGACTTGTGATCAAGACTAGAAAGGAAGGTCACCTCAAGACAAGCTTAGAATGGAAGTCCTACATTATGAAATTCCATTGTAGGGACTAAACCCTTAGAGAGGGTTCCCCATAAAGAGGCTCCCCTAAAGAGAGTGCCCATCATTGATAAAAGAGGATAAGGATGGCTAGGTTGAAATAATAAATGCTTATTTAGGTTACATAAAAATATGAATATAACTTGCTTGAACCCCCCATGCTATCTTTGAAAGTTTGAATATGGAAAGAATGTCATTGAGATGACTATGATAAAGCCCTTGGAGGGGAAGATCACATAAGGTCAAGCTCCCGCAGGTGAAGAATGACATAGTACCATTCCCCTAGAGGGGAAGGTCAAGAAAGTTCAAGCCCATGGATGGGAAGACCGACCTGAAACCACTCCCCAGATCAGGAAGGTGGTAGGAGTCTGAAGTGTAGATGACCAAGACCCAGATAGGGAAGGTCACAAAAGGTCATGCCCCAGATTGGAAAGGTTGGTGAGGCACCAAGTCCCTAGAGCGGAGGGTGTCCCAAGTCCACTTTAGAGACAAAACCCCATGAGAGGGTATCCCAGAGAGTTAGGAAAATAAGGGTTCAGAAGTTATAATAAAAAACAATGCATAAAGATGAAAATATGAAACCTTTAGGAATGGTGTCTGGGTGGGTCAACCCAAGAGTGGGAAAAAGGAGCTAAGGAGGAGGCAAAACCCTAATACCTTGGGATAAGGTTGTGGTTAGAGAGCCTAAACTCCTCCTATGAGTCAAGAAGGTACCCTAGGGTAGGATCTTCACTATAAGGGTGATATTATAAATCAATCTAAAGTTTGAGGTAACCTTAAATGTCACCTAAAGTGTGAATATTAAGGATATAAAATATGTAAGAACATATATTGAGTATGATTCTTTGAACCCAAGTATGCCATCTATGAGTTACATGAGGAAGATTCACTATGGAAGCGGCTGACAATATGAGACCAAGCGTGGAAAAGAAAGTTGAAAAGCTCAATGAGGGGACATAAAGTGAATAAGGAGCATCATAAGAATGCAGGCAATCTTGTTTAAACAATTAAATATGAAAATAATGTTCTTGAAAATAGTTAAAGTTGTGATATCACAGTAAAACTCAAGGTAGGTTAGATCCCTAAGTCAAACCTAGGGTTAAGTAGGGAGTATTAAAGGTACATGGGACTGATGGGATTAGGAGTTGATTATTACCTAAATGTTCAAGACCATCTGGTTAGGAGGTAACAATTTGTGTTTGATTGAGGCCCATGTTGTAGGAGATTGGCCACCTTCATGAGTTAATGAGGCCCAATGGGTGAATGTGAGAGGAAATCCATAGATGCATAAGTAGGAGATCACTCCAAAAAGTACATGTACCCCTAGAGATCTCAAGGAAGTGGATAAGGCTCATATTACATGATATGTAAAAGTAAAAGATACAAGAAGTCATGTAAAGGAAGTTGTGTACAAACTCAAGAGTGAAAAAGGCATATGCCTTCATGAAATATAGGAAAGTTGTGAGATAAAAAAATTATTTATGGTTTCAAATTATGGTTAAGGATAATTAAACTTAAATTATGAAATTTTAGGATAATGTGTGTATACTATCTCTACTCTTTAAATGGGATGAATTTTGTTTTTCAGCTGCATTCAAACACTTATTTCATCCCATTATGAGGGAGAGAGATTGGGTAGACACATGTTGTGCTTAAAATTGACATATGAGAATGAATACCTTAAGTTGAACTTAATGGTTTGGGGTTTCAGATGTTACCTCACCCTTGTGTGATGATAAATGAATAATAGGTTGGAAACCTAGATGAAAAGGTATCACCAAGTAAAATTGAAATCAAGATGAAATATAAGCAATGAGAGATGATATCATGTAAATACTAAGGATGTGCATATACCTTGAATTAAATTCAAGTACTAATCCTAGTAATGATGTAAGGAATTTGCATATCAATAAAATTTGTTAAAGATGTCTAAGTAGGTTTGTTAACCCTAAGTTATGAAATTAAGTTAAGTTATCTTTCACCTTAACCTTACTGGGTGTAAATTTTGGGGACAAAATCCCTTTTAAGGAGGGGTGAATGCAATATCCTCAACTTTGATAAAATTGAAATATGTAAACCATGAATTGAATTACATAAAGGTAAGGCATGAAGTGATAAATAATTTCCTCATTCATATTAATTAATAAGAATGATGATGTTTTCATCTTTGTGGCATGGGTGAAAACCATGGCCCATGTAAAGACCCATAAGACAATTTTCTTTGCAGATAGGTTCTTATGGCACAAGTTAAGAAAATAGGAGTTTCATACATAAATAAAGAATGGTGCCTTTTTTTTAGTCTTAGGGAGACACCGCTCCCCCTCCTCCTCAAACAGGTGCCAGAGCCCGGATGGCCCAAGGAGTTGGTAATTACAGTGCGCTTAGGGGGATTCGAACTTGGGTCCCCTAGGGAGGACAAGTCGGACCAAACCACCTGAGCCACACTGGTCGGGTAAGAATGGTGACTTTGTTAGTTATTGGACAACTGAAATATTAGATAATATGCAAGTTTCCAAAAGAAAATAAGATATGTGGTGTTTTAAATAATTAAAACAGTAATTATCTAGAAAAGAATGGTGAGGCAATGTTTGGAGCATCAAACATGTATATCTAATTCTGCCTTCTGGAAAACTTGAAAACAACAATGGAAATAAGAGAATTCTAAATTTTGGAAGAAAAGAGACTTTCTATGTGGTATGAGTAATTAATTTAAGGATTTTCTAAAGGAAAAATATATGACGCCTAAATTATCCCATTAACTCCCAAAAATTAAATATAGGTGGGGAATGGATTTAATGACTTACCCTCCAAATTTGGTAGAAAAAGGGTTTTCCTAGTGGCCTATGAATATATAATAAGAAAAGTGGGTTTCAATTGTAATAAATGTAGTTATGTCTAGATTGGGAAATCAATTTAAATGGTTGACTTTAGTGTTGATTGGCAGTGGCTCTCTTAATATGTCACACGTGATTATGACCCTTAATCACAAATTAGACAATGGAGGAGTCATCTCCTACCTCCGATAGAAAAGGAAACAATGTGAATAATAACTCCCTTTTTACCTGACTCCTCTCCTCCCCTGTAGGCCCCTTCTCATCCTAGAAACTCTCCCTTCAAGTTTGGGAGAAGAAACTAAACTAATAGACTCCTTTTTTTCCATAATGATGGGGAGTTAAGACTTTCCCCAATTTTTTTCTAGATCCAGTCTCCAAGAAGCCTTCTCTATCCCCAATTCATCCCAGGGACATCACAACTTATTTCCCCCTAATGTCATCCTCCTGACCTCTGGTGACTCATGGGTAGCTCCTTCGCGGCCAACTTCCTTAACCATAAAAGAGTTGGATGGCTTTGGGAAACCTGGGTGAAGGTGCTTGCAGAACCAACTCTATCATCATGACAATAGAATTAGAAGTCAACTATAGTGTTGACCATTGTCCATAACAAGTGAAAGCAGGTGCTCGCAAGATCAAGGAAGGAGAAGGGGGCCACAAAAATTACCAGCCTACCATGGGTCATACACAGAAGGGGTAAGGGTATTTGTGTCTCTTAAGCTTTTTTCTTAGCCACATCCATGAGGGCACGAGCTCATAGGCTCAAGCTAGCCCTGCAGATGACTGAGCTTGCTCAGATAATATGATATACCGGTGACGTGTCAGCATAGTATTGGCGAGTTTATGTTTATTTTGCAAAAATAGTAGAAATTGTTAAGATGCTCAGATTAAGACATGTCATATATGAAATTTGATCAGGAAAATGAGAACACAAAGAAAATACAGTTCAGACATACTTATTCTTTATTTTCCAAAATTACATAAAGACACAATATTTAATGTAAAATATACATAGAAATCCAAGTTTCATTATTTTAGTGGTCATCACTTGTTTAAATGATGTTAATGAATAACCTTAACATTTTTACGATTAAAAGAGAATATTGGACCTTTTTTGGGTTAAAAGTTCATATATTGCTAAAATTTGGGCTTCAAAAAGAGGATAATCACTAATAAAGGAATTAGGGTACAAAACCCTAGTTTTAGTGATTATGATGCTTAACATAGTAAAATCGATTATTTTGAGATGTTATATGTTGGTTGTAAAAATATTTCTCATCTAACATGTTCATGATCATAAGGATGTAGAATTAGGGTTTCTAATGTGAATAACCATGCATATGAATAATTAGGGTTTTAAAGTTATTGGTGATAAATTAAATGAACTCAGACAAATCCAAGTGATCATAATGAAAGGGATATGTATGATATAGTAATTATGGTATCACCTAATGTTGAATATGCAATGGAAATAGGGTTGTACCCTTATTTCTCATCCAAACTCTAAAACCTTAGATTAGGACTCCAGTAGGGTTTGATCTAATTAATATGTTGGTAATGCTTTAAGATTTAGATACATGCATATTAAAGTTGGTTGCTCGGTTTGCTTGTTTAATTGGATAATATGCTTGAAGTATGATTGCATAATTGGCATGGCTCACCATCGAGGTACGTGGTTATGACTATGACTACCCACATTAGTTTTCTGATGTGTTCTAAGTTCTTCTCAAAGATTGAACAACTAAATTGTTGGATGTTTATTTACATCCTATTCAATTATAATGCCACTATGAGTATCACATAAAGAAAGATTATGTGAAGAAAATAACATCTCTTATTTGCAAGTATTTGATTGATTATGTTGTTATAATACTTACACACTTTTGCATGCACCCCATGTACATGATATATTTTGATATGTTGATATGTGATTTTGTTTCACGATGTTTGGGGTACATGCTAGATAAGATGATATCAAGATATGTGATGAACCATATTAAATTACTTGAAAGCATCAAGCTGAATAAGGAGGAGTAGATTGATACTTATTCCCATATGTACAATTTTGATGATGGAAACTTAAGAAATTTCTAGAGAAACACCTTGTAAACAACATATTTGAATTAATGTAAGTTATTTACTATTATTATTATTTGCTAAATATGTATCCTTGAGAAAAATTTAGGTAATGGATCTCATCTTTTTGGCCTTCCTTAATTGGGGGTTGCTGAAAAGTGAGGTCGTTACAATAATGGAGTCCTCCACCTCATGATCATTAATAAATGATTTAATAATTTTACAATTTAGTTTGGTAGGAATTAGTCTCATGCTAAAAATATCAAAGTCTTAGGCATTAAATTCTACGATTTATGAAATTTTGAATTAATTCATCTATAAGGGATAAAAGTGAATTATTTAGGTTTGAATACATAGATCTTTGGTGAGAGAAACCCTTCTTCTCAAAGTAACATTGTCGCAAACAACCATTATAGAAGGTTGCATCATTTTTCCTCCCAAAACCTCATTTCCCCATTACTAGTCTAGATGCTCAAAGCACCATCTTGAAGCTACCCTCCCAAATAGAACATATACAATAACCTTAAAGCATCTACCATGTCTCCCATTAGATTGCTCCTCCTCCTAACTCTATAGCAATAGTTACAGATAGAGATCAAGAGCCTTCTCCTTCCTTTCTTTCTACTATTTCCTCTGAATCAAGTTACTATGAATTCATCTCTAGACCCCCTTCCCCACGTAAATAGTTTCGTTACACCATATACTAAAAATTAGTTGAGCACCACCACAACACTCTCATCTGCAAAATAGTAGTGCATTCATTGAATAACCTCATACCCTCCTCCATTCTAGTGGATAGGATGACTTACTGTCCAGTAGGTCTCAAACACTCTTTCTAAAACAACGGCTGATTGTGGCTCCTATTTTCTATTGAAAAAAATATCAGAAGCGACCATTTATGTAGAATTTCCATCAGACCAAATTAATGCATTGTCTTACCAGTGGCAAGCCAGCCAACGTTGGGCACCAACGCTTTACTGAACATAGCATAGAAAAACTACTAGCCACCACTAACGCCTTTGTGAACTATAAGACATGGACACCCCTTCTATCTCCCAGCCAACCTACATACAAAACCATGCTCCCTCTCACTCTTTGCACCCTTCCACCATGTTTGCAAAGAAACACCACCATCCAATGCAACAACTACAGGTGGCAGTCAAGTCCTCACACAAATCCTCCCTCACTGACATTGTCTAGCAATGCGTAATCATCCATAGAAATCCACCATAATTAGTCGCCCACCCAAAACCACCCCAAGACCTATATCAAAAACCTCATGGACCAAATTCACCACTCATCATCATCACCATTCATGATGTTGCAATGACAGTGTTAACCTGCAATATGAACTTGAGACAACAATGACATGAAATTAGCACATAAACCATAAATGTGGCTAGGGAAACACATGCCCATAGAAGAACCAATACAAATAAGAAGTTTTGGTTCATAAGATCATGCAACTCCAAAAGTTGTTTCACTTGTTGGTGGATGATAAGGTAGTTTACTTTGATAAAATAACTTATTGCACCTTTTTCACCTTGTTGGTTAGTATTATAATTCAAACGTGGATGTGTCCAATAAAGAGGTTTCTAATCATTTTACTCCATTTTTGCACATCATTTAATAACATTATTCACCTTAAATAATTATTTTCATTTATGGTTGATCCCTTGGAGGTTGACCTTGGGGGTTTGAACACACTTTTTTCATTCTTGAGGCTTTTAGCTGATTTTCAAGATCCAAATGAATCTTACTTTTGTGGTGGACCATATGATGGTAGATACACTAGATTTTAGATCAATTTGATTGATTTTAAATTATTTTGTTTTACTCCCAGGCATCAACAAATCACAAATCTATGAATTTCAACTAATTTTAAAGGTAATAAAATAAAAAAAACTAATTTTTCAAGGGATCTGTGGCATTAATACATTGCAAATTCAAATTGATAAATTGAATCTAGAAATTTTCAATTTAAACATCAATTACTTTTAGCGGGTCATGTTAGGTTTTTTTGTAATGCAAAAGGAAGAAGTGTTGATTTTTTTTAAATAAGCCAATAGGTATTTTTGTTCATCCTAATCTCCTCATGTAGGAAAAATTGATCAAAAAGGAATACTAATCCACTTAAGAAGAGTGGCTCAATCCTTATGAAAAAATAAAACATATTTCAAAAATCACAAAAAATATGGTAACTAGCATCTTGATACTATGTAAGATATCAAAGTATCTCTCCAACTTGTCACTATGTAAGGTTTAACTCTCTTATCTAAGATGGCAAGACCCCTAACTCTCATGGGAAGTGAACTCAGCTCACTAACTAGAAAAACTTCGTCATTATCAATTTCCCAAAGTCCAAGTTATCTAGGTACATAGTTAATAACTCTATGACATAGGTGACTGATAATGAAGGATTCTTATACTACTTGTTTGATTATTATAATGTGAGTAACCATTATCCGTGGGCAAGATCACTGCCCCCAAATGCATTAATCACATGTTTTTTATCCAATTGCAATATTAATACATTTATATATTTTTTATCAATAAGTGTGCTTCCTTCTACTCATAAACAAATAACTTTACAAGTGGGGAGCTGAGCTAAAAAAATGACCTATCTATGCAGGGCATTATAATCACTATCTATTCTCCTCCATACATAAGTAGTAGAGGGAATTACATTTTCAAATTTTATTTGATTCCTACCAAGCCAGATATGGTAAATAGCTAAAATACCAATAAGTTTACTATTTTTACCAGAGAGAATAAGCACCTCTTCAAACGATCTAGGCAAATAGGGAAGCCTAGCTGTAGCTTTGTCCCATATATCCAGAGAAAAATCACATGACTTGAAATTTTGTTGTATCGTCTCTTCCTATCTAGTACAGAGGCAGCACCTTGAGGCCAAGTGATACCCCTTTCTCTGCAAAAACTCTTTAGTAACAAGTCAACTCTTTAGGATCTTCCAACAACCAACTTTAATGCGATTGGGAGACACAAACCGCCATAGCTAGTCAGCCCAGTCAGCTCTATCCCATTTAGTCCTGCAAAGTTTCCAATGTTCCCTCACAGAGAAGGATTTCATTCCTCTGAAGTAGCATTTATCTTTGTCTTTGAAAGTAATGGGTTCACAAAGCAAGCAAAGCTCCTCATAGCCCCTTATGCTGGGAATATCGTAATTTCCTTCAGTGATGATCGAGCTAACAGTTGTGTTGATGCTGAGTTTGGTTCTCATCTTTAGGGACCTCAGTTCTGAGATAGCATCCTCTAGAAAAACTCCCTAAAGCCAAGGGTCTTTCCAAAGGGAAATAGACCTGCCATCACTAATGTTATATCTCACAAGAGGAAGGATATCATCCCTCACCTTAATAATAGAATGCCACATCCAGCTATTCGATTTCTTGCTAGAATATGACTAGATTGTAGAATCTTTTAAATACTTGTTGTGGACCCATTTAATCCATAAAGTATTCTTCTTATTTGAAATATCCCAAAGGAGTCGTAGCATACCAGCTTTACTCCAATTTTCCACTTTGCAAATGGAATGTCCACCTTCCATCTTAGGTCTACATATATCATCCCAAGATATAGTATGAAAGTGTTTGTTGCCTTCTTTATCACCCCAAAGAAAATTCCGACACAGTCTTTCAATCTCTTCCATGTTAGATTTAGGAAGGGGAAAGACACTAGTCCAGAATAGGTGATAGGTCGATGGGGTTGATGTGATCAACTCCAATCATCCAACCATCGAGAGATAAATCATATTCTAAGAATCAAGCTTGGTTTTGATTCTATTAATGAGTGGAGAACACATTGCCTTGGTGAGCCAACCTACAAATAGTGGGAGACCCAAGTATCTGACAGGAAATTCACATTCTTCGATATGCATCCTTCTGTTGAGGGATTTAGGAGTTGTGTTGCTAAGGAAAAGTTGACTTTTAGTTGGATTCATCAGGAGTCCCGAGAAAGCCTTGAATTTGTCCATGCATGCAAGAATTCCATCCACATTTTGGTTATTTGCTTCAGATAACACAAGGAGGTCATCTGCAAATATAAGATGAGAAAATTTAAGGTCATATGCAGTTAAAGGGTTAATAGTGCCCTGCAAAATAGCCTCATTTAGAATAGTGGACAAATCTTGCATACCTATTACAAATAGATAATGGGCCAAGGGGTCTCCCTGTCGGATCCCCCTAGTTGGCTGGATGCTATCAGAAGGTGTGTCGTTGATAAGAATTTGGAAGGATGCAATATCCATGCATTCCCTGACCCACTATAGCCAACACTCAGGGAAATTCATGCCTCTCATAATATCAAAGATGTAACCTCTATCTATTGAGTCCTATGCTTTTCTCAAGTCTGCTTTGAGGCAAAGCTTCTTTTTGACATTCTATTTCTTGAAGTCATGGATGAGCTGATTAGCCAACAAGATTGCATCTGAGATGCACCTCCCCTTCACAAAGGCACATTAGTTAATATCAATCATTGAAGGGAGAATGTCTCTCAATCTATTTGATAGAATCTTTGAGATGACCTTATAAGTGAAGTTGCAAAGGGAAATGGGTCTTCATTCACATATTTTCTGTGGTTGCTTGATCTTGGGGATCAAAGCAATGTAGGTTTTATTTATCTCCTTTAGCAGCTTTCCTTTGGCGAAGAAATCATTGATTTCAAGACAGAAGTCATCTTTGATCACCTCCCACGATGCCTTATAGAAGCAAGTGTTCATTCCATCAGGACCTGGGGCTTTTTCCACATTTGCATTCTTTACAACTTCATATATTTCCTCATCAGTCACGAGAGCACACATACTCCTCTGGTGATTGATCTAGAGTTTGGGAAGGTTCCTCCAATTCGTATGTGCCTTAGAGTAGCTGGAATTGAATAGGTCCCTATTAGTGCTGGTCAAAGGCATTCTGGATATCCGATTCATTGCTAATACGAATACCATTGTGCTCGATGACTTTAATTTGGTTTCTGCTCCTCCTCTTCTTTAGAGAGGTGTAGAAAAAATGAGTCTTAGAATCCCCATGCTTGAGCTAGAAGATCCTAGATTTCTGTCTTACCATAGATTCCTCAATTGACTTGGCAGTCAGAGCCTCATCTTTCTTACTTTTGTGATTTCCCAAAGAAGGTGGTTTTTTGGTTCAACATCAGATTTCACTTGTGCTTCAAGGGCTTCTTTTTCCTTGTTTGCTCCTAAATCAGTGAGATCGCCCTTACTTTCCCAATTCCAAGCTATAATAAACATTTTTTGCGTTTGATCTTTTGCAAGAATCTAAACATGAGGTTGTCACTGACCTGCATGTTCCATGCCTTTTTGACAGTGTCTTGATACCCTTCCATAGAAGTCCATGCATTAAATAACTTGGTCGGGTACTTTGCTCTTGGTTTCTCCTCATCTAGATGACGAACTTGGGCATAGTGGTCACTGTAAATTGATGGCAAGATCTCGATCCAAAAATTAGGCAGTACCATTTGAGCCTGAGCATTGAAGAAGGCCCTATCGATCTTGCTTCTGGTATTATTCATTCCCAGCTGCTGGTTATTCTAGGTATAGTAAGGGCCTTTTGCTTCTGCCTCCAATAGTTCAGTAACGAGTATAGACTCATTGAAATCTTTCATCGACCTGACTGAAGGAGTTGTCCTTCCTTTTCTCTCTTCATTTAGTCATACCATGTTGAAATCTCCTGTCATTAGCCAGGGTGCCTGCAGCACAGACTTTATGCGAGATAGCTCAGACCAGAACTATTGTCTTTTACTATCATCATTGTCGGCATAGATAGAAGTGATCTCCAGTTTAGTGTCACCCACGCACAAGCTAAAGTGAATATGTTTCCTTGACTACCCGAGCAAGGTAATTTGATAGTCATCACATTCCCAAATAATTAGGATGTGAATTTTATTGTAGCTGAAAGAGTTATCAATCCATTTGGCCCCAGGCCAAGTGTGATTCATCGATCTTGCTACCTTATTTCTTCTTATCTTCACTTCTGTCAGAATGGCAATATCATTTATTGCCCTTCTGAGTTCATCCTGAATTAAATGTTGCTTATCCCAATCAGACAAGCCCCTAATATTCCAGGTTGTAATGGTAGGTTTATCAACCATTTGGGGGGGGGGGGGGGGGGTTGGCTTGCTGCCAACCACAGCCTCCAAGTTTGTGTCTAGGTTCTCGAGTGATAGGTATCTATTTCTAGGTTCCTTTCCATTCTTCTCCGTGCTTGGAGTGCTTTGATTATGGGTGACTCTCTTCCTTGGACTCTTATTTCTACAAGGTTTCTCAAAACCATCTCCATCTTGAGATGTTCTTGATATGTTGTTGTTTTGTTCTGTAATAGGAATAGGTTGCTATGTACCTTCATTGTTGCTCTTCTCATTCACAGCCACATTACTTCAAGCATCTACGGGGTGTTCAACGTTGTTGGTTCTCATTGATTGCTTTGAACACAAAGACTTCTCATGCCCAAAGTTGCCACAATGAAGGCACTTCTCTAGGATCCACTCATATTCAATTTTGACAGAATAGGTTGATCCCTTATCGGTCTTCATCTTGACAATATTTGGAAAGGAAGGGGAGGTTCTTATCAGAATGTTGATGCAAGCAAAGTCCATTCTGCTTCGAGCCTTCATCTGCCTATCCAAGCACTGGGGTTTTCCAAGGAATGACATAATACGGGCCAACATACACTCACTCCATAGCTCAAGCGGAAGATCAAGGATCTTGAGCCACACTGGTATCGAAGACAATTTCTCCTGCTCCAGCGGCTCCCCTTTCTCCCACTTTTGGCGGATCATCAGTGTGCCTTTTACTTGCCACGGGCCATCTTCTAGAGCGTGTGCCATATCCGTTCCATCTTGGAATTTAATAAAAAAGCTACCATAGGCTCTACCCATGAATTCGATCTCACCCGTCGACTTCCATAAGCGTTGAAGGAAGTCTTACAGGGTTGGGATGTGAGGCCTAAAGCCTATGATATACCCTATTGTAGTGTTCTTCCATAGCGCGGCATTCCCATCGATGTGTAGAAAAAGGTGATTGATATCTCAATCTTCAGATTGTGACAAAAATTTCATATTGAGACTATCTGAATATGGCATTTGAGTATGTTGTCATCAGTTGAAATGGGCCCTTTTATAATATTTTAGGTTTTTTGCCTTAGGCATAGCGCTAGAGGACCAAAAACTTGGTTTAGAATTCATATCTAAAGTGTCAAGATCAAGAATGTTTTTTTTCACAGACCTGAGGGAGAATGAGCCATCTATGGTGGGGTGCCAAGAGAGACAATTTCGGATATCAAAATAGAAGTTCAAGATTTTGTGATGATCAACATGCCTTGTTTTAATATAATATGTGAGAGAGCAATCCAATCCCATCTATCATCTTCAATCTAGAAATTCACAACCTGAAAATCAAGCGTAATATCAGTTAAATTAATAGTGAAGTGGCTCAAATATTGATCACACCATTTTTCATGCTAGAAGGAGAGGGATCCTTTCCCTACTATCCATGTACTCCTAGGAATGATCTTGAGGAAGATTCTCCATGATTTCTTCCAATAAGGGGAAGCAAAAGAGATCATCTTATTGTGTGTAGGGTGAAAACCATGATGGTTATTGTAGGAGCTGAGGTATTTATGTCTGCAAAATTGGGCCCATAAGGAGTTTCTGGTCAAAAACGCCTCACAAGATTTTAAGCAAAATGCTTTGGCGGTGACTGAAAGAGGTGGAATCCCATGGAGTCCTAGAGATTCTGGTGTGGAAACTCCATTCAACGAGAACCACGCCCTTGTATGATTGTTGTCTCTAGCACTTCAGAGAAAAGATGACAACATTTTGCTAATTTTATTGATGACTCTAGCTAGTACATCAGTGACTACCAAACAATAGAGATTAATAGAAGAGAGAGTATGTCGAATAAGAATAATATGACCAAAAAAAGAGATAAAGTTAGCTCTCCAAGAAGCAATGTTCAACTTGATCTTATCCAAGAGGAAGTTGAAATGACTGGTCTTTGTTCTTTCAATGACTATGGGCATGCCTAGATAAGTGAACAATTCACCCAAGTGATGTATGTTGAGGTTGTCTGTTGTCTCCTGAATAGAAGAAGGATCATTTGTGCCACACAAAAAACCTAATTTGACTTTGCTAACCTTTTGTCTGGATGATGCCTCAAAGTCATTAAAGATAGAGGTAATTTTACATAGCCAAATTCTAGTAGATTGGGTAAAAATCACAACATCATTAACGTATAAGAGGATATTGTGTGCGTGTTCTTTTCCTTGGTTCTATAAATCGAGAAGAGATTAGTGTATATGACCTTCTTGAACCTGCGGTAGAGGGTTTCTTCAAATAGTACGAACAAGAAGGGGGAAAGAGGGTTGCCTTCCTTCAGACCCCTAAAATTTGAAAGAATCCAATAGTGTAGTTATTGAGGGTTACACTCATCCAAGTGTTGGATAAAAAGAATATGCAAAATTCCACCAACTCTAGAATCATCCAAAATATAAGAAGGATGATTTTTAGAAAAGGACAGTCAATAGAGTCATAAGCCTTGGACATGTCAAATTTCATCACCAGGTTGGAAGAGTTTGTCACCTCTGTAAATATCATGCAGCAATTCCTTAGAAAGATGAATATTGTATACAATATCTCTGCCTCATATATATGCACATTGCCCATCTGAAATCAAATGTGGAATAAGAATTGACATCCTATTACTAAGGACTCTAGCAAGGATCATAAGAGAAACGTTGTCAATAGAAATGGGTCTAAAATCCTTAGTGAACTCCTACACGTTGGAAAGTTTAGGGATGATAACAATACAACAACAAAAAATACTTTTATGGCATTGGTTCCCCTTAAAAATGCTCTATTAACTATCTCACGTCCTCCTTAATAATATCCCAAGTTTCTATATAGAATGTAGAGTAAAACCATCGAGAATGGGCATCACATCCTTGGTCATTGTCTTTATAGTGCTATGTATTTATTCAATGGAGGGGAAGCAATAAGGGTGAAATTTTCATCACCAGAGATTGAGAGAAATATATTAACTAGGAAGGAATCATTTTCAAACACTCTTCTAACTGGGTGGATAGTAGAATCACTCAAAGTGGGATGCCACAGTGGTGGCCATCTACATATGACTGTGTATAGCAGTCCCTTCTTTAACATGAATGCAAGGGACATCACATATTTTCCTTCTATCTTGAATAATTGTATGATAGAATTTGGAATTTCTATCTCTATCGTCCAACCAATTTATTTTAGCTTTCAATTTTAGCGATATTTCTTCATGGCTGAGAACTTAATCAAGCTCAATCTCAGTTGAAAGAATCTTCTTCTATGCATCTTGGTTTGAGTTATCATCAAAGGCCATCTGCAAGATGTGAACAACGTCTTTGAGGTCTTTCTTCCTCTATTGCACATTACTGAACACTCCCTTACTCCAATCTTCCATTTTCTTCTTGAGATTTTTCATTTTGGGAGTATAATTTGAATGAAGCATTTTCCCACTTTGTCACAGTCCACCCTTCATCATTGATTTGCATACAATCTTTACGAGATAATGTAACATCCCAGGATTTGAGGCGTCAGATAACATGATCTTAAAAGGAATGATTGGACTACCCATATCACCAAGGTGCACCTCCTTTTTCGGGAGCCCATATCTAAAGAACTCCATAGTTAAGCGTGCTCAACTTGGAGTAGTACTAGGATGGGTGACCAGTCGGGAAGTTGCTCGTGGCTTGCACGTGAGTGGACAAAAAGCGTGCAGTTAAGGCTAGTGGTGGTCTGTGGGGCCAGTCATCATTCCCGAAACTCTGCTAGAGCCTTGGGTAGTGGGCCCATGCATTACAAATGGTATCAGAGCCAATTCCCCTCTAGTAGGTGGGGCCCACATGGGCATGGCATGCTAGTCTTGAGCTGTGCGGTCCAGGCATGTAGGAAAGGGTTGTCCATGGGACGTAGCCACCCTTACGCTGGTATTCTGTGATTGGGAGTTGGGTGTCCATGGGCCATTGTGGGTCTGCACTGAAATGGGGAAGAGATTATGAAGCCTTATAGTTGAGCCTTGATGAGAACGTCAAGAGTCTAAGTGGGGGAGATTGTAACATCCCAGGATTTGAGGCCTCAGATAACATGATCTTAAAAGGAATGATTGGACTACCCATATCACCAAGGTGCACCTCCTTTTCCGGGAGCCCATCTTTAAATAAATCCATAGTTAAGCGTGCTCAGCTTGGAGTAGTACTAGGATGGTGATCGGCCTAAATCGAGCGTCCGAAAAGGAACGCGGGACGAAGGAAGGAATCAAGCTTTAAATTTATAACCCGAAACCTTCTAGGCCCCCGCAACTTAATTACGGCGTCGAAGTAGATATATGGGGTCGAACACAGGGGCGTGGTGACGTTTAGGACGCCACAGATTTCTTTTCTTGAGTCAGATAAGCCAAAACGATAGTCGATAAGAGAAAATTTCTAGAACTAGTCTAGCAGGTTGTCACGATTTAAAATAAGGAAAAGAAAAGAAAACAAAAGCAAAACAAGACAGAGCACGAGGTTCTACTAACTAGGGAAAGAGAGTTCTTGGCTATGTAACCACAAAAGGGGCAGTCTATGCACTCGTTCTCGGGCGTAGACAACCCTCGAACACCCAAGCAAGCATCTAGCACGCACAGCAGCATCTGTCCTGTGGGGTCATCCCACTCGCTCTCGCGGTGCGTGACTAAAACCATCAACGATATGTCATTAACCCTCTCTCAAGGGATGACATATCAACACCTCAGTATATGCTAAGTTCCCTCTCGGGTCTTAGGATATTATGGGGTGTTAGGAACAAAATACCTTAGATCTTCCTCCTCTCAGGTTCAGATCCAAACTATCATCTCTTAGCTATTTCTACAACGGATCTCTCAATACAGGCAGAAATAGCAGTTCAAGCGAGTAAGAGATCAACCAAACTAGCAATCATAACTTGGAAAGAGAAAATAGAACATGCAACATACTAGATCTGATATGAATCTACTTGCTTAAGGCAAAAGTATATAAACATGCCCAGATCAGGCTGCATAGCCAAGAAGGAGCTAACTAGCCATAGACAAGCATAGCTGGCACCGAACAAAGATGGACAAACATCGTTTGTACAAGAAACAAAGGAATGCAGTAGAATGAAAGAGAAGAGGGAAGAGATATAGCCCGTAGAGGAGAGGTGGCTCTCGCTCCTTGGCCTCTGTGTAGGCCGGATCTCGCCCCTGGGGTCTTCTCTTTGTCCCTCTGGACTCCTCGGTTCTCTCTCTCTCTAGACCGTATCAGGCAGCGGCCGTATCGGTCGGCGGGCGTATCAGTCGGCGGCTGTATCGATCGGCGCGGCCGTATCGGGCAACAGCCGTATCGGGCAGCGGCCGTATCGGTCGGCGGGCGTATCGGTCGGCGCGGCCGTATCGGGCAACAGCCGTATCGGGCAGCGGCCGTATCAGTCGGCGGGCGTATCGGTCGGCGAGCGTATCGGTCGGCGTGGCCGTATCGGGCAACAACCATATCGGGCAGCGACTGTATCGGTCGGCAGGCGTATCGGTCGGCGGGCGTATCGGACGGCGCGGCCATATCGGGCAACAGCTGTATCGGGCAGCGGGCGTATCGGTCGGCGCGGCCGTATCAGGCAACAACCGTATCGGGCAGCGGCCGTATCGGGCAGTGGCCGTATCGGTCGGCGGGCGTATCGGTCGGCGCAGCCGTATCGGGCAACAGCCGTATTGGGCAGCGGCCGTATCGGTCGGCGGGCGTATCGGTCGGCGGGCGTATCGGTCGGCGCGGCCGTATCGGGCAACAGCCGTATCGGGCAGTAGACTTTTGGGGAACCCGACACACTAGCTCCTTGGTCTAGGAACTAGCTCTTGTAGGGTCCTTCCTCCAGCCCTCAGCTCTCTCCTGCCCCGAAGAAGCATTCTTGTAGGCTGGCAGTTGCTATTTATAGGCAGCGAGTTGATGTAAGTTGTAGCTTTTATTGGTCCACGTGTCCTTCATCCGTGGCTTCAATCTTGAGGAACCAGGTCGGCCAATATGACTGTCACTCGGCAACCGTATCGGGAAACCGTATCGGGTAGCCGTATCAGTCGGCGGCCGTATCGGTCGGCGCACCCGTATCGGTCGGCGCAACCGTATCGGTCGGCGGACGTATCGGTCGGCGCCCGTATCGGTCGGCGCACCCGTATCGGTCGGCGCAACCGTATCGGTCGGCGGCAGTATCGGTCAGCGCCCGTATTGGTCGGCGCCCGTATCGATCGGCGCCCGTATCGATCGGCGCAACCGTATCGGTCGGCAGCCGTATTTGTCGACGCCCGTATCTGGCAGCCATATCGGCCAGCTGTTGCGATTCTTGTCTTTTCCTGGTCTGGTACTTGAAAGTCCCAAAATTGGCTAGTTTCGGTGCCTACAAATCTAAAACAGGCTAATTAGCTACATTATTGGCTATTTTCACTACATTATCTAACGGAGAGATAGAAAACATAAAAGATGAACAAAAGAGTGCATATTAAGACTAAAGTGGCACAAAACTATAGATAAAATGCATAGAAAATATGCGCTAATTTGGGTGGTATCAACTACCCCAAGCTTAAAACTTGCTTGTCCTCAAGCAAGACTGTGCTCAAAGAACAAAAAGATAACATCCAAATTAAGCTTGGCAATAAATGCTAAGGTTATGAAAAATAGTTTAAAGCATCAATACTCTTGATCCATGTCATTTCAGAACAAACCCCCACCAAACAAGCACAATCCTGCCAAAGTAAGATCAAAGAATTTCCAGGCAAGATTAAGCGAATTCACTATAGCCTGCCAATACTCATGAGGGTTTGAATCATAATTATTTGATCATGAAAGAGTTGTCACTTAGGTGATCATGCGGGTGATGAGTAATGAGACATCACCATGAATCCATGCATACCAATCTAGAATACCATGCCTCTCACTTATTCATGTCCTAAGAAATAAAGCAAAAAGACTCTAATGACTTCTGAGGATCCCGATCTGCGTCAGATTGGTCCATGTAGTGAGCAACAGTCCCTGCAGTCTGAACCAGTTGGTCCAAAGCAGTGAGATGAACTCCTCGTACTGCGCCCGAACCAACCCTGCTACTGAGATGATCTCATAGGTCACCTAGGGGGTTCCTAGTGACTCTCTAATGAGCTTTTAGAGTGATACTACCAGGCACGACATATCCGTGTTCATGAGCGCAGTCATACACCGGCTGGGCACCATCCTCAACTCTCCTAAAAGAGAAAACAAGCGCTCATTTATTGTTCACACTCAGGCTTTTATCATCTGCATTCTATTTTTAGGCTTGGATGAAAACTATATAGATATTTTTGGGATTTTATGGGCGGCCAAACCTCTTTTGCACATTTTTATATTTTTCATCTTTTTGACTCGATCTAATGTGAGAAGGCATGTAGTCCATCAAGGAAAAGCACTTCACCTTGATCATAGCTCAAAACTCATCATGATCCGCTTGATACCTGTGTGAAAATATAGCAATTATGATTCAAGAATCCTTAGAATAGAGGCAAACTTGTGAATCCACAGCTAGGTTCTTTGATCATGTTTTAGCTCATTCCAACGGTCCTTTACCATGGATTTGCCATTCACAACACAGATCAAGGGAATTTAGCTTTAAGCTATGAAAAAGGGACACAACCTTAGGTTTATTACCAAACTCAAGGAAAGAGTCAAAGAGCAAGTCAATCAAAAGGTCAAGCAATTTTTAAGATGAAAATTGTGCATCTAGGCATGAAGCCAAGCATTTATCTATTAGATTCAAACCACATAGCCATAATTGCAAAGCTAAAAAGCTGAAAATTTTGAAAATTTAAGACTAAATGCAGGAAATAGACATGCATGCAAGAAGAGTGAAGAGAAAAGAAGGGCGACGCCTACCACCCCAAGCTTAAAAGTTTGCTCGTCCTCGAGCAAGTCTCAAACTTGAAATAGTGAGGCAGGAATGCATGAGTTTAACGAAATTTATTGAAGTTCTAAAGATGATGCATGGGTGCAAGGATATCAAAACAGTTAGAGGAAAGAAATTAACCAACAAGAACAGGAAAAGCAAAATTTATTGTAATAAAAGGGTGGGAGGGTGGGTAAGAGAAAAGGGGGTGGCTGCCCCACGATACCGACACTGGGATCCCAAATCCTGAGTTTTGGGACCAGTGTCACCTGTGTCTTGCCGATGGGTTCCACCACATAATATGAGTAGAGTAGGCGGGTGTGTTGGCCCTGCCGAGTCTGAAGAAGAAAAGTAAAATCTGGCGACTCGGCGAAGTCATCTTTGTGTTGGAAGTGACTTGAACTGCACTGGGGTGACTTCTTTGGCAAATCATCCTCAGGGTACCTTTCATTATATGAATCTAAATTTGAAGGTCCTGGGATGTCGACACAGGATGAGATGGAGGGGATAGGTTGAATGACTTGGGTGGGATCCATTTCTCCTCCCTCCATCTCTGAACTTGAGGTTGGATGCTCAGATAGATCATCATGTACAATCCTAGTCATCCAATCATCTTCTGAACAAGAAGTATCCCCTGAAGAATCTGTTTGTGGTTTTACCACCCCAAGCTTATCACTTGGCATGGAGTCAGGGTTGTCTTCATGCTCAGCAGCCAGGTTGTAGTGCACCGTCCATCCTGCCCCCTTGATGTCCATCCTACCTTGTAAAGGTATGGTGGCGAACGATGGCTCGTGCTGCTCCAACTCGTCTTCGTTACTATACTCACTGCTCCATGTCGAGCAGCTGTCATCGTCGTCGTCGTCGAACAAATTGTTCCAAACCATGGTTGATGTACTGCTCAAAGTGAAGTGACAAGTCTCAATATGAGAAATGTCACTCTGGTCTGGTTCAATATCTAACTCTGGTTCCTCAAACCAACCTTCTGGTTGTGAGGAAACTTGGCTTTTAGAGTCTTCATCATCGTCATCATAGACCCATTCATGCCTATGACTCATATCTTCCATTGGTTCATCAGCTGGGTCATCTGGATAGAATGAAGGGCTTCCCCAAGTGGGTTGGTCTTCACAGAAAAATCCTAGCGAATCCAGTTGATGGTCTGAATAGGATGGTGAGATATACTTGGATTCATATCCAATGGAATGGCCTTGATGACTAATGTTTTCATTATCCCGTGATGGAATTTGTAATTGGATTGTAACCAAATCGATGAGCTCTTGGAGCCTCCTGCGTTGTTCAACATCTTTATCATGAAGTTGTTGTACTTGAGCAGCAATGCTTTCGAGACCCGTCGATTCTGCCATGCACATCGGTTGCTGACCTGCTATACCAAACTGATGTGCTTGAATGAATCCTCGCTCAACAGTTTGAACTAGACTTCTACTGCAGTCTGCAGCCTCGGTGCATACTTTGAGGAGACGATCCTGCTCTTCTAGCAGTTGTTGCTTGGGATCGACATCTTCTTGGAGATGAGGGACTAGGGAGGTGAGCGCCTTGCCACTCTCTCCAGCTAACTCCACTTCCTTAATCAGTTCTTGATCCCATGCTAGCACGGGAGTCGATGGTTGACTGGCAGTCTCCTTTGTTGTAATTTCAACATATGACGACGGTGGAGGTGAGTATAACTCGACTAGTTGTAGAGCACGACCTTCAATTATTTTCCAGCAGTCAGAACTGCAGAAAAACTCGGGAGGACAGGTGGATAAGATGACTTGTCTTGCGTAAGCAAGGTCCATGGCTGAAAAAGGTATGAGAAAAAAAGAAAAGGGAGTTAGTATGTATGAACAAGTATGTGTAAGGCAAGAGGAAAACTATGCATGTATATACAGACTTATAGTGACAGAACAAAAATCTACTAGGCGTGTAAACGTGGAAAACCCACGTCCCCGACAACTGCGCCAAAAGTTGATCGGCCTAAATTGAGCGTCCGAAAAAGAACGCGGGACAAAGGAAGGAATCAAGCTTTAAATTTATAACCCGAAACCTTCTAGGCCCCCGCAACTTAATTACGGGGTCGAAGTAGATATACGGGGTCGAACACAGGGACGTGGTGACGTTTAGGACGCCACAGATTTCTGTTCTTGAGTCAGATAAGCCAGAACGATAGTCGATAAGAGAAAATTTCTAGAACTAGTCTAGCAGGTTGTCACGATTTAAAATAAGGAAAAGAAAAGAAAACAAAAGCAAAACAAGACAGAGCATGAGGTTCTACTAACTAGAGAAAGAGAGTTCTTGGCTATGTAACCACAAAAGGGGCAGTCTATGCACTCGTTCTCGGGCGTAGACAACCCTCGAACACCCAAGAAAGCATCTAGCACGCACAGCAGCATCTGTCCTGTGGGGTCATCCCACTCGCTCTCGCGGTGCGTGACTAAAACCATCAACGATATGTCATTAACCCTCTCTCAAGGGATGACATATCAACACCTCAGTATATGCTAAGTTCCCTCTCGGGTCTTAGGATATTATGGGGTGTTAGGAACAAAATACCTTAGATCTTCCTCCTCTCAGGTTCAGATCCAAACTATCATCTCTTAGCTATTTCTACAACGGATCTCTCAATACAGGCAGAAATAGCAGTTCAAGCGAGTAAGAGATCAACCAAACTAGCAATCATAACTTGGAAAGAGAAAATAGAACATGCAACATACTAGATCTGATATGAATCTACTTGCTTAAGGCAAAAGTATATAAACATGCCCAGATCAGGCTGCATAGCCAAGAAGGAGCTAACTAGCCATAGACAAGCATAGATGGCACCGAACAAAGATGGGCATACATCGTTTGTACAAGAAACAAAGGAATGCAGTAGAATGAAACAGAAGAGGGAAGAGATATAGCCCGTAGAGGAGAGGTGGCTCTCGCTCCTTGGCCTCTGTGTAGGTCGGATCTCGCCCCTGGGGTCTTCTCTTTGTCCCTCTGGACTCCTCGGTTCTCTCTCTCTCTAGACCGTATCAGGCAGCGGCCGTATCGGTCGGCGGGCGTATCGGTCGGCGGGCGTATCGGTCGGCGGGCGTATCGGTTTGTGGCTGTATCGGTCGGCGCGGCCGTATCGGGCAACATCTGTATCGGGAAGCAGCCGTATCGGTCGGCGGGCGTATCGGTCGGCGCGGCCGTATCGGGAAACAGCCGTATCGGTCGGCGGGCGTATCGGTCGGCGCGGCCGTATCGGGCAACAGCCGTATCGGGCAGCGGCCGTATCGGTCGGCGGGCATATCGGTCGGCGAGCGTATCGGTCGACGCGGCCGTATCGGGCAACAACTGTATCGGGCAGCGGCCGTCTCGGTCGGCGGGCGTATCGGTCGGCGCGGCCGTATCGGGCAACAGCCGTATCGGGCAGCGGCCGTATCGGTCGGCGGGCGTATCGGTCGGCGGGCATATCGGTCGGCGCGGCCATATCGGGCAACAGCCGTATTGGGCAGCGGCCGTATCGGTCGGCAGGCGTATCGGTCGGCGCGGCCGTATCGGGCAACAGCCGTATCGGGCAGTAGACTTTTGGGGAACCCGACACACTAGCTCCTTGGTCTAGGAACTAGCTCTTGTAGGGTCCTTCCTCCAGCCCTCGGCTCTCTCCTGCCCCGAAGAAGCATTCTTGTAGGCTGGCAGCTACTATTTATAGGCAGCGAGTTGATGTAAGTTGTAGCTTTTATTGGTCCACGTGTCCTTCATCCGTGGCTTCAATCTTGAGGAACCAGGTCGGCCAATATGACTGTCACTCGGCAACCGTATCGGGCAACCGTATTGGGTAGCCGTATCAGTCGGCGGCCGTATCGGTCGGCGCACCCGTATCGGTCGGCGCAACTGTATCGGTCGGCGGCCGTATCGGTCGGCGCCCGTATCGGTCGGCGCACCCATATCGGTCGGCGCAACCGTATCGGTCGGCGCAACCGTATCGGTCGGCGGCCGTATCGGTCGGCGCACCCGTATCGGTCGGCGGCCGTATCAATCGGTGCCCGTATCGGTGGGCGCAACCGTATCGGTCGGCAGCCGTATTTGTCGGCGCCCGTATCAGGCAGCCATATCGGCCAGCTGCTGCGATTATTGTCTTTTCCTAGTCTGGTACTTGAAAGTCCCAAAATTGGCTAGTTTCGGTGCCTACAAATCTAAAACAGGCTAATTAGCTACATTATTGGCTATTTTCACTACATTATCTAATGGAGAGATAGAAAACATAAAACATGAACAAAAGAGTGCATATTAAGACTAAAGTGGCACAAAACTATAGATAAAATGCATAGAAAATATACGCTAATTTGGGTGTTATCAGATGGGTGACCAGTCGGGAAGTTTCTCGTGGCTTGCATGTGAGTGGACAAAAAGCGTGCAGTTAAGTCTAGTGGTGGTCTGTGGGGCCAGTCGTCATTCCTGAAACTCTGCTAGAGCCTTGGGTAGTGGGCCCATGCGTTACAGATAACCACATCTTGAGGAACTAGAAGGGGGAAGGATGTTGGTGATCTACACTAGTTCTTAAGCCTTATAGTTGAGCCTTGATGAGAACGTCAAGAGTCTAAGTGGGGGAGATTGTAACATCCCAGGATTTGAGGCCTCAGATAACATGATCTTAAAAGGAATGATTGGACTACCCATATCACCAAGGTGCACCTCCTTTTCCGGGAGCCCATCTCTAAATAACTCCATAGTTAAGCGTGCTCAGCTTGGAGTAGTACTAGGATGGGTGATCAGTCGGGAAGTTTCTCGTGGCTTGCACGTGAGTGGACAAAAAGCGTGCAGTTAAGGCTAGTGGTGGTCTGTGGGGCCAGTCGTCATTCCTGAAACTCTGCTAGAGCCTTGGGTAGTGGGCCCATGCGTTACAGATAACCACATCTTGAGGAACTAGAAGGGGGAAGGATGTTGGTGATCTACACTAGTTCTTAAGCCTTATGGTTGAGCCTTGATGAGAACGTCAAGACTCTAAGTGGGGGAGATTGTAACATCCCAGGATTTGAGGCCTCAGATAACATGATCATAAAAGGAATGATTGGACTACCCATATCACCAAGGTGAACCTCCTTTTCCGGGAGCCCATCTCTAAAGAACTCCATAGTTAAGCGTGCTCAGCTTGGAGTAGTACTAGGATGGGTGACCAGTTAGGAAGTTTCTCGTGGCTTGCATGTGAGTGGACAAAAAGTGTGCAGTTAAGGCTAGTGGTGGTCTGTGGGGCCAGTCGGCATTCCTGAAACTCTGCTAGAGCCTTGGGTAGTAGGCCCATGCGTTACAGATAACCACATCTTGAGGAACTAGAAGGGGGAAGGATGTTGGTGATCTACACTAGTTCTTATACCAAAAGAAAAAAGAATAGGACAATGATCAAAAACTCTATATCTAGTGAGATGTGTATCTAGAATCATAGGTGCACTATCTAGCCTAGCCTAGTTGACGAACCCATGTACAACTTCTTCGAAGTTGTTGGCATGAGATTTTTGTTGTCTACCTAGGTGAATATAATGCCTTAAAAGTGAATCTCAAACACATTGAGGTCAATTGTGACATCATTAAAGTCCTTCACACCATGGAAATCTACCTCTGTTGGGCCTCTCTTTTCATCGCAATATCGAATAATTTTGAACTCACCTACAACTTTCCACATCTGATCCCCTATGATGCTCAATAAGTTGAGAAGAGAGAGCCAGAGATCCTTTCTGGCAGAGGTTGGACATTTTCATATACCATCATAACAAATGAATAATGTCCATGAGCTCATAAACCCTAGTGTCATGAACAAAAGAATTAAAAATGATCACTACTATAGGGTGATGCTTCCTACATGGTTTTCCCAGAATCTTCCTCTTTCTACTATTACCTACCCCTCTTACATTCCAAAAAAGATGCTTGAGTGTTGATTACAAGGAAAATGAGAGACTCTTGATTCAACCACTCAGAAACTAAATCATCAGTGTCTAACCACTCCATCGCCCTCTCTAAAATATCCAACCTCTTAGTCAAAATAATCCTCATAGCATGTGTAATCCCAATTTATGTCATCCCATTCATCAATAGTAAAAACCAAGTGTTGGATCTGTCTCTGTTACAATAAGGTCATCTTATACTGAGAGATCTCCTACCAAATTATGACAACCTAGAGAGGGCTCTACTAGTAACTCTATCAGAATGTAGGCGACAATCTTTTAGGAGGTATAAATCCCCTAGACTCCAATTTGCCAAAAACCTCTTGTTTCCATCTTGATCATGTACCGAATGGTTAGACACTCTATCATCATCGATATGCATATGACTACTCAGTTGTAATGATCTTCTTTGGGTGTCAGTATTGTGGGACAATGGTTTTCATGTAGGAGGGACATGGGTATCTTCATGAACTACATCATTGTTGACTACCATGAGGGCATCAGCATGATCTGTAGTTTGATTACCTGGCTTGGTGAGGATGATGGGCAAGCGTCAGTAGGCTTGACTAAATACACAACCTTGGTCAACATAACTTGGCAAGGTTTGTTGAACAATGTAATAGAGATGAACTGAGGGATATCTTCTTTGAATGGTTCTAGTTGTACCAGGATTCTAGATTCATCATTTGGGCATCTTCTCCAGTTGGAGACATGGCTGACAAACCAACAAACTTAAAGGATTTCACGAATTGTGTCACACTATCTTGGTATAGGATAGGGATGCTTGTAATCTAAAACCATGGCAACTCCTTTGTAGCAGCCTTCCCATTGCTTCTGTTTTGCATAAGGAAAGGTATCTTGCTTGTATCTCATAGGCTTGTCATTGAACAGTGTTTGTGCTTCATGAAATGAAGGGAAGGAAATGATTTATTTATGCAAATCAAACTGGTAGCAGTCAATAGAGTTCAACCATCTATTTTGTTGACTTAAAGTTGAATTCACTAAACCCTTGTTTTGATTATGACTAATCATTCCACTTATTTGTGTCTAATGCTTCTATTTGAGTTATTTTATATATGGTATAGAGAGACTCCAAATGCCCTAACTTTTGCATCCCTACTTGGAGAAAGACAAGTCAAAATCAATGCAAGTGCAATTCTATGGAAAAGACCTCAAATCTATTAGAATCATGTTGTAAATCACTTGCAATGATTGTATGATTTGAAATTAAGATTAATAAAAATCAAGAACACTTAAATTGAATATTTAAGCACCTTTATGGCACTTTACAAAATTCATCACATGGACCTTTTTCAGTTAAGTTTCATCTAGGATAAACTCGACTAACACCCTTGATGTATCCTGGGAACTGTGAGGATCAACTGGGTTTCCCCACGACAAACACAATCGACACCTCTACACAGGCAAACCAAATTTAAGCCATCACTAAGTTTCATTTAGGATAAACTCGACCAATAACTAAATTTGATTTGTCTCATAGTGTTGTCAGTCGAGTTTCCCAAAAGAAAACTTGATTGCCTGCACTGTCCAGAGTGTGCAGAAAAAGTGTTTCAAGCCATTGGAGTGTTACAAATATGAACACCCCAAATGACTAGAATTCATCCTTAAGTTCATCTACTAGCTAGGAGGCATCCCCAACTATAAATAGGATCCCTTGGGCTTCATCCCTTGTTTATCCAAGCACTATGAAGGTCCCTATATTATAGTTGAGTTCCTCCAAGAGCCTCCTTACACTCTTAAGCTTAATCAATTGCTACATTCATTAGAGTGAGTAGGAGATTTGTAAGAGAGCTAGTCCTACATTTATATCTTGTGAGTCTCTCTCTTCCTACACCTACCAATCTCTCTTTCTACCATGAAAATAAAGGTTCTCTCTCTTGGCTAAGAGAGGTGAAGAAGAAGAAGGGAAGAAGTCCCTTGGTTAAAGCTTCTCCTTGTCCAAGGTGAAGTCAAAGGTGGAAGATCCAAGTCAAGAGTGGGTAAATCTACAAGGTGGAAGATTTGTTGCAAGAGTGGGTAAGCCCTTGGTGAAGGAGGAAGAATTGGTGCAAAATGAGGTAAGTCCTTGGTGAGGTAGAAGACTCTTAGTCATTGATAGGTAAGTCCTTTAGTAGGTTGTTGTCTCCTTTTTCTTCAAGGGAAGGTTGGGTATCCTTTTCCTAGAAAAAGAAGGTCATATGTTGTAACTCTTATAATGGAATACAAGGAGTGAGACATTTTTTCAAAATCCTAGAGGTTGACCTCTCTAGGTAGTGCATGTGCACTCTCCTAGTTTGGAGTTTGGAACCACTATAGATAGCTTGTGTTCTTGTTCTTGTTCAATCTCTCTCATCCTTGCTATGTATGTTTAGATATACTCATTTCCATATTTGTGACATTATCTCTTGATATAATTGGAAGCTATAATGAATATTGTTTAAGTGGTTTTTAGCTGTATTCACCCCACCTCTAGAGAACATTGATCCCAACAAGTGGTATCAAAGTGGGTCTTCTCCAAGAAATACTTCCTCAAGTAGGAGAATATGGGTGATTATCAAGGTGGGATATACCTCATCAACATTCCAATTTTTGATGGGAGAAACTTCTTCTACCGGAAGAGAAGGCTACAATACTACATACAAGGATCAAGTATTGAGCTATAGAGAATGGTGGATCTTCCATACAATCTACCAAAGATGATGATAGAAGAATGGGATGAAGCTACTTTGAAAAAATCAACCTTGAATGTAAAGAGACATCAACATTCTTTATGCCTCTTTTTCCACCACCGAGTTCAACTAGATTTCTTCATGTGAGATGGTCTATGAGGTATGGATAAAGATATGTGTCACTTATGAAGGGACAAAGCAAGTAAAGGAAAGCAAGGTCTATATGCACAACGGGCTTCTTGAAAACTTCAAGATGGAAAAGTAGGAGAGGGTAGCCGAGATGTACTCAAGGTTCAATGCCATTGTGAATGGTCTTTCCATTATAGGTCATCCTATGGATCGAGGAGAGATAAATTCAAAGATCTTGAAAACTCTTCCTAAGAGGTGGAAACCCAATGTGACTTCCATTGAAGAAGCAAAGCCTCTTGTTGATATTCCTATTGAAGAGCTCATAGGAAATCTACAAGCTCATGAAGTTAAAGTTGACAATGAAGAGGAAGAAGAAAGAGAAGAAGAGAAAGAGGTTAAGAGAATGAAGAAGGATGAAATCAAAGCCCAAGTTGAAGCTATTGTTAGTCATTCTTCTCCATCCTATCTAGTTGATGACGAAGCCATGTACTCCAAGGGTAGATTCTATAAAGGCAAGCCTTCTTCCTCCTCCACCCAGTGCTTCATGTGTGGAAAGAAGGGTCACTTCAAGGAAGATTTTCAACAACACAAAAAGACCCATCATCACAAGTAAAGAGAAGAGAAACACAAGAAGAAGGAGAAATGGTACAAAAGCTTTAGTGACTCCTCCAACTCATGCTCAAGTGAAGAATTAAGTGGAGGATCTAACTCTAGCTCTAGTGAAGATGGATAATATCATTTTTCTCTCATGGATTCAACAAGTGAAGACTCATATGAGGTAAATATAAATTCTTTAGATAAAGAATATTTAATTGCAATTATTAATGCTACTTGTGCCTCTCTTATGTCTTCTAAAAAGAAAAAGGAAAAAACTTGCTAGAATTGTTGATAATTTGCATGTAGAAAAATATGATCTTGAACATGCTAACATTTTCTTTCTAGATGAAAACAATGGTTATATGAGACAAGTTGATCCTCTTATACTTGAAAATGCTAACTTTCTTGATAAGATTAGATTTCTAAAAGCTCAACCTCTTATGTTTAATTCTAATGAAGATTATAGTGATACTCTAAATTATCTCATGCTTGATATTGATGTTCTTAAAATTGAAAATGAGGACAACGACTTTGTTTTGCAAGGAATAGAATCTTTAAATAGTGTTTATCTTTCTAAGATTACTTTGCTTGAGAAAAAAAATGTTTCCTTGCTTGATAAAACCAATGTCCATGAATCTTGTTCTAGTTGTAGTAGTAGAGAGAATAATGTCATTTCTCTTCATATTGATAAAGATTCTTATATGACCAGAGATCTTTTCTTAGAAACCAATCTTTTTCATGCTATAGATGATATAAATCAATTTTCTTCTACTATTACTTCTCTTATGCATGATAATCATATTTTATATCCTCTATACAAAGATTCTTAGATGATAAAAAGAATCTTAATAGAATTCTAGATTATGCTACCAAACAAATGGGTAGAGATGGTTTTGGACTTGATAGTAGCCAAAGGAACAATAAAGATAAGGGACCTTCAATTTTCTATGAAGAATCATCTAGTTCCAAGGCTATGGGATCATGCAATCATTGTAATGAAATTGGTCATTAGGCGACATATTTCCCTTTTAAGAAAGCAACAAAGAGAAATAATACTTGGGTTGCTAAGATAAACCCTCTAGACCCAAAAATATGAATGAAGACCATTTCATCTTTCTTCTTGTAGATCACATGCAATGGATTTACATGATCTATTGATTTGCTAATTGATTTCTCAATGCACATTAAAAAAGGAAGGTGAGATGTCTATGGAGTGGAAACAAGTGAAAAAGAAATGGTATGAATAGAATGGTATTCTTGCTCACATCCAATCATGACTTGTTTTGTCAAGTTTGCATGCACTTTACATATGTTTTTGAGTCAATTTTAGTATATTGTGATTCTTGTCACCTTCTTGTTCAAAAACTATTTTGATGCTTTAATAGTGCATTATTAACTTGCTTATACATCTTTGGAGATACTTATATTTTTATCATGCCTCTAGATACAATTTTCTGAAATATATGTGCTTTTTGACAGCATTTGTTGTCGACCGAGTTTTTCCTGAAAGAAACTCGACCGACAAGTACAAATACATGTTGCCAACAACTATTGTCGACCTAGAATTTCAACCCAAAAACTTGACTGACAACACTGTGCACAAAATATACAGATGGCTTATTGGATGAAAATTTCCCTCTCAACTAGACTTTTTCAACCAATAGTCTTATTCTATGGCACTCCCCTTGGTACCTTTATATGTACACATTACCATGATTTAATTTTCCCTATCTTGTATACATCTCTATCTTTCTTAATTGCTATTGGTATGTTTATATCTTCCAATTACTTATTTTAATTTGTTATGCATGTTTTTGATGACCATCTCTTTGACTCGCTTGGTTGTAATATAAATTGCTTACATTGTTCTCTAACTTTCAACATCTATGTAGTTGTATATCGTTTGATGCAATCTTCAGCTTCTTAGTAGTAGTCATCTTTTGGAAATGATGCATATTTGCTAGTGGGTAATATCCTTTCATGCTTATGAAATTGCATATCTCTTTGTTTGGATATTTCTCTATATCTAATGATAGCATGTTTTTTTATCTTGTGCATATTTTCTATGATCTAGATCCTAGTAGTAATCCTAAATTATGATATCTTATACTAGTAGTCCATCTACATGTAGTTCCAATCTTTCTCATCGATTGAAATCCAACTATACGGTATGCTTGCATCTTTTTTTCATGCATACTCAATCTTGATCATTAACTTACATATCAACTATCTTGAGTTTCTTGCATAGCCTTGTGATGTGAAACAAATAGAGCTACATTACATGCATAAATTAGAGCATCTGAAGAATTTATGCAGTTTTTGACTTTTTTGCTCCATTATCAGATTTTGGTGCAAGACTAGTGTATTTTATGCAAAAAAGACCTTCTGAGCCAGAATCATGGCCTTATCCACGTGCCTTGACTTTTTTGGGCGAATTACATCATCTTGAGGGTCAAAACATGGTTTATCATTTTTCTCCAGCACATGATGTTAAAATTTCAAGGACCATTGGTTATTTTTTATTGATTATTTTCTAGAACTACATCTAGGGTTGTTCTAATACATGTCTTTATTTGGTTTATCTGCATTACTTGGACAATCCCCTAGTTTTTTATCTTCTACACTCTCTTTTTCTAACAAGTTGTGCTTTAGCTCTTCAACCCCCTCACTTTTTGAAATGACAAAGTGGGAGAAGACATGTCTTATATAAAAGAGAGAATACATATATGTAGAAGACATATATGAGTAGAAGACATCATTCCTATAAATGTTATCAAAGATAACCATGCAGAAGAATTAGCATCAATTGAGGATGAGTATGAGAACTACATAAGCATCAATTGAGGGGGAATATATGAAATAAATTATATTGAAACCCTTGGTTTTTCAAAAAGTATGCTTTTATTTAAATGCTTTCAATACATTTATGGAATGGTTTGTCATCTTCAAAAAGCGGAAGAATGTTGACTCAAAGTCTAATTGATGGAAATCTTATTTTCATGATGACTAATCATTCCACTTATTTGTGTCTAATGATTCTACATGAGTGATTTCCTATTAGGTATAGACACACTCCAAATTCCCTAACTTGATCATCCCCACTTGGAGAAAGATAAGTCAAAATCAATGCAAGTGCATTTTTGTAGAAAAGACCTCAAATCTATTAGAATCATGTTGTAAATCACTTGTATTGATTGTATAACTTGTATCTAATCTTAAAAAAACCAAGAGCGCTTAGATTGAATATTTAAGCATTTTATGGCATTTAAAAATTCACATAAAGACCTTTTTTGATCGAGTATATGTGTTTTATCAAGGATAAACTTGATCGACACCCTTGATGGATCTTGAGAACTGCCAAAATCAGTTGTGTTTTCCCAGGATAAACTCGGCCGACACCTCTACACAGGAAAACCAAATTTAAATCATCATTTGAGTTTCATCTAGGATAAAACTCAATCGAAACTCAAATTTGATTTGTCGCATGGTGATATCGATTGAGTTTTGCAAAAGTAAATTTGATGAACTGCACTATAAAGAGTGTGCAGAAAAAGTTTTTCTAGTTGTTAGACTATTGCAAATATCAAAAATAGATCTTCTATAACACCCCAAAAGACTAGCATTCATCCTTAAGTGCTTCTACTGTCTAGGAGGCATCCCCAACTATAAATAGGACCCCTTGGTCTTCATCCCCATGGTTAGCCAAGCACTATGAAGGTCCATATATTATACTTGAGTTCCTCCAAGAGCCTCCTTCCACTCTTAATCTCAATTACTTACTACATCCATTATGAGTAGGAGATTTGTAGGAGAGCTAGTCCTACATGTATATCTAGGGATTCTCTCACTTCCTCCACTTTCCAATCTCTCTTTCTACAATGAAGATGAAGGTTCTTGAAACATCCCATCTCCAACAAAACATGATTACATACTAACCAACAGATTACTAAAAATCATGGGAAATTAAAACTGATTTACAACAAGCACCATAAGATGAGACATGTTGCTTTTGCTGCCAACACTTTCTTTTCATAGCATATTTCAAGGTACTACAACATAATTTCCCATCATCTCATTACATGAAATAAATGTTCCACAAGCTAATTTATTACATCAAGGTACATAAGCCGAAAATCGTACATTGATCATCATATGAGAAACATCGAAAACTCTCCCGACAACCCAAGTGTATAGGGACGATACATAGGACTCTACTACTAGACACTATCTATTCCACTAGGTATGATACCTCTGGATATCATCTCAACCACATGATCTTTATCTCGCCAGGCACGTCCACCTAAAAAGGGTTATTAACCAGCGGGGTGAGACACACAGTCCCAGTGAGAAACATAACCCTCTACCAACTTTATTATTATCAAGATAACTGAGCAGATAGATCAATGTAACCAACTGATAATAGCTAACCAGTTGTGCAAGATGGAATATAAAGAACATGTATATGAAAACTTATACAAGGCACATAATGATATCAAAGAGATAACTTGATCACCAAATACAATCTATTTTTGCACATTACTCAGATACACTAGAGGAAAACTTATACAAGGCACATAATGATATCAAAGAGATAACCTGATATCAATAGGGCCATATCGCCCAGACACACCTTAGGCCATCACTAAGATATCAAAAAACTCATGGATCTAAGCATGTCAGATTCCAACCTCAACCAACACATCTAATTCCTCTTGGGTTAAGCAACCTCACCATTGTGTCGGACAAGAAACTCATAGAACCAAAACCGCCAAGGTGCTCTCCTAGGTCATTCCTACTAGGAATGACTTCCTCCTTGCCACATCTAGGTTAATTTCTTTCAACAAGATATAGGTGTAACAACCTCTATCATACTTGGTTCACCCAAGCCTCACTAGTTGTGACAACCTCGATTTTCTCTCTCTTCTATTGTACTACTCCTCTCTCATCAAGTGTCTCTAACTAAATTTGATATTAAATACATAATTGGATGGTTGTGATATTCCAATTTGGCAATGTGCGACTTTAATTTGTACTTTTAACTAAGCATCTTACTATATCATGTCACCCTCTTGTATCAAATCTTGAACCTCAACACCATGATCTTTTGTCTTTCTAATATGCACCACATTGTAGTGGACTCAATTACAAATTCAACGACACAAAAATTGCTTCAATCGAAGGCTCCTCGCCCAAGATATGAGCATTTGAATATTGACTCATATTGTACACATTATAATTTCTTTTTGAGTTTTAACCTTACTGGGCCCAATACCAGACACGCGACCCATTTAACTTGTTGTCTTACTTCCTGAAATGGAAGGGAGTGCTTGAACAGGGAGTCATCCTCTCCCTCAACCAGATCAGGAAAGCAACACCCCACGATAAATGAAGGGAGCGTAAACCCTAGCCCCCTTGCTGCCTTATAAACCCCTCCCTTCCATGGTTTCATAGCCCTTTTCCCTAATCTTTTTCCCCCAACCGCTATCTTCTCTTCACGCTCTGACCTTTGGGTCCTACAGCCACCGGCTAGGATCTTTTGGGAACTCACCCACACAACCCCACCCACTCGGCGAGTGTGAGTGAGTAGTGCGGCGGCATGCCCTGCTCCGATCACCCTGGAACCGCCTTGAGCGGCTAGTGCGGAAGCCTTTGGGTCATCCGAAGAAGGGAGGTGAGGAAGCTCTGTTCTTCCCCTATTCTGACGCAGGAACAGAGGACCTCCGTGCGGCTGGAAGTGCTAAGGGAGGGCGAGATCCAGGACCGTTCGATCCGACATCAACGGTCAAGTCCGTACCCCGAAGGCACCAACTGCCACCGCTCTCCACCTCGTTTGGAGCGGCTGTCAGCGACAATGGACCAAACGTGGGTGTGTGAGTGAAGAATCGGATGCGGCCACCCGATCTTGCATCAACGGCCGTGATCCTCTACATAATCATGGTAACACTATCAATCAGAATTCATATAGTTTCAATGTAGAATTTACAAAAATCATAACTTCCTCATTTTAAGTCCAAATATAGCAAAATTATATATCAAATTGATCCTATCGAAAAGAACTACAACATGATCTTATTTCCAGACCCTGAATCTTCTTCTAGTTTCCTTATATTGCTAAAGATGTAACCTTTGACTACTTTGAATATGCTTAACACATGATTATGATTAATGATTAGATCTTGATGCTCAATCTACCCTGATCCTTAAATCAGTATCTTTTATGCACCCTTGAACTAAATGAAGGTCATACTCCCCCTAATGCTCATACATGACTCCTTTTGTACATATTCGACCATTTTGGACTATAATGATGTATATGCCCCTATTGTGTGAATGTTTGATTATACTTTGAACCAACGATGGGTTGACCTAACCTATGCATGTCTCTATGTCTTTATGTTGCTGATCTTGACCATCCTTGATGCTTGGTCCCCTTTAATTGATAATCTTTGACCTTGATTACTCTATTATGAGTCTAGTGACCCAATCTAAGCATAAATATCCTAAACCTTGTCATGTCCACATGAAACTTCGAAATGATATGAAAATTGACAACACTCTTATGATGGGCCCTAAATAAATATGAGGTCATATAATGAACCAATAAGCAACTTGGGACCCACCTTGGCCAAAACCCTAAAATGCATCTAATTAGGATTAATTATGAGAATCTAATGCATATATGTAATCTTGTTGTTAATCAAGTTTGGCATATGGCTAGATGATGAAGGATATGTTAGGTTATGAAACCTCTGAATCAGGTATGGGCCTTATCTAGTTATATGACTACCGATTTCTTTCTTGAAAAGACATATATTGTATGCTTGTTTGACTATTTTCTCAAATATTGCCATGTAGTATTGCTATGTGTTACTCGATGTGTGCCTCGTCAGTTTTATAACTTGAACACATATATAGATAGGACTCCATTATAATATTGATCGATAAAGGGTTAGCTCTTGGCTATGGCCTTGAGGTCCCTCTCGTATAAAAGGGTTAGCTAAGCTTGAGCACCCTTACGGACCCTTCCGACGGGAAGTTGGTCAAAGGCCTTAAACATGCTTGATATTGTTGATATAATGGAGTGAAATGACATAAAATATGGTTTCTCATTTGTTAAACAATTAACATGTTCATTCTTGTTCATTTAGTCTTGAAATATTTTCAAAATTATGCAAAGCTTATATATATATATATATATGTGTATCTTTCAGCCCATACTCAACACCTCGTGTGTTGACCCATTTCTCGTATGTTGTTTTTAGGTTCAGAGATGGCTAGAAGGTTGATGGGCTTGGTGAGCTATGGTAGGTGTACTTGTTGTAAGATCTAGATATAGTATACATGAGCAGACTTGTACAAAGTGACTCTTGAATATGTAATTCAAATCATGTAATATAATAATGTTGCTTAATATATCTTGTTGATTGTTGAGATTATGTTGGTGCTTGTATCTTGTTATCTGTTCATGTGTGCTAAGCTTTACGCTTCCGCATTTCTCCTTTGGTATATGTTTGGTTCATGGGATTGGGATTCCGATTCCGTGATACTAGTCCTTATGTCACTCATGACACCATATCATCCAACCCTTAACTTATAACGTCCAAGATCTTATACTGCCCAGGCTCAACACATGTATCGGCCAAGCCTTCAACCCTAGAACCATCCAAACTATTAAGAACATACTCATGTTGGGTAACCAACCAAGAGAAGGCATGTATCGAGAAAGGCATATCAACCAGGGTAACATCTCCTTGTGGGGGTATCGGCCATGCACGTAACTCTGGTGTCACCCAAGCTATGTACACATACACACTCATATCAGTTAGGGTTGATGATGTTAGGCAGCATATCAAGGGACCATCCATAACACCCATCCTCATATCTTTGTCATCCATGGACCACTATCATGGACAACACACCATGACGCCCAAAAGATCATCACAACAAGAGCACCCCTATCGGTCAATCTAGAGTTAGGGTAACCCTGTCGCCCAAGACTCCATGTCGCTCAAGATAACATGTGGGGCAAGATGCCATGTCGGGCAACTAGGGTTAGGGTTAACTTATGATGCAAATTTATCGTGCGCAGAAATGCAAGTGAACGCGTCGAAGTAATATAGGCCTTTGTGAGGCCCGAGTCGAACTCAGGGATACGTGAAATTGTTGGAGACTCCTACTAACTACTCGGGATCAGCTACGCCGATTAAATAGTTTAGAGTTTTTGTTAAAATTAAAAGAAAATAAAAATAAAACAAAATAAAGCAATTGATTAAATGTTTGGTTTAATCAATTCAAAAGGAGATCTTTAGGATTGTGGTTTCACCGCGGGTTTTTCATTATATTAAATTCTATGCATTCCCTCAATTTTATCTCTCTATCCAGGTAGTGGCCTGAAATCAGAATTTCCCACTGTCATGGTACAATTCACTACCTATGTCTAGGTCAGTTCCACCGTCATAGTAACCTATACCCTAAACTAGGTGCATTAAAAATGACCTCTCAGTATCCACCATTAATCTTACACCACCTTGTTCAAGGGATTTGTCAATTAATGTAAATTCCATCTCTTTTCAACCATTAATTCTTCTTCCAAAGCAATTAAGGGCATTAGATTATTATTATGGTGATCAAGCATAACAATATATTAGAGAAAATGAAATTATACCATGGATTTAAGAGATAAGATATGAATTACTATGATAAAATCGTCATACAATGAATTCCCAGGCTACTCCCGGTCCTAAAGACAAAGGGGATTAGCCCCGCATGTTCATCTCAAGGAAAAATGTGGAGAAGAAAAAGGAAAACATGGAGAAAAACATGATTGAGTGGTGAAACCCCTGAACGGAGAAGATCCAAGCGATCCTTGGCATGTAATATGCATTCTCCCGCCTTTCGATGGTGGAAATCGTCTTCTTCAGTGTCCGGATCGGCTGGGGCATCCTTCTGGGCTCCGTTCTTCTCTCCACCTCTTCTCGAGATGTGTGCAGCGGCTAATGACGTGATGATTCCCTCTTGGGCACCGTCATTAGGTATATTTCCTGAATTAGGTCGCCAATTAATCACAGCTGTCCGACTAAGATCAATCTGAATCAAACTCATATCTGACGGTGTCGATACCATCGACGTGGGTCGATGTTATCGACCTAGCACGATATCGGTTGTTCTTCTTTTCTTTTGTCTCTATGCCTGATGTCATCTCGATACCATCGACGAGGGTCGATGGTATCGACGAACCTATAGTGATGGTTTTGTCTTTATGTGTCGTTGTAGCTCCACTAGTCGATAGTATCGACATATGGGTCGATAGTATCAACTCACTTCTCGCCAGCAACCTATTGGTATCTTGATACCATTGACATCCCTGTCGATAGTATCGACTTTCTTCTGGTCCTTGCGGCTGGCAACATGTGGTCTGGTCGATGGTATCGACAGTAGCAGATACTTGTTTTTCCTGAAATTAACATACAAAACCACATAAGTCCACACAAAACATATTCTCTTGATAATTAATACTTAAAATGCTGAAATAGGGGAAATTTGACATAAAGAAGTAGCATAGACCAAAGTGAATGAATTATGCAACATTAACCATGAAAATGACTAATAAATGCATAAAACACATATCAAACAAGTCAATAAATGTGACTCAAAATCATCGCATCAAACTCCCCTAAGCTTGAACATTGCTCGCCCTCGAGCAACTAAACCTTAGAATAGAATTGCCAGAGTCAACTAAAGAACAAAACATCACAACAAACATCCCATATGACTCCCACCGGACATTCGCATACCGGCCCTCGCTAACCACAGAATGATAATTACCCTAAAGGCGACAATAATCATTCATAAAAGATATCAACCTCAAAACTAATGAACACTATCACATAAGGCAGTTAACATAATAGAATTCATTGGTCCAGACTTAGTGCATCTTGTGATCTCCTATACTACGTTGCTCTCCCTAACTACCATCTACATGGAAGTAGTTCTCCTGATATTCACAAGTAAGGAGAAGTTCACGGTGGCCTACCAATTCGAGCAACGAGTGGATGGAATGGGTGGCTCATGGAAGAAGTAGAAGTATTATACGGTTTCACATGCATAAAACAAAAATGCCTTAAATGATGCAAATGCACATGAAAAATGCCCTAATGCCTAAGATTGGGTGGAATGATGCATGCACTAACATTTCGTCTCAAAATGAGATGGATATCTAATTGAGCTATATCATGTACTTACTCATCTTAAAATGCAGGTGAGATTATGTTACTTTCTCCTTCTTATTCTAGTTGCTTCTAAATGACTTTTTTTTCAATTTCAGATTTTTTCTTTTTTTTTTCTTTTCAAACCCTTATATCCATAATTGACAATGAATGCTTTATTGGGCTTATTTTTTCTGCATAACTCAAATATTTGCACTCTTTAGAAGGTATGGAACAATTTAATTCACCATTAAAGAACAAATGAGGTACATGATATACTCTATGCATAAAAGTTATGAATGCAACTAAATGACATGCACCTAAAGGTAATGTGCATGTAAACCTATTCTATTTTTTTCATTTTTCATGCAAAACATATGAAAATGGTTGCAATGCAAGTCCTCTCTACATGACATGCAATCAAAAAGGTTAAAACCGTACTTTACTTCCAAATCTTATGGTGGATTGTGAAAACAATGAGGTGAACAGATCACAAGACTAATTGACTGAACCTTTGAAAAAAATATTGTGTCCCTCCTTACTGACCTGTGTAGTAGTTAAGAAGTTTCTCTCTCTTACTTAAAATTAGAGTCTCATTATCATTTGGTCAGTTTAGGCTCAAACAACCAATTCTGTCCACTTTCATGAATCATTAGGAATGTACAGTTGTGATTTTCTATTTTAAAGTTGAAAAAACCAATCATTTTCTAAGTTAAGTGATCAAAGTTGAACAACACTCAAGCTTGCGAACAGTCAAAAATTTTTAAGTTTCCCTTAATTCCCATGTACATGCAACTGAGATGACACAAAATTTTAAGACATCCACGATTACACTAGATAGAATGTGGATCCTACAAACAATCTAAGATTGCAAGAAACAAATGACAAGAAACAAAAGCAATAAAACTAAAAACAGAGAAAATAAAAGATAGAGCTGTACACCCCCCCAAGCTTGAATTCGACTATGGCCTCATAGTCAAAAACAATCTTAAAGGTCAGAACAGAGATACCGATTTACTCTTCAGGCAGAGGCTGGTACTGTGGAGCCGTAGGGTCCCAAGACGGATACTCCCCCTGGAAGCTCGGATCAAACTGGGCCCTAGGTGGAGGTTGTGGATAGCCTCCAAAGTAGTTTTGGCTCCAATAGTGATCGTAAAAGGGTTGCTGTTGCATCTCCATCCTATGCAACCAATCATGAATTTGTTGTTGGTTGTCGAGGAGAAGACACTCGTTCTCGAACATTGCCCTTTGATTGTCCAGTAACCGGTTTGTAATTTCTTGAATACCGGTGTACATCGCAGAGTGATGCTGATGCGTCTGTTGTACCTCATGCAACATAGCATACATGCCCTGCATCGAGTAGGCATCCTCGCTTGGCTGCAAGGGCGGTGGTGGTGGTAGAGGCTGTGATGATGAAGATGCACCCGGATGCATGCGAGGACACTTCCGTGGAGCCACTCGTGCCCGAAGAGGGGTGTAGGCCTCCTCTTCCTCTTCAGCCTCATCTTCATTGTTGTCATCGTCGTCTTTGCCTCCATCTTCATCAGAGTTAGAAATGGCTATGATAGGCCATCGGAAGTGTTGCGCCCCTTCGATGTTGAAGACCGGATCGGGAAGCGAGCATTCTTAGTAAGCATGGTTCACGTGGCAGTGTGCATACGCCAAGCCATCTCGAAGAAGGATGAGGTTGGAACGGTGCAGATGTTGGAAGTTCACCTTGCTCCTATTGGAGAGAGGAGTAAGCTACTAGAAATTCAACCCAAGGTAGGAGGCCAGCTTGGTGATAAGCCCGCCAAAGTGAATTGGCGCTTTCCGTGTACTCCTCTTCACCGCCAAAACTCGCTACAAAAAGAAAGCGTCCCAGTTGCATTCTTGTTGCTTCAGGGGTTTATACAAGAAAAATAGGTCTGTCTCCTGAAACTTGTTGAGGGCCAGATCACCCCTAGCAAAAAACGTAGAACTCAGCATCTGGTGAAGTATCCGGACGAAGGGGTGCTCAAAATCATCTACCGCAGCATTATGGTAGCTCACTGACTTGCCCGGCGGCACCGTCACCAGCTCGGCGAAGATTGCATCATAGTCGGTGTGGTTGTCCGGTCGCCGGTAGTCTGACTGCGAGTGATTCCAATTGAAGATCTAGTTGAACTGTCGGAGTGTAAGGGTGTAGTCGTTATTGTACAGCTGGAAAGACATCGGCCCTTGATCCACTCGCGGTCGGTGGCTATGACGTCGTTGGGTATGACACAGATGTCCAGTGACGCCATAAACTCAGCCACCAACTCCTTGTACGTAGGCCACTCGCCGAAGAACGGCTGGCCATCTGCATGAAACTCCAGCTCATCAGGCCGTCTTCCCATGTGTCAGGCCAGACCCTTCAGGACGTAGTTGAGGTTGCCTTCAAACCCCAGGTTGCGGATGGTATCCCGTTCAACATAATGGGTCGGCTCGATCTTCCTCTTTAAGATCTCCTCGTAGATCTTCTTGACTTCCACGGATGGATGGATCAACTGCGGGTGTGCGATTGACGCAGTCGGAGGTGGCACGAATATTGGGATCTCCATCGGGTCGGCGCGAGATGATGATGCGCCAGCAACATGCACCATGATCGCGATAGAAAGAGGAATAGGAAGGGAGCTCAGTGAAGATCGGAGAAGTGAATCTCCACTGGATTAAGAACATGATCAGTGTTGCTCGTCGTCGGGCTTGGATAGCTCCGGAATACGCTCGGCACAAGTGGAGGAGGATTGCTCTGGAGTTGTGATGTCATCTGACGCAAATCCCCCTCATATATAGTTGTGGTCGGCGCTGCTGTATGCCTGTCGATACCATCGACGCGGGTCAATGGTATCGACACGGGTATCACAATCCATACCGCCACGAGTATCGACGGTTGTCGATGGCTGGATCTGCGGGGCCCGGATTGCTGACGCGTCGATACTATCGACACGAGTCGATGGTATTGACTCATCCCCCGGATCGAACTCCTGATTGCTGTGATCGCCGTAGATCTTTCCTCACGGATCGTTGATGTGGCGCGTCGATACTATCGATGTGAGTCGATAGTATCGACTCTCTGATTAGGGAAAACCCTCGCGAGGCCCGGCCGCCGCCTTCTTTGTATGAATGTGTCGATACCATCGACCTGCCCGTCGATGGTATCGACTTTACTGAGATGATTCATTCTGAAAATCTCCAGAGATATAGCAAGTATCGACACCCATGTCGATACCATCGACCTCTGCTTGCGATCTACCTGTTGGTATGTCGATACCATCGATGAGGCCGTCGATGGTATCGACGCAGTGCAATTTTTGCAGTCGCCAACCTGTACCATGGTCGATACCATCGACACAAGGGTCGATGGTATCGACTCTGCCTCAGCCCTGCACATGTAGAAAATGATCACGGTATCTTTTTTACACTACAAACTAAGTTAAAACAAATCAAACTACGAATGTAAAGGAACTAAACTAAAGTACCAATGGTTGGGTTACCTCCCAACAAGCACCCTTATTTAATGCCTTAGGCTAGACGACTTGAAGCACGTCATGCATCCGAAAGTGAAATGAGTTTGACCTCATTCACCTTCCTCGTGTAATCTTCACCAAAATATAACTTCAACCTCTGGCCATTCACCAAAAGTAGTCTCGCCATCGCGCACCATGATTGCACCATGTGGTTTGACCTCTTCCACCATAAATGGTCCACTCCATCGGGATTTTAGCTTCCCGAGATGCAACTTTAGCCTGGAATTGAATAAAAGCACATGATCTCCTTTCTTGAAGGTGCACATCTGAATGTGGCGATCGTGGATCAACTTTGTGCACTCCTTGTATATCCGAGAGTTCATATATGCAGTCATTCGTAGCTCATCCAGTTCATTTAATTCAAATAATCTCTTCTTCCCCGCTTCATCATAACTCAAGTTGAGCTTTCTCAGCGCCCAATGTGCTTTGTGCTCTAACTCCACCGGTAAGTGACAGGCCTGACCGTACGCCAACCTAAAAGGCGTGGTGCCTATAGGTGTCTTGTATGCCATCCTGTATGCCCACAACACATCCGGTAGTAAGGCACTCCAATTCTTCCTCGTGGAAGCCACAGTACGCTCCAGGATCTTCTTAATTTCGCAATTGGAGACCTCCACCTGTCCTTGAGTTTGCGGGTGATATGGGGTACCAATGTTATGTTTGACCCCGTATTTCCTCAATAGTGCCGAGAACTTTTGATTCTGTAAGTGCGTACCCCCATCACTAATGATCATTCGGGGCACCCCAAACCTGCAGAAGATATTTTCCTTAATGAACCTGCACACTACAATAGAATCATTAGTCCTTGTGGTTATTGCTTCTACCCACTTCGACACATAGTCAACAGCTAAAAGGATATACAAATTCGAATTTGAGGACACAAAGGGTCCCATGAAATCTATACCCCATAAATCAAATACCTCAACCTCTTGGAAAACATTTAAGGGCATATCTTGTCCCTTTGAAATGTTACTCGCCCTTTGGCAGGAATCACATTGTCTCACGAACTCGTAAGCGTCCCTAAACAAAGTAGGCCAATGTAGGCCACTTTCTAGTACTTTGGCTGTCGTACGAGAGCTCGCATGGTGTCCGCCCTTCAGTAGTGTGTGGCAATGACGAAGAACACTCTCATATTCCACCTCAGGTACACACATGCATAGGACACCATCCATGCATTGCTTCAAGAGAATAGGGTCATCCCAAAAATAATATCGTAGAGAATGGAAGAATTTCTTCTTCTCTTGATACGTCCAGTCATCAAGGATGATCCTACAAGCAAGATAGTTCACAATTATGAAAACCACATATCTTTAGAATTCACTTTCAAAGGCTGTTCATCTGGAAATGTTTCGGTAATGGGTATGTGTAAATCTTGTTCATCTACCCTCTCTAACCTAGACAAATGATCTGCTACAACATTTTCAATCCCCGCCTTGTCCTTGATTTCGATATCAAATTCTTGTAAAAGCTAGATCCACCTAATCAATCTAGGTTTGGCATCTTTTTTCTCCATCAAATACTTGATAGTGGCATGGTCAGTCCAAACTATGACTTTCGATCCAACTAGATATTTCCAAAAATTTTCAAAAGTGAAAACAATGGCAAGCAATTCTTTCTCAGTAGTTGTGTAATTGAGTTGGGCATCGTTCAAAGTCTTAGAGGCATAAAAAATCACGGCGGGTTTATTGTCCACCCGTTGTCCCAACACAGCTCCAACAGCAAAATTGGATGCATCACACATGAGTTCAAACGGCTTGGTCCAATCCGGTGTTTGAACAACCGGTGCGGAAATCAATTTTTCCTTCAGCACGTTGAACGCGTGTAAACATTTGTCATTGAAATAAAAAACAACATCCTTTTCTAGAAGCTCGGATAAAGGTTTGGAAATTTTTGAAAAATCTTTTATGAAACGACGATAGAAACCGGCGTGACCTAAGATACTTCTTCCCCTTTTACCGAATTTTGTGGGGGCAATTTGGAAATTACCTCAATTTTTACCGGATCTACCTCCAAACCTTTGCTAGACACTTTATGTCCTAGCACTATCCCTTCAATCACCATCATATGACATTTTTCCCAGTTGAGGACCAAATGTGTGTCCTCGCAACGTTGTAACACCTTATCCAGATTGTAAATACATTCATCAAAAGATGCACCATAAATCGAGAAATCATCCATAAAGACCTCTAGGCAGCGTTTTACCATATCAGAAAAAATGGCGAGCATACAACGCTGAAAGGTCGCCGGTGCATTGCATAATCCAAAGGGCATGTGGCGATACGTGAACGTTCCATAGGGACAAGTGAAGGTGGACTTCTCTTGGTCCTTAGGATCAATCGAAATCTGATTGTACCCCGAATACCCGTCCAGAAAACAAAAATGTGATCGGCCGGCTAAGCGCTCTAGAATTTGATCAATAAACGGAAGAGGAAAGTGATCCTTTAGCATAGAGGCATTCAGTCGTCGATAATCTATACAAACTCGCCATCTGGTTACCAATCGAGTGGTGACAGGTTCATTTAATAGGTTATGAGTAACAGTTATTCCCCCCTTTATAGGGACTACCTGCGTGGGACTCACCCATGTCGAGTCTGAAATTGCATAGATGATACCTGCAGAAAGAAGCTTAATCACCTCCTTCTTCACAACCTCCATCATGCTCGGATTCAGTTGATGTTGCGGTTGAATCACCGGCTTGGCTCCCTCCTCGAGCCGAATCTTATGCTGGCACAAAGTAGGAGAAATCCCCTTGATATCTGCAACAGACCACCCAAATTCTCCCCAGTGGTTCTTCAGCACTATCAACAACTGGTCCTCCTCTTCATCACTCAGATAAGCAGAAATAATCACAGGAAACTTGTCTTCCTCAGCTAGAAAGGCATACTTGAGGTGCGGTGGCAGCGGCTTCAATTCCAATTCTGGTGGGTTGATTAAGGATGATTGAAGCAGTGGTGGGAGCTCGCCTAAATCTTCATAATACCTCGCATAGAAGCATGGAAACATCTGAAGCATCTTGGCGCACTCCTTGAGTGGTTTGCTTCTCATCCAATCATGAGTGATATTGACTAAACAAGCCTCGAGTGGTAATTCCGGATATGCATCAAAAACTGAATTTGCTATAGCATCATCTTCCGTAGAGGGAGGAATTTCCTCATCCTCATCGTTCAGGAATCCTACAGCTTTGCAAAGGGATACAACTTTGGTCTCCTCCATGATGTCTACATCCAAAGTCCCTTTTTCCACCTTGGTCATTACATGGGTCATATCAAAAAATGGCTTCCCTAGACAAAGTGAGATATTGTTATCAAAATGTTTTACCATGTGGCATTGCTCCTTGGATTTAGATGAAGTGGCGCTGGAAGGCATGACCATCTCAAATCGGTCATCGGCTATACCTAAGGTCAACCAGCCTCTCCCCATCTCAAGTATCATGTCGGTTGTAGCTTGGAAAGGTCGTCCGAGTAGCAGCTCATTTCCTTGTTCATCCTGCATCTCCATGACGACAAAATCTGCTGGAAATACGAATCGATCCACTTTCACTAGCACATCTTCACAAATCCCATATGGCTTTACCACTGAATTGTCTGCCAATTGGATTGTCATGTTGCTTGGCCGTGACTCTTTTAATCCCAGCTTCTTGAATGTAGAGAGGGGTATCAACTTAATGCTCGCCCCTGAGTCACATAGTGCTTCACCAAACTTGACCTTCTTGATGTAACTTGAGATGTTGAAACAGCCCGGATCTTGCCTCTTTGGTGGCAATGTGCCCATGATGAAGGCACTCATCTTCTCCTTAAGCACAACAACCTTTGTGTCTGGGATTTTTCTCTTCTTGGTGATGATGTCTTTCACAAATTTCCCGTAAGAAGGGATTTTCTCAATAGCTTCCAATAAAGGGATGTTGACTGAAAGCTTTCTGAAACTGTCTAAAAACTTTTTAAATTGTACGTCTACCTTCCTTGCCTTAGCACTGTTCGGATAAGGGACCGGGACAACTTGTGCTCTTTGATGTGGTGGCACATAGGGTGTCCTTTTCTGAGGCTCCTCCTCCTCTGCAATAGGATCTTCAGTAGCATCCACTACTATGTCACTGACTGGTTCTGTGACCGGTATGGGCTCAATTTCTTCTTGGGGTTTGCTTGGTTCATCGGCTCTGGGATTTAATAGTTTCTTGCCACTTCTTAGCAAGATGGCCTTCCCCTGCTGGTTTCCTCCTGGAACATTAGTATTACCCGGAAAACCTGGGTGTGCCGGCTTCTTCAAATTGGCTATCTCTGCTGCCATTTGTGCCATGGATGAATCTATTGTCCTCATTTGAGCCCCATGGCTCTGCAGTGTCTGCCCAAATTGGTTCATAAACTCCCCTTGTTGCTTTATTTGCTGGCCGAAAGTAGTCATGAGTTCTTGATTTTGCTTTATCACTTGGTTGAGCAGCTCTATGCTCTTATCCTCCGCTACTGGCTGGGGTTTAGCATCTGGATCCTACAAGAAGTTATTTGGATTCTTCCAGGAGAACTTCTTGTCTTTCCTCCATGAATAGTCGTTATTCCTGTAGCCTTGTTGCTGCCTCATGAATTTAACTTGAGCCTCATCCTCGGACTCTGTATCCTCCTTTGCAAGCAGTTTCTTCGTGAGAAGATCCATCTTCTCATTCAGCTCCTTGATTGCTTTAGATTCACCTGCCACTCGAACTTGCTCTACGGCGCCTCTTTCACCCCACGATTGTTTCTTGGCCATGTTCTTTAGGATTTCCCAACACCTGGTGTCCGTGTTATTCAAGAAGAATCCTCAGCCGGCTGAATCGAGGTTTCTTCTATCATGCTCAGAGAGAGCAAAATAGAAGATCTTGACCTGTGTCTCCTTATCAAGCCTGTGATGCAGGCACCGCCTGAGCATAATCTGAAACCTTTCCTAGGTCTCAGAGTAGGTCTCTCCTGCTTTTTGGGTGAAGTTGTGGATCTTCCTGATCATGTCATTGGTCTTCTCGGGCGGGAAGAACTGTTCAAAGAATACCTCCACCATGTGGTCCCAAGACTCCACATATTCATCGTCCAAGTTGTGTAGCCATTCTCGTGCGTTTCCCGCTAGAGAACTCGGGAAAAGCTTCAAGTAGAGCACATCTTATGGAAATCTGTAGATTTTTATCATATCACAATTCTCCACAAATTGACTTATATGCGCAACAGGATCTTCATTCTTGAGCCCATGAAAAGCATTCGACTTCACCAAGTTGATTAAAGCCGGATCAATCTTGTATGTCAGAATATTAATCGCTTGCTTCTTGATCGGCCCCTTGGAAGCGGATGAGGAAGAAGCCTTGATCTTCTCCCATATTGTTTGTGGCTCGTCCATCTCTTCTTGTTCGGGTTCAGAAACTATATCCTCAAGATGGTCTTGATTATACTTTCCTTCGTCTTCCGGTCCTAGTAGCGGAACCTCTGGTGCGTGACTTGTGTAGTCGGTACTACGCGTCTGCACCATGCACAGTACCTGCAAATAGAAAAATTAAATTTATTAAAATGCTTGACGATTGCAAATATTTAGAAAATAGATTATGAATTTTTGAAATGATAAAATAAAAAGAATAAAAATGTGGCCTAGAGTGGCCACTTGCAGCACTCGAAGTGCCGACAGTTTGTTGTATCCCCGGCAATGGTGCCAAAAACTTGACGCAAATTTATTGTGCGCAGAAATGCAAGTGAACACGTTGAAGTAATATAGGCCTTTGTGAGGCCCGAGTCGAACTCAGGGATACGTGAAATTGTCGGAGACTCCTACTAACTACTCGCAATCAGCTAAGCCGACTAAATTGTTGAGAGTTGTTGTTAAAATTAAAAGAAAATAAAAATAAAAAAAAAACAAAGCAATCAATTAAATGTTTGGTTTAATCAATTCAAAAGGAGATCTTTAGGATTGCGGTTTCACCGCAGGTTTTTCATTGTATTAAATTCTATGCATTCACTCAATTTTATCTCTCTATCCGGGTAGTGGCCTGAAATCAGAATTGCCCACTTTCGTGGTACAATTCACTACCTATGTCTAGGTCGGTTCCACTGTCGTAGTAACCTATACCCTAAACTAGGTGCATTAAAAACGACCTCTCGTTATCCACCATTAATCTTACACCACCTTGTTCAAGGGATTTGTCAATTAATGTAAATTCCATCTCTTTTCAACCATTAATTCTTCTTCCAAAGCAATTAAGGGCATTAGATTATTATTATGGTGATCAAGCATAACAATATATTGGAGAAAATGAAATTATACCAAGGATTTAAGAGATAAGATATGAATTACTATGATAAAATCGTCATACAATGAATTCTCGGGCTACTTCCAGTCCTAAAGACAAAGGGGATTAGCCCTGCATGTTCATCTCAAGGAAAAATGTGGAGAAGAAAAAGGAAAACATGGAGAAAAATGTGATTGAGTGGTGAAACCCCTGAACGGAGAAGATCCAAGCGATCCTTGGCATGGAATATACGTTCTTCTGCCTTTCGGTGGTGGAAATCGTCTTCTTCAGCGTCCGGATCGACTGGGGCATGCTTCTGGGCTCCGTTCTTCTCTCCACCTCTTCTCGGGATGTGTGCAATGGCTAATGACGTGATGATTCCCTCTTGGGCATCGTCATTAGGTATATTTCCCGAATTAGGTTGCCAATTAATCACAGTCATCCGATTAAGATCAATCTGAAACAAACTCATATCTGACGGTGTCGATACCATCAACGTGGGTCGATGGTATCAACCTAGCATGATATCGGCTGTTCTTTTCTTTTGTCTCTGCGCCTGATGTCATCTCGATACCATCGACGAGGGTCAATGGTATCGACGAACATGTAGCGACGGTTTTGTCTTTATGTATCGTTGTAGCTCCACCAGTCGATAGTATCGACATATGGGTCGATAGTATCGACTCACTTCTCGCCAGCAACCTGATGGTATCTCGATACCATCGACATCCCTGTCGATAGTATCGACTTTCTTCTGGTCCTTGCGGCTGGCAACCTGTGGTCTGGTCGATGGTATCGACCACTGTCGATGGTATCGACCACTGTCGATGGTATCGACAGTAGCAGATACTTGTTCTTCCTGAAATTAACACACAAAACCACATAAGTCCACACAAAACATATTCTCTTGATAATTAATACTCAAAATGTTGAAATAGGGGAAATTTGACATAAATAAGTAGCATAGACCAAAGTGAATGAATTATGCAACATTAACCATGAAAATGACTAATAAATGCATAAAACACATATCAAACAAGTCAATGAATGCGACTCAAAATCATCGCATCAACTTATCATCTAAAGCAATCATATCGCCCCAAACTAGGGTTAGGGCATCCATATCGCCCAAGTCACCACTTCTAGGGCTATTGCCCACACCAAGGATTAGCCTATTGGGTTTCCTATACTAATAATGATACCTATCGCCAAAGGCATCGCCACCATATTGCCCAAGATACCAACAAAGGGTTCAACCCCAAGAACATGTCGTGCACTAGAGTAGAGTATCCATGTCACGCGAGGCAACCCTATCGCCCAAGCTAGGGCTAGAGCTCCATATTGGCCATGACACGATATTGTCCAAGATAAGGTTAGGGCTTCATATCGACCAACTATCATATCGCCCATCATCATATCGACCAAGAGCTAGAGCTCGCCTCACAACTCAAGGAAGGAGGGGTGTTGCTCAAAACTCAACATCAAAGCATGTCTACTCATGTCACCCATGGTATCTAATAGGGTATATCAGCCAACTAACATGTCGCCCAACTATCATATAGAGCATAGGCTCACCTCTCAAGAAAATTAAGTGAGAGAGGGGTATTTCCTAAGAACTCACTACCACACATATTTGATCAAGGGATCCTAATCTCACCTCTCAACAACAAAGTGGGAGAGGGGTATTGCTTACCATCCATAAGTCCAAGGCATAGCCTAACGGGCAAGATACTATATCAGGCAAGGTTCTGTATCGGGAAAAGCCCCATATCTGGTAAGGCACCATATCGGGTTAGTCATCCTCAACCTCAGGACACCCATTACCATCTTGCACAAGGAAAACATGATAAAGAAAGTAATAAAATGTGACCATTTCCATTAGAATGGATCTCAAGTTCCACATACACCACTATCATAGAGAAGGGTATCAATTTAAAGACAAGAATCAATGTATGCACATATGGAGAGTGAACATAATAGAGATGGTTAAGAGTTATGTAACCCACCTTAAGAGGATCTCCATGAAAGGCATCAAGCTTCATGTTCCAAGCAGAAAACCCACGTTCCTCACCATGAAGATCGCCCATCCAAAGCTCCAATCTTGCCTTCGGCACCATCATCATCTCCTTAAGAAACAAAAGATGAAAAAGAAGAAGAAGAAGCCATGGTTATGCTTAGCTTGAGAAGAAAAGAGAGAGGGAGGACCACGGCCTTGCCTAATCTCATAAAATGCCCATCCAATTCCAAGAGGGGGAGAAGGAGATGAAGAAGAAATCATAAGAAAAAGCTAGCAAAGAAGCATGACTCACCAAGGTCAGATCTTGAGCAAGAAGTCTCCATGGGCAAGGAGTTCGCCCTCCCAAGCTCCATGGGAGTTTACTTAAGCTCCCAAGCTCCCAAGCTCATCCCATATAGGAAGGGGAAATAAGGTAGAAAAAAGGGGTTACTTGGGTGAAGAGGAAAGGGGTTATATACACCAAGGGAGAGAGAGGTAGCAAAGGAAAGGTGTCATAACCACATAAGCTTAGATGCCACTTGCTCATGCTCTTAACGCCACTTGTTGCCACCCAAGATTCACATGCACGGCCTGGTGATACACTCTAGGCTATGTATCATACAACTGGTCATCTCCCATGGACGATACACCTTCTTGGATGACACACACTCCAAACCCTACCCGATACACTAAAGGACAAGATAACACATATAGCATATATGGTATAAAGACCTAATAGAGATGTCACTTCTCAACTATCATCCAAATAAGGTGTCCAAGCCTTCCTACACATCCTAGATGATGCCAAACTGAGGCAAGAACACTCTAGAGTAGGTAAATTGCATATTGACCCTCCATTTTGGTTAATTTGCAATTTGCAACAAAACTAGCACATAAAGCACAAGCATCATCCAACCAAGCTTAAACTTGGAACAGAGGCCCTCCACAAGGTGCCCCATATCATCACTCTCTTTTCATGATTCTAAAGCATTAAAGGCACACTCTGTTGGGCTTTAGGGGAGACTATGAAGGTAGCGGAAACAAAAAAAAATTCCTCCCAAACCCAGAATAAAGGAATCGCGTCAACGTCTATACAATAGGAAGGATGGTTTGTAGAGACATACCTTGTCCCGAGGCTTGCTCGGTGATGTTACCTTGTGGCTTGCACGATCTTCACCTCTGGTCTTGGATGGTGTTTGTGCAGCTCCTGGTTTCACCAGGACTGTCGGCACCTTGTCGCACCCGGATTGACGGATCGACAGTTGTCCATCGAGCGGCAGAAATCTCCCGCCTCTACAGTAGTCCACACGAACCACCTAGAACTCTGATCGCCTTATTGCACAAGGCACCGGAATGAGTCGTACCCTCATGTTGGCGTACTAGTCACCGACACACTCTCCTACAACCAGTTGCTTTTCTGCAGTTGTCTTTCCCTTATTGTGTCTCCCTTATCGGGCAACACTTGCTCGGCATCTCCTAGTTACCACAACCAAAGAGAACGACAACTTTGTAGAGCAACTGGTGTTATGATTTGTACTTGAGAAGCCCCCAATACCCCTATATATAGGAGTTTTATGGGACAGGGTTCTCTACCCCAGGCAATGCGGGACTAAAGTAGGAGTAGAAGGGTTCAAGATTTTCCACAAAACAACCAACTGCGCCAGCCGAACCAATCGTTTCAAGCATGAACCGATCGGTTGGGGACCTGATCGGTTCATACTTGAACTTATCAGTTGGGACACCTGAGTCGATCGGTTCACTTCAGAAACGATCGTTTCACTGCCCTAGTCAGTTCCCGATTGACTTTCCCTCTTTTGTATCGAATTGATCCAAATACCAATCCTTGTTCCAATTAAATTGAACAAGTGAAACAAAAAGACATTTCTCACCAACCTAACTTTCCCAACTCGCTCGTTTGGACCAGTTGAGTCAATCGGTTCAACCCTTGAACCAGTCATCTCAACCTGTCCTGAATCGATCGGTTCCTCACATGAGCAGATCGGTTCACCAACCTAAGCCAATCAATTCATCACATGAGCTGATCGGTTGGGAGTGTAGACTGCGCAAAATCAGTCAATTGCAGTTTCAATCAATCTGATACTCTAATCAATCGGTCCAACACTTTGAACACTATGATACTGAGCTATTAATTGATTGAGCATTTAATTGAACTACTAAACTCATTTAGTAATCAATCTAAACATCATTTGTGGATAAACTCCTCTTCCTCATTAAATCCAATGTGTGTGACCCTACAGGCCCATTTCTCGTTGGCAGTGAAAGTCCATAACACTTATGACTTCACAAGCAAAGACTGGTGCCTAGTCGCACATCGGTGCTACCCAAGTGAAAAGGAAAGTTGGAGAACAACTTTCAATCCTACAATCCATGAATGGTGTTACAGTGAATGTATAATTCCTTTGTCTCTGATATCCAAAATGAACTCAAGGCATGGAACAGTCATCCTATCAACGTTCATTCACTTTCTTGATCTCAGAGTAGACTGGAGGAGATATGTATGACATCAATATCACATACTGATTCACACATGTGTGTGCACGCCTATCTCAATCTTACTCATCAAGTGGCCATGGATATCAAACTCCCTTAGGTTTTCGAGAACTATCTCTATATATAGATCTCTATTCATGTCACATAGGAAACATCTCTATCTTCCTTAAAGATAATTTCCACAAAGAAATCCATTCTTAGAAAATCTCATTCCTCATCAACATGTGGAATGCAAATACGCTCCCACTAAATCATAGATCCCTTCTTTATCTTTGTCATATCAGTCAAACCCTTTGACTATATCATCAAAGTAAAGATCCAGCTCTGAGTTGCTTGTACCTAATCAATCACATTGATTAGTCCATTGTAACTTATAGACTTCATTTTCATTAATGGATTCATAAACCTTATAGGTTGTGTCACGTACACATCCTTGTTTTATTCCTCATAGGAATGCGGTTTTAGTATCCGTATGCCAAATCTCTTTGTCATTAAGTTGCAATCAACAAGCATCATCCTTCTCAAAATGGCATCCATGTGTCTTAATGCTTAAGACTTATTTGCACTTATGGATTTCATCCTAATGGGTGCTACCATTAAGGTCATACCTTATGGTTCACATGGAAGTTATTTAGGATGTAATGGTCATAAACCATAACTCAATATCTGGTTTCTCATATTCATCTATATAGTTGACTCATCACATGACCAACTCATCACATAGATAATTGAGGTGTATCTGTCAAGGATATAAGAACTCACAACTCCTTGTGATCCTTAATGTCCTTTATTAGTGTGGGGTATTCTTTATTTAAGAATAAATTAGTTATTTGATAATCATCCTCTAACTCCTTAGAGTATGACTCCTTTTGATTTAGACATCACCATTCCTTAATCATGAGTTTACTATGATACACTATCACAATCACTCACAAGGTTCTCAAACATTTGGTCCAAGTATTTCATTCATTGATGTCATCAAGAATTAACACTTTACCAAATGTCTAATTCATCTATGATATTCTTGAACACTTCAAGATATTCATAATGGTATTTCTCTAAACACCGCCGAAGTATTAGCATTTGCTCCAATAGGTGTGTAAATACATCACACATATTATACCTAATAGAATAATCATTCTCCCACTACCATTAGTGAAGATTGATTTATCATGTTTAAGAGATTCATGTCTCTTACTGGTTCTCTAACCTAAAGAGTCTAGATTTATCCATCATATGGAAACTAGAGATGAATTTCTTATGATAATGTTAATTCGTTGTTTGAGTTATCAATAACTTTTTAGGTATCATTTTATCTTATTCTTACCAAGTACCACAAGATAAACAAGGCATTGCCACAAGGAAACATCAACTTTATTAATTGCCATTATTGTCATACAATATGCAAAAATAAGGTGTTTCTATCCATTGGCAAATATGAAATAATAGTTTATAACTCTATTACATGCCTTCAAGGCTGAAAATAAACTAAATTACTCCTATCTATGGCGGCCACACTTGCCCCATTTATTGGGTGTTTTACACTTTATATCTTGGTATCATATACCTCAAAAGCGTTATAAGTTTATTTCATGACACCTTCAGGTGGAGACGTTTGTCACCTCCTTCTTCTTTAGTTCTTCCAGATAGAGTGGACAATTCCTTTTCCAATGTATTAGCTTTTGAAAATGGTGGCAATTGCCTCTCTTGGTCACGCCTCCCTTGGCCTTGAGAGTTGAAGATGACTTGGGATGTTGGATAGCATCAGAACATTTCTTAGCCTTGCCCTTACCCTTGCGTTTGGACTTGCCTTTCTTGTTTTTTATCATCATCATAGATTTAGGCTTGTCCTTCTTCATATGTGCCTCGGTTGTCTTCAACATGCCCAACAACTCTGTCAATGGCCTGTCAAAGTTGTTCATGACATAGTTTATCACAAACTAACTGTAGGATTTTGGAAATGATTATAGTATCACGTCAGTAGACAACTCTTGGCTCAGGGGAAATCCTAGTCTTGTCAGGTTCTCCACATACCCAATCATTTTGAGCGTGTGAGGACCAACTGGATCTCCTTCTGTCATGACACACTTGAACATCGCCCTGGAGACATCATATCTCTCTTGTCGTGCTTGATTTTCATACATGTTCTTGAGATGTTGAATCATCTCAATGACACACATGTTGTCTCTACAACTCGTGGTTCATACAGCACAACATCAAGCACTTTGCATCAATGGAATCTTCAAAATGTTTTTTCTAAGCATCCATTTCTACGTTTGGTGCGGTAAGAGAAGGTTCCTATGGAGTTAGTGTATCCAGGACATAGAGCTTTCACTCTTGAGTGAGAACAATTCTCAATGTCTTAAACCAGTCATGGAAGTTAGTCCCATTCATCTTGTCCTTTTCAAGGACCGATCACAATGAAAAGTGATTGTTGTTTGTTGTCATTTGTACTACAAAAGGAAATATATGCAATTTAGTCCAAAACTCAATTTTGACTTATTTGATTAATTTGAAAGGTTCACGATATAATTAGGACTTTAATTAATTATCGCTCCCACCATTTTTGTTCAAATTGATAGCCCTCACCATCAATTTGGAAGATTGCAACGTACAATCTTCTAGTCGGTCAAGATCCGTATTTCATCAAGTCATGAGTCATCTTTGGCTGATCACCCATAATTTGACTATTTAGGTAGGCCATCATGCCAATTGCATCATATGCAACTATTGGATAGATGACATGTGCAACTCCTTGCCATTCATCCCGTGCCTCTGGGCTTAGACGCTCTAAGAATCACCAGTTAAGTCTAACCCAAAATCCGACACGGTAAACATGCATCCTGCTTTGGCAGATCCTACATGTATACCCTTCACACTTTCGCAAGATGGACGGCGCACCATGCTTTGGCATAAACATTGCTTGGTCGATCAAGTTTTTCATGTGTGCCGCTAATGGAAGGCATACAAGACTTAATATTTATATGAGGGATTTGGTTTTATAGGAACATATACATATCCAATCACCACAATACATAGTATGTATCATATACATGCTATATCCCATAGAATACATGTGAAATGATAAAAGTGATGATTATGGCCATCCTAATGTGATTCCTCGAGCCAAGAGGAATCACGGTCATCAAGGTGTACATCACATTCAACCTGTACAAGATGAACTATGTGCTTTTCCGTTCTGGGTTTAATCAACTCATCTTCATGATTGATCGGCTCACCATTAGGCCGGTCGGTTGGGTGCCACCAGCCGATCGATTGGCTCCTCCAACCGATCGGTTCGTCTGGTCGTCGTGCAACTCCTCATGGCTGCCACCCACACGTCTCGCTCCTCGAACCGGTCATCTAGAATGCCAACTGACCGGTTCACGCCTTGAACTGATCGTCTCAGTTGTCGTCAGGTTGTCTGCCGTTCTTTGACATAATAGGAAATAAAAGTTCTATCCTATTTACATTTGAATTGAGAAACCCCGAGTAAAATTGGGGGGGGGGGAGCAAAGGTAGGAAAGAAATCTCGAGTTATCTCAAGTTACATCAAGAAAAGGAGGTAGGGAATCGGTACACAGACCGAGATGCTAGCAACCACATTCAACCATACATAGACATAGGGTTTATTGGCCATAACCACGCTATACATCCAACACAAAACTCATTTAAGGGTGACGCGTATTGAGTACATTCATATTACATATCATATATGTATATTGGGATTTGTGGATTTATGATTGGACATGCATAAAGCCAATTTTATTCGCATCGTATGTAATAAATAAAGGCGACAAACTAAAATCGATCACATCGATAATCCTAAAGTATAGAGTAGTTGACGTGGCTCTGATATCACTATTGGGTTTAGGGGAGACTAAGAAGGCAGCGGAAACAAAAAAAATTCCTCCCAAACCCAGAATAAAGGAATCATGTCAACGTCTATACAGTAGGAAGGATGGTTTGTAGAGACATACCTTATCCCGAGGCTTGCTCGGTGATGTCACCTCGTGGCTTGCGCGGTCTTCACCTCCGGTCTTGGACGGTGTCTGTGCAGCTCCTAGTCTCACCGGGACTGTCGACTCCTGGTCACACCCAGATTGACAGATCAACAGCTGTCCTCTGAGCAGCAGAAATCTCCCGCCTCTGCAGTAGTCCACACGGATCACATAGAACTCTGATCGCCTTGTCGCACAAGGCACCGAAAGGAGTCATACCCTCCTGTCGATATACTAGTCACCGACACACTCTCCTGCAACCAGTCACTTTTCTATAGTTTCTTTCCCTTGTTGTGCCTCCCTTATCGGGTAGCACTTACTCGGGCTCTCTTGGTTATCACAACCAAAGAGAATGACAACTTTGTAGAGCAATTGGTGTTCTGAGTTGTACTTGAGAAGCCCCTAATACCCCTATATATATAGGAGGGTCATGGGACAGGGTGATCTACCCCAGGCAAAGTGGAACTAAAACAGGAGTAGAAGGGTTTGAGATTTTCCACAAAACAACCAACTACGCCATCCGAACCGATCGTTTCAAGCATGAACTGATCGGTTGGGGACCTGAGCCGATCGGTTCACAATTGAATTGATCAGTTGGACACCTGAGCCAATCGATTCACTTCTGAAATGATCGGTTCACTGCCTTGGTCAGTTCCCGATTGACTTTTCCTCTTTTGTTTCAAATTGATCCAAATACCAATCCTTTTTCCCATCAAATTGGACAAGTGAAACGAAAAGAAATTTCTCACCAACCTGACTTTCTCAACTCGCTCGTTTGGACCAGTTGAGATGATCGGTTCAACCCTTGAACCAGTCATATCAACCTGTCCTTAGCTGATCGGTTCATCACATGAGTCGATCGATTCACCAGCCTAAGTCGATCGGTTCATCACATGAGTCGATCGGTTGGGAGTGTAGACTGCGCAAAATCAGTCAAGTGCAGTTTCAATCAATTTGATACTCTAATCAATCAGTCCAACACTTTTAACACTATGATACTGAGCTATTAATTGATTGAGCGTTTAATTGAACTACTAAACTCCTTTAGTAATCAATCTAAACAGCGTTTGTGGATAAATTCCTCTTCCAGGTGAAATCCTATGTGTGTGACCCTACAGGCCCATTTCACATTGGCAGTGAAAGTCCATAACACTTATGACTACACAAGTAAAGAGCGGTGCCTAGTCGCACATCAGTTCTACCCAAGTGAAAAGGAAAGTTGGAGAACAACTTTCAATCCTACAATCCATGAATGGTGTTACAGTGAATGTATAATTCATTTGTCTCTAATACCCCGAATAAACTCAAGGCATGGAACAGTCATCCTGTCAACATTCATTCACTTTCTTGATCTCAGAGTAGACTGGACGAGATATGTATGACATCAATATCACATACTGATTCACACATGCGTGTGCACACCTATCTCAATCCTACTCATAAAGTGGCCATGGATATCACACTCCCTCAGGAGGGGCAAATCCCATATCTATCACTCACCCCTCAAAATCCCTATGTGTCAAAGCCACCCAATCATCACCTTTATAACAACCCATGTTTCAGGACTGCCTTTGATGATGTAAAAGTGTACCCAACAACATGTGCTGAGTGTAGTGATTTCAGGTCAAAGAATCACACTCATCACCATCACTGTGAGAACTAACTGTGACTACCATGTCATGCTTCCATGTGTCAAACTCACTGTGGGTCTATCTGGTACACTTGTTCTCAAACAAGTACCTATGTGTTTGGTTTGATATCTCCATATCATGACTAATGAGATTTTTTCATCAACCAACACCACAATCTAGTCTTGTGTGTCATTGTTGTCTATCTACCTTCCACAATGACATCTGACTAGGGACATAATAAGAATGTACAAACTCTTAGAATCTGTATGATCTCATCGTTCAGGTCCTTAACCTGAAAGCATACGTCATTGAGTACTATCATTCTCTAGACATTCAATCTGTTCTATCATTATCTCATATGACTAAACCAGAAAGAATTGGAAACTTGCCTTTGATGTTTATCAAATCAATCTTATTATATCCCACCAATCATCCCATGATTGACTCTCAGGGCATACATACCAACACACTCTACATGTGAAATATTGCAATATAACCCCTTACTTTGGGTAAATTGCACTTTGGTCCAAAACAAGCAAACATCTCTCAAACATCATCCAAACGGGACCAAACTGGAAACATAAGCTTGTCACATGATATCAAAACATCTTGAGAGATTAGATTAAGGTTTAAGCACCTTTTGTAAGAAAAGCAAAGTGGGTTAGCCCAAAACATGGGTCAGGGTCCTTATAGTTCTCTCTATTTTCTAAGAGAGGTGAGGAAGAAGAAGGGAAGGAGTCCCTTGGTAAAATCTTCTCCTTGGCAAAGGTGAAGTCAATGATAGAAGATCCAAGTCAAGAGTGGGAAAATCCTCAAGGCGGAAGACTTGTTGCAAGAATGGGTAAGTCCTTAGTGAAGGTGGAAGACTCGGTGCAAAAGTAGGTAAGTCCTTGGTGAGGTAGAAGACTCTTGGCCATGGATAGGTAAGTCTTTTGGTAGGTTTTTGGCCACCTTCTCGTTAAAGGGAAGGTTGGGTATCCTTGTCCCAGAAAAGGAGGGTCATATGTTATAACTATTATAATGGAATATAAGGAGTGAGACATGGATGAAAAATCCTAGAGGTTGACCTCTCTAGGTAGTATTTGTACACTCTCCTAGTTTATAGTTTGGAACCATTATACATAACTTGTGTTCTTGTGCCTTTTTCAATCTCTCTCATCCTTTCTATGCATGTTTACTTGCACTCAAATTCCATATTTGCAACCTTATCTCTTGATATAACTGGAAGTTCTAATGAATCTTGTTTAAGTGGTTTTTAGCTCTATTCATCCCCCTTCTAGAGCCCATTGATCCCAACACATTTTAGAAGGAGATCAACTCACTCCAATCTAGATTCAACCTCCACGTAATTTCTATAGAGGATTCCAAAGATTTATCCTAGTTAATTATGCTTGTAGAAGGACTAAGGGTCATTGAAAAGAGCATGGAAACATGGTATGGTGGACCTAGATGGTAGACCGTGAAACCTTGTCTCCAAGGGTGGGAAAGCATCAAGAAATATGATGTTAAGGGGAGGAATCATGAATCTGCATCTTGCAGCAGTGTGCCCACTCCTCAATCATTTGTAGCACACTTTAACCTAGTAGCATTGGTGAAGCCAATGTCCTTTCCCAAGGCATCAGAAGTAGGTATTCTTTAGGATATTAAACATCATAAGATGGTGATACTGTATGTTCTTCTCTGCATTAGGGGCCGTATTGTGGTTATTAGCCCTAGTACTATGCCAATGTCTACGTTGTGCTACCATCATTAGTTTGTTGATTCAAACAAGGGAGCGAAAAGGGGGTGGGCATGAAGCCTATGTGGAATTCTCACAGCTCTTCTTCTGAGAGGCAAGGGAGAATCTCCAAAATAGGGGAAGGATCCTTGTCAATTGCGTCTCAGGGGAATGGTGGGAAATCAGTGGGTGCCATGTATCGATCCACATCAATGGTAGAACTAGAAATGAGATGATGAAACCTTCTTTCAACCACTACTTGTCTTACGTGTAAGGAGTTGGTCCTTGGCTGACTGGAATTCTTTTGAATTCCTGCAAACCGATCAGAGAAGAGTCTCGTTCACAGAAATGGCTAAAGTTGTGATGTTAGAGAGCTTACTTTCTCAAATCAAGTTGGATATTCAACACTCTGAATCAAGGCCAAGATGTCTATGCACCTACATTGTCTAGTGAAAACTGAAATATCAATGCATTGATTTAGTTCTACGGAAAGCCTAAAGTACTATGCTAAAAGAGAGAGGATAGACCCCACCCTGCGGAGTGTACAGGCGGAGGTGTCAACAACAGACCATGCCACTGATCACAACAATGTCACCCAAAATCGCCACATCCTAGCCAAGGCTTTCGACCAAAAGAGCTGAAGATGCCACATCTTTTGGCTTCTTTTCAAGAAGTATTGGCCACAAAACCCCCTTTTCCACATTTTATTTTCATTCTCTATCATCATTGTTGTTTTATCGATCCTAATTTATTCTTGTATTGGTATTTTCCCCCTCGTCAATAATGTCTAACAAGGGTCAATCAAATGACTACTTGAATACCTAAAAGGTGATGTATTTGTCTATAATCTAATGCATTGTATTATTTATAAATTTGAGGCGAGCAATGAGAAAAATACAATAGCCAATGTTTTGTTGTAGAAAAATGTTTTTTTCTATCAATTTTGATGTTGTCTAGGGGCAACATTTGGTTGCAATCAAACAAAACGTGAGAAGATATGCTTACTTACCACACTTAGGTTATTTTATTTATTCGTATGTACTTCTGGATAAGATACGAGTCATAACGCTAAGAAATATGGCTTTAAAATGATTGCAGTTGGTACTTCCTGCTAAACGAGTAATCAACTGTCTGGGCTGATCCCCGACCCAGTGCCTATGGAATATCAAGGCCGAAGCCCGTGTAAATGCGGGAAGCATACTAGCACCGTATTGGGCCCAGATCAAAGCAAGTCAGGGCTCGCCATCTGTTCTAAACCATTACGCCCATTGTCACTATACTCAAGCAGCTCGTGTGATTGGCAATCCAAACATGCGCAGCGCATAGAATGGCAGATTTTAAAGAGAAACCAAGTCACAGTAGCATGTGCCATGTGCTATGGCCCATTAGACATGCAAAGGAGGAAATGCAAGCTAAATTCGCAAATGAAAACGGGTTTCCAGCCACTATTTTGAGGCATCACGGAAATCAAATATCCTACCTTAGAGAAAAATGCTATAAGTGAGGAGAGGAGAGAAAACGACCCAATAGAAAATGGGGCACTCACAATTAGATTCGAGGCAAGCGCTTTAGTATCATATTTCTTATTCTATTCCTGGGAATTTTGCCCACTCGTATATCTTGTATAACTTTGAAATACGGCAAGATTGCTAGGTGTAAGATATTAGATTTAGATTTGTTCACATTAAACTATGTACTCAAAGCAGTAGCAATCATCAAACGCATCACCTTTTTTGGTTGAAAATGGCAAGGATGTATTCTTCATTATTAGTAATAATTGAGCTCCAAAATCCCAAACCAGAGATTTGTCTCGCGATAAGCTAATGTCTTATTATAATCATAACTACCATCCGGCCTATCTGATTGAGAATCTTCAATTCAGCATCCGATCACCCAATATAGATGGGAACAATATTTCCTCATCATTTTATTACGTATCATGATTTACGTACATGTTTAAATAAGCAGAAAATCATCTGCAGATGTTGTCCGGGATTAGGTGTACTCTATCAACATTATTAGAATCAAGGTTTTGGTTTACCCTGCCCTTATATATTATTGGAACATTTTCATTTGTTTACCATATCCATATTATGTGATTTCTGTGCTTTGTTTTTGTCGTAATATAAATAGGTATAAATTTCAGACACGCACCGAGGACGAGATGTTGTAAGATAAGAGCAATCTGGATGTAACACAGATCAAGATTATGGACATAACGAGCACACATTTAACGATTTCCTTGGTAAGGAGTTCCAGAAAAATATCATTTCATGAAGAACTTCCGCAACTGCAATTTTTTTATTCATTGTCAAGATACGGTATAATAGATTAACTCAAAAAGAAAAGAAACAATGTAGTAGGCGCAAATAGCTTTTCTGACAGAAATAGTTTTGAGAATATAGCACAAGTCTATCTATGCATAATTGAAACCATCCGACCTTAATTTGTAGAGTTTTTCCTGAAAATTCCCTTACTTTTACCAATATTCTGGAAAATCCCTCTCGTATTATGAAAAAAGTTTAGAAAACCTCCTCCCATTATTTATCTGTTGACAGAACTAACCGGAGCCGCTGGTGCTTAGTTTCTTTTATCTCATACTTACTTATTATGTATTTATGACTATATATACAATTAGGGTTTGAAATTTAATATTAAGCTAAAAATGCATTAGTCTCTATACATTACATATATTTTAATTATATAAATTCGACATTCAATGGAAGTGAGAAAGAAAACTAGTCCCTCGATTGTGTGCAAATAACAGCTAGGTCGGTTTCCACAACCAGATCCGGTCTCGTAATAACGCAACTTTTATTGTTTTATCAATACTACATGACATCGAAATAACTTATACGTTGATTAGAGCTGGCTGACTTAAAAATTATTTTTGACAACTTCAAGAAAGGAGTATTTAATATACTATTTGTTTTTAATATAAATTAACATAACAAATGTGCTTAGAACAAGGATTGGCAATTGGGTATAGGTTGAAAGGGGTGTTTTGGGTCAATTTGGATGATTGACCCTATCTAGACCTGAATATAGTTTCTTGTCCTACATGTCAAGTATGAACCTAAAATTACTACTTTCGGGTCTCCCGTGTGAAACCAGAAAATTTTATGAATATATTTAAACCCGATATCCTAAAAACATAGACCCACTAAATTTGAAATTACTATAAGTAATATATGTCTTGATAGCATTTTGGACTATCTGGGTTTGTGTGTGTAACCCTTGCACAACGGTCATTTATATATTTTCTATGTAGTTTCAATTTTTTTGAATGTCTTTGAAGAGACTTCTTAAAATTATTTTGTAAATAAATATTTCTATTGAGTTTTAGAACCCATCAATCACATATTTTGAGAAAAACAACAATATGATTACACACACACACACGAGTACACACAACATGAAGCAAAAAATACGAAACGAAAAATTGGTATAATTTGTGGTCCATCAAGTTTGCGGGTTAATGATTACATCATGGACTTGGCCCATAAATAAATTTCAATTTGTTAGTTTAGGGACTATTTAGTCTAAGTCAGCTAACTCAAGACCACAACACTCATAAGTCAGGTCGGTTAGATCAGGTCTTATTTTTTCAACCCGACTTAGATCTATCAGAGATTAAACATAACTAACGCAATAGTTGAGAAAAAAGGAATTAGGGACATCATTACAAAATATTACAAATTATAAAATAAAAGATGCTTACTAGTATGCTAATATTTTAATAAGTTAGTATTATTTTTAGTAATCTATCTATATTTAAACATTAATATTGATACTTTAGTATGAGTGAAGCCAAAGATGATGTCGTTGCTTTTAGTTCCAACATGAAGTTTGATTTGAGGATTTTAGACCATAATGGTGGTCTCCTAGCATTTTTGCAAAAGCCGAAGTGTTACTGGAAAAAAACTATATTTCTATTAACATCACATGGTAAAATCCATAATACTTCAAAAGTGGCATATAAAAGTGATTGTAAAGTTCGTCCGAATAAGTTCTCTTAAAAACTCAAGTGTGCTTACTATTCATGATTTACTCCTATATTAGGAAACCCATTATTTATTACACCATTTGGACCAATGATATATGTGGGCTCCGATCTCCAAACCACGAATTAATCTCGATTTAAACATGTGCGGAAGCATTCGGTAAACAGCGGAAGACCAAAAATCACGAGAAATTAAAACTTTTTGAGACAAGAGCTTGAAACCACAAACCTTTTCTATAAAAAGGATTTAACTGTTTACATCACTAACAAAAACTTCTTGAGTGATTATATACAGCATGATACAAAACTTCTCAAGAGTTCATACTCAAAACACTCCAGGACCTGAGAATACAGAGGACACATAGGACAAACTCTATACTACATCATGAAGCAGGTTGGATCTCCACCTGAGATAACTACTGCCCCTGATGCTGCTGGGATTGGTCACCTGAGTTCTTGTCCCTCCGTCTTCGACGACCACCTAAAAAGTAGAAGTCTACGGGGTGAGACAATTATACGTAATTGCCCCAGCGAGAGTTATAACTCTCCACTAGAAGCTTTATAAACAAAGCAGGGAATAACTAAAGCAATAATAGCCTTCAAGATATTCACTAGCAGTTTTAATGATAAGCAGAGTTCAATCAATATCAAAATATGAGAACCTCTATGCTGTTTAAAGTAACATCAATCAAATAACTCATAAATAACTCTAACAGATATACTACGCTGTTGATTATGTTTTTAAGGGAGTGCAGGGATGCATCTCACCTCTTCGACTGTGCGGTGGGGAATGATGGACTACATGAATCTACATCAACTCCTCTCACCATTTCTCTTTTAGTGAAGGAATGACGGACTACACGAATCTACATCAATTCCTCTCACTAATTCTCTTAATCGGTTAGGTACATTCAGTATTCTTATCATCTTACAATAACACAGCTATATATGAGAATACTTAAAATGTAGCAGGCCTAACTTTTCACAATCATCAGTTATTTCATCTCAAGTCATCTGTCAAGCATGACTTTGATAACATTTATGGCTATTACAGCCCATAATTACAAAAGATGTCACTCACAGTGCATCAACAAGGGTTACTATTCATAAAGCTTAAGACATGCTTTCAATGAATATATCATGGCATTCCATACCTGGATATGCCCATTATCTTATAACAATATGCAAAGTTCATTAGTATGACATGGCATTCCCTACCTGGATATGTCTATCATCTCATAACAACCTGCATGGTTCATTCAACAGATAATAGCAAACAATTCAACAATTAAGGATGCATTCTCAATTATGGTTTCACATGAAGTTACCCTCAACTAGGGATTTGCAAGGAATCACCCTCAACTAGGGATTCACATGGAATCACTCTCAACTAGGGATTCACAAGGAATCACCCTCAACTAGGGATTTACATGGAATCACTCTCAACTAGGGATTCACATGGAATCACCCTCAACTAGGGATTCACATGGAATCACCCTCAACTAGGGTTAAAAACCCAAAAGTCCTGACAATAGGGGTTTATATACATGTCTAGGGTTTCATGATCTCTCTCTTCCTAAGGATCATACCCTTAAACACCACATGAATTATATTCAAATATGAATTCATGTTAACATCATCTTAAATTGATTAGGTCATATCAACCCTTCAATCAAGAGTATCCAACTCAGCTTAACATAGTGTATCAGGTCATTGGTTCAGTAAGCAATTAGGGATTCATTCCTTAATTGGTACTAGTCCCTTAGATACTTATTAGGGTTCCAACCTTTGTACCTTATTTGTTTATCATTATTATTCACCACTGGGTCGATGGATCATTTATCATCTTGATTCTCAAGATATTCAAACACATTAGACCTCCTTTACATAAAGCACTCAAATGAATTAGAGTTTCCAATGTTGGTTCCTTCAACCATTGAATTCATGGAACCATTCATCAGTTGGACCTACCCTCATACTTCAATTGAGTTAAATAGGTCAACCTTCAACTGATTTGACCCTTAGTTAACCCTCAACTGGTCATTAACTAGGGTTTTATTCAATTGAATTAGGGATTACTATTCATTTTTCATGTCTTCACCCTAAACTTAGGGTTTACTATTCACTCCATGGTGAATTGTACTCATTACATCATCATGTAAGAGAAACATCATCATTAAGGCTCTTACTTAGGATTAAGATCCATTAGATATCATAATTAGGGTTTCCATGACCTCACATAGGTGGGTCATTCCCTAATCATGCACATTCATATGTATACGAAGTATCTTACTAGAGTTTCCTCCTAAAAAGGGTACTTTCTCTCTCTAGGATACTTCCTCTCTCTAGAAATACTTCCTCTCTCCTCTCACTAGTAGATGGTGACAACACCACTCTAGATCAGGTTGAGATAAGTTTCCATTGGCTAGCATAAGCCGAAACATCAGCATCATGTGATTAGGGTTTGCTTAGAACAAGGTTTTACCCTTTTAGACCCCTCAAGGGTATTTTGGTAATTTGCCACATGATCACCATCATGGGTTAACTTACTAATCACATAGTCCCTTAATGACCTAGGTTACCATTAGGGTTGAATCCTTCTCAATTAGGGTTTCAAATCGGATGGTCATCAATATTCAACAATGTGAATCATTTCAAGGTTGAACCTATCAATTGACCTCCAATTGGGCTCAAACTTGGACCAAACGGTCTTGAGGTCGTTTGGACATCATCCAAACGGTCTTGAGACCGTTTGCCCAAAGTTTGACCAAAATCCAAGTCGTTTTGACTAAGATTGAAATCCAATTAGGTCAAAATCAGCAATTTTCAACAATGCATCAATTTCCTACAATTGGACCCTCAAACCATTAGATTAACTCAACCCTAGACCTTCAAACGGTCTTGGGTTGTGCCCAAACGGTCTTGGGACCGTTTGGTGGAATCCCCAAACGGTCTTGAGACCGTTTGGGTCCTTCAACCCAAAACTCAACAAGATCTATACTTAGAAAACAGCAATTTGATTGTTTCACTAACCCACTGTAATTGGGCCCTCAATTGGTCAATTACCTTAACCCTAGACCTCCAAACGGTCTTGGGTTGACACCAAACGGTCTGGAGACCGTTTGGATGAGTTCCAAACGGTCTTGAGACCGTTTGCTCATCCATCCTTTGGACTTTAGTGAAAATTCATCAAGGTTTGATCTATTGAGTTGATCATCACATCAATACTTAATTGCAATATGATTTGGTGCCTTTGGACCTTCAATTGATCAACTATACTTGACCCCAGACCTCCAAACGGTCTTGGGGTGACCCCCAAACGGTCTTGAGACCGTTTGGGTGATTCCCAAACGGTCTTGAAACCGTTTGGGCTAAGCAACCCAAAATCTCAACTTAACTCATAGGAGATTCAGCACTAATTTCAATTAGGGTTTGCCCTATTAATCATCCTTCAACTCATGACTCGTTTGGAATTTATCCATAAAATTTGGTGAGTCGTTAATTAACATCATTATGAACAGTAATACCAAACGGTCAGCGTTTAGTCAACCATCTTAAACGGTCTTGAGACCGTTTGCCCAAAAAGGGCAAATTAAACAGATTGCAAATCAGAATTTAATTCAATTCGTTGTGCTAATTGATTTGCTCATATCTCACGATTCCTTTGTAGTTAACCTCTCAAATTTCGTGGGTGATTAACCTACATAATTATGAACAAGATTCCCAAACGGTCTTCGCTTGGTCAACGGGACCAAACGGTCTTGAGACCGTTTTCCCTCAAACGACCCTGAAACCGTTTGCCCACCAAACGGTTTGAAACCGTTTTGAGCAATAGGTGGAGGTCGTTTGATAAAGTGAAAATCTGTGGATAAGCATAGGAATTAACGCCCTTATCTTCCACCTTAAGAACAGTAGCAGTTCTTCACGTTTTTGCTTGCAAGGATGCAAGGGAAGATAGGGAAGAAGAAGATCTATCAACTATATGCATAGAAAAGATGTATAATCAAAGCATAAAGTTTAGAGTTATAAAACCCGCCTAAAGCTTGCTCCTTGAGCTCCAAGCTTTCGAGCTCCAAGCCTTTAATGGCGTCCTAGAAGCTCCATAGGTCGGCCAAGGTTAATCCTCCAAGGAAGGTTGAGAAAAGATGGCTAAAAAGATAGAATTAAGTAAGCTAGCCATGAATTTGCCCTTGAATCCGAATTCTAACCATGGAATTTGGGCAAGAAGGGGAATCCAAACCTACCTTGCACCCTTGGTCGTTTCTCCTGAGCTCCAGAGCAAGGCTTGGCCGTTTGAGAATGAGAGGGAGTGAATGAAACAGGAGCAAGGTCGTTTGCTCGTTTGCAAGGGAAAGAGCTTTTATAGCTTTAGCCTATTTTCTATTACAAGGACCTTTCAAACTCAAAATTCACATCTAGGTCCCTCCTTGCTCAAGGGCACGTACAGGCCCATCTAATCTTATGCAAATCTCAAGAAAACTCAAGATCTAAGGGTAAAGGAATCCAACCTTCAACTAGGGTACATACATGAAAGGGTTTTGTACCCATTTTAGGTGATTTCTATCACAAAGATCATTTTTCTCATCTGATTAGTGAATGATGTATCTCCTTCATCATTTCTACTCTAAATGATGACAAGAGTCATAAAAGATGTTCTAGATGGTGAAAATTACAAGTTGGACCCCTCAATTTGGGTAAATTGCACTTTACCCCAAATTAGGGTTTCTGAGCATGGGGATTGCTTCCACAGCTGCACCTTGGTGCTCAAGCTTGGGAAATCCCTCAAACTTTATCATAGACATCTTCATGATGTCTTAACATCAAAAGAACATCTTATCTTGTGAAATTTGCAAGTTCAACCCTTAAACTGGGTAATTTGCACATAGGTCCCTGCATACAACACAATGCTACAACTTTATACAAAAAAAGGAGCAAAATTGAAAGTAAATGTTCCTGAGGAACTTAATTTCATGCCAGGGAGTGTTCGCAAGTATAATAATTACATATTTAGGCAAAACTTCTAGGGTTAGTTCATAACCCAGGTCAGGGGTGTTACAAATCATAAACCCCTAACAAGGATTTCGTCCCCGAAATCTCAGACAAAAGGAGGAACAGAGTATTCATTAATCATGCCCTCAAGTCTCCACATATTATCTTAATATCATGGAGGTATCATGAATTCTTCCATTCCACACAAGGCTCTTTTCACTAATTCAACCTTACCAATGTTTATGCAGAGCATAAACCCCTAACATATGATGTCCATATTATTGGGAAGAAGAAGCATAAAAGAACATACTTCTATCATTACCCAAGAATATTTATCAAAAGGAACAACATATATATCATACAAGGATAATCTACTCAGTAATCCTTTACAACTCTATGTAATTGGGATAGTTCACATAGTTCTTCTTATTAATTGGAAATGCCACATAGCTTTTCCCTTTTTGATTGGGAATGACACATAGCTCTTCCATTTTTAATTGGGAATGACACATAGCTCTTCCCTTTTTGTTGGTTTGGGAATGACACATAGCTCTTCCCTTTTTGTCGGTTTGGGAATGACACATAGCTTTTCCCTTTTTGTTGGGGATGACACATAGCTTTCCCCTTATTAATTGGGAATGACACATAGCTTTTCCCTTTTTAATTGGGAATGACACATAGCTTTTCCCTTTTTGATTGGGAATGACACATAGCTTTTCCCTTTTTGTTGGGGATGACACATAGCTTTCCCCTTTGGGAATGACACATAGCTCTTCCCTTTGGGAATGACACATAGCTCTTCCCTTTGGTTGTTTGGGAATGACACATAGCTCTTCCCTTTGGATTAAATCATATTTCTTTCTTCATGATACTCATTAGATTGTATCAGAATGATTGCTTGATCAGGGCAATCAAAAAGATATCCATCTAGGAGTTTCCATACTCACTTTATCATCAATATCTGTATACCTGGCCAGGGTTTACAAATACTGAGATCAAGTAGTATGCACTTACATACTGTCTCATTCCTCACTTTTTATATCTTTATACACACAAGATTTTCCATTTCTATATTTCCTCCGGGCATCACTTATAAATCTCATCTTTTGACATACAGATAAGAGAGATTATTAAACATTTTAAGGAACATTGAGTGAGATATAAGTTCTCATCTCCTTTGTGTCCTTATAAAACTAGTCAAAATAATTTCAAAAACAACTATTTTCACGTTTTTAATCACATAGAAACATGAAAATGAAATATCAGAATGGCTTTATTTCCTCTGACCTGCTCGGGACGTCTGTCCACATCCTCTATTGTCACTAGAAAACTGCCTCCTTTGTGATCCTTGCTGACTCTGCCCCTGAGGTTGGGTCATCATTGGATTCCTGTCTGGACAATCTTTTACCAGATGTCCCGGTTGTCTGCATTGATAACAGATTCTAGGTATAGCATAAGGTCGGTGAGGTCCAGACACCGATGTTGATGCTATGATGGAGGCCTTATTTGGAATATAACTAAGATCCCCATCCCTACTTGGAGACCACTCAGTCTGAGAACTAGTTCTGGATGGTGGAGGGTTAGGTGTAGAGGATCTAGACTTCTTAAAGTCCATAGATGAAGAACCCTGGAATTGTGGATATCTTTTCTGGGTTTGCCTCTTCTCAACCACAGATCTCTCTATCCTTCGGACTGATTCAATGAAGGTAGAGAATCTGTCTCGGTTCTCTAAGGCAGACGCTGGGGTAGACATGTCAGCATTCAAACCCCTCTCGAATCTCCTGATTCTCTCTTCTTCTGTGGCAGCCATGTGCGGACAAAACCGCAATAGCTCCATGAACTTAGCTTCATACTCGCTAATGTTCATCATACCCTGTCTTAGTCTCTCAAACTGAGATATTTTCTCATCTAGGAAGGTCTTCGGGAAATATCTTTGGACAAATTCCCATCGAAAGTCTTCCCATGAGATTTCTATTCCAGGTCTCTTCTGCTCTTCCATGGTCCACCAGTGACCAGCACTTCCTTTGAGAAGATAGACAGCATGTCTAACCTTCTCAGCTTCAGGGATGTTCAGGATCCTGAAAGCCTTCTCCAGCTCTGTCAACCACAGATCAGCATCTGCGGGGTCAGCAGTCCCATGGTATTCGGTAGCTCCGACACGACGTAGTCGCTCGAACGTCTTCCCAATACTTGGCTCTCTAGTTGGACAAGTGCCCTAGGTGCAGGCATAGGCAACCTGTCGGTTATATGTGTTATGGCAGTCATAAACTGCCCAAACACAGTCGGGACTGCTAAATTACCCATATCAGCTGGGTCAAACTGGGGTGGCTCTCTAAGTTGTCCTGGTATAGGCTGTTCCACCTCTGGTACTCTTGCACCGCCTTGAGGTGCACTAACACTACTTTCTCCCACATACTCATCATGTGGCATTGACATCTTAAGTATCTTCTTCTCCTGAGGAGTAGAAGACTCTATTAGATAAGGAAGGAATACTAAAGATAGACTCGACTTCCTATGTCCTATGCCTCTGTAGACTCGGCGAACCTAGAGCTCTGATACCACTTAGTTGTGGGCTCTGATCTCCAAACCACGAATTAATCTCGATTTAAACATGTGCGGAAGCATTCGGTAAACAGCGGAAGACCAAAAATCATGAGAAATTAAAACTTTTTGAGACAAGAGCTTGAAACCACAAACCTTTTCTATAAAAAGGATTTAACTGTTTACATCACTAACAAAAACTTCTTGAGTGATTATATACAACATGATACAAAACTTCTCAAGAGTTCATACTCAAAACACTCCAGGACCTGAGAATACAGAGGACACATAGGACAAACTCTATACTACATCATGAAGCAGGTTGGATCTCCACCTGAGATAACTACTGCCCCTGATGCTGCTGGGATTGGTCACCTGAGTTCTTGTCCCTCCGTCTTCGACGACCACCTAAAAAGTAGAAGTCTACGGGGTGAGACAATTATACGTAATTTCCCCAGCGAGAGTTATAACTCTCCACTAGAAGCTTTATAAACAAAGCAGGGAATAACTAAAGCAATAATAGCCTTCAAGATATTCACTAGCAGTTTTAATGATAAGCAGAGTTCAATCAATATCAAAATATGAGAACCTCTATGCTGTTTAAAGTAACATCAATCAAATAACTCGTAGATAACTCTAACAGATATACTACGATGTTGATTATGTTTTTAAGGGAGTGCAGGGATGCATCTCACCTCTTCGACTGTGCGGTGGGGAATGATGGACTACATGAATCTACATCAACTCCTCTCACCATTTCTCTTTTAGTGAAGGAATGACGGACTACACGAATCTACATCAATTCCTCTCACTAATTCTCTTAATCGGTTAGGTACATTCAGTATTCTTATCATCTTACAATAACACAGCTATATATGAGAATACTTAAAATGTAGCAGGCCTAACTTTTCACAATCATCAGTTATTTCATCTCAAGTCATCTGTCAAGCATGACTTTGATAACATTTATGGCTATTACAGCCCATAATTACAAAAGATGTCACTCACAGTGCATCAACAAGGGTTACTATTCATAAAGCTTAAGACATGCTTTCAATGAATATATCATGGCATTCCATACCTGGATATGCCCATTATCTTATAACAATATGCAAAGTTCATTAGTATGACATGGCATTCCCTACCTGGATATGTCTATCATCTCATAACAACCTGCATGGTTCATTCAACAGATAATAGCAAACAATTCAACAATTAAGGATGCATTCTCAATTATGGTTTCACATGAAGTTACCCTCAACTAGGGATTTGCAAGGAATCACCCTCAACTAGGGATTCACATGGAATCACTCTCAACTAGGGATTCACAAGGAATCACCCTCAACTAGGGATTTACATGGAATCACTCTCAACTAGGGATTCACATGGAATCACCCTCAACTAGGGATTCACATGGAATCACCCTCAACTAGGGTTAAAAACCCAAAAGTCCTGACAATAGGGGTTTATATACATGTCTAGGGTTTCATGATCTCTCTCTTCCTAAGGATCATACCCTTAAACACCACATGAATTATATTCAAATATGAATTCATGTTAACATCATCTTAAATTGATTAGGTCATATCAACCCTTCAATCAAGAGTATCCAACTCAGCTTAACATAGTGTATCAGGTCATTGGTTCAGTAAGCAATTAGGGATTCATTCCTTAATTGGTACTAGTCCCTTAGATACTTATTAGGGTTCCAACCTTTGTACCTTATTTGTTTATCATTATTATTCACCACTGGGTCGATGGATCATTTATCATCTTGATTCTCAAGATATTCAATCACATTAGACCTCCTTTACATAAAGCACTCAAATGAATTAGAGTTTCCAATGTTGGTTCCTTCAACCATTGAATTCATGGAACCATTCATCAGTTGGACCTACCCTCATACTTCAATTGAGTTAAATAGGTCAACCTTCAACTGATTTGACCCTTAGTTAACCCTCAACTGGTCATTAACTAGGGTTTTATTCAATTGAATTAGGGATTACTATTCATTTTTCATGTCTTCACCCTAAACTTAGGGTTTACTATTCACTCCATGGTGAATTGTACTCATTACATCATCATGTAAGAGAAACATCATCATTAAGGCTCTTACTTAGGATTAAGATCCATTAGATATCATAATTAGGGTTTCCATGACCTCACATAGGTGGGTCATTCCCTAATCATGCACATTCATATGTATACGAAGTATCTTACTAGAGTTTCCTCCTAAAAAGGGTACTTTCTCTCTCTAGGATACTTCCTCTCTCTAGAAATACTTCCTCTCTCCTCTCACTAGTAGATGGTGACAACACCACTCTAGATCAGGTTGAGATAAGTTTCCATTGGCTAGCATAAGCCGAAACATCAGCATCATGTGATTAGGGTTTGCTTAGAACAAGGTTTTACCCTTTTAGACCCCTCAAGGGTATTTTGGTAATTTGCCACATGATCACCATAATGGGTTAACTTACTAATCACATAGTCCCTTAATGACCTAGGTTACCATTAGGGTTGAATCCTTCTCAATTAGGGTTTCAAATCGGATGGTCATCAATATTCAACAATGTGAATCATTTCAAGGTTGAACCTATCAATTGACCTCCAATTGGGCTCAAACTTGGACCAAACGGTCTTGAGGTCGTTTGGACATCATCCAAACGGTCTTGAGACCGTTTGCCCAAAGTTTGACCAAAATCCAAGTCGTTTTGACTAAGATTGAAATCCAATTAGGTCAAAATCAGCAATTTTCAACAATGCATCAATTTCCTACAATTGGACCCTCAAACCATTAGATTAACTCAACCCTAGACCTTCAAACGGTCTTGGGTTGTGCCCAAACGGTCTTGGGACCGTTTGGTGGAATCCCCAAACGGTCTTGAGACCGTTTGGGTCCTTCAACCCAAAACTCAACAAGATCTATACTTAGAAAACAGCAATTTGATTGTTTCACTAACCCACTGTAATTGGGCCCTCAATTGGTCAATTACCTTAACCCTAGACCTCCAAACGGTCTTGGGTTGACACCAAACGGTCTTGAGACCGTTTGGATGAGTTCCAAACGGTCTTGAGACCGTTTGCTCATCCATCCTTTGGACTTTAGTGAAAATTCATCAAGGTTTGATCTATTGAGTTGATCATCACATCAATACTTAATTGCAATATGATTTGGTGCCTTTGGACCTTCAATTGATCAACTATACTTGACCCCAGACCTCCAAACGGTCTTGGGGTGACCCCCAAACGGTCTTGAGACCGTTTGGGTGATTCCCAAACGGTCTTGAAACCGTTTGGGCTAAGCAACCCAAAATCTCAACTTAACTCATAGGAGATTCAGCACTAATTTCAATTAGGGTTTGCCCTATTAATCATCCTTCAACTCATGACTCGTTTGGAATTTATCCATAAAATTTGGTGAGTCGTTAATTAACATCATTATGAACAGTAATCCCAAACGGTCAGCGTTTAGTCAACCATCTTAAACGGTCTTGAGACCGTTTTCCCAAAAAGGGCAAATAAACAGATTGCAAATCAGAATTTAATTCAATTCGTTTTGCTAATTGATTTGCTCATATCTCACGATTCCTTTGGAGTTAACCTCTCAAATTTCGTGGGTGATTAACCTACATAATTATGAACAAGATTCCCAAACGGTCTTCGCTTGGTCAACGGGACCAAACGGTCTTGAGACCGTTTGCCCTCAAACGACCCTGAAACCGTTTGCCCACCAAACGGTTTGAAACCGTTTTGAGCAATAGGTGGAGGTCGTTTGATAAAGTGAAAATCTGTGGATAAGCATAGGAATTAACGCCCTTATCTTCCACCTTAAGAACAGTAGCAGTTCTTCACGTTTTTCCTTGCAAGGATGCAAGGGAAGATAGGGAAGAAGAAGATCTATCAACTATATGCATAGAAAAGATGTATAATCAAAGCATAAAGTTTAGAGTTATAAAACCCGCCTAAAGCTTGCTCCTTGAGCTCCAAGCTTTCGAGCTCCAAGCCTTTAATGGCGTCCTAGAAGCTCCATAGGTCGGCCAAGGTTAATCCTCCAAGGAAGGTTGAGAAAAGATGGCTAAAAAGATAGAATTAAGTAAGCTAGCCATGAATTTGCCCTTGAATCCGAATTCTAACCATGGAATTTGGGCAAGAAGGGGAATCCAAACCTACCTTGCACCCTTGGTCGTTTCTCCTGAGCTCCAGAGCAAGGCTTGGCCGTTTGAGAATGAGAGGGAGTGAATGAAACAGGAGCAAGGTCGTTTGCTCGTTTGCAAGGGAAAGAGCTTTTATAGCTTTAGCCTATTTTCTATTACAAGGACCTTTCAAACTCAAAATTCACATCTAGGTCCCTCCTTGTTCAAGGGCACGTCCAGGCCCATCTAATCTTATGCAAATCTCAAGAAAACTCAAGATCTAAGGGTAAAGGAATCCAACCTTCAACTAGGGTACATACATGAAAGGGTTTTGTACCCATTTTAGGTGATTTCTATCACAAAGATCATTTTTCTCATCTGATTAGTGAATGATGTATCTACTTCATCATTTCTACTCTAAATGATGACAAGAGTCATAAAAGATGTTCTAGATGGTGAAAATTACAAGTTGGACCCCTCAATTTGGGTAAATTGCACTTTACCCCAAATTAGGGTTTCTGAGCATGGGGATTGCTTCCACAGCTGCACCTTGGTGCTCAAGCTTGGGAAATCCCTCAAACTTTATCATAGACATCTTCATGATGTCTTAACATCAAAAGAACATCTTATCTTGTGAAATTTGCAAGTTCAACCCTTAAACTGGGTAATTTGCACATAGGTCCCTGCATACAACACAATGCTACAACTTTATACAAAAAAGGAGCAAAATTGAAAGTAAATGTTCCTGAGGAACTTAATTTCATGCCAGGGAGTGTTCGAAAGTATAATAATTACATATTTAGGCAAAACTTCTAGGGTTAGTTCATAACCCAGGTCAGGGGTGTTACAATATAACACCCCAAATTTTCATATCACATGAGCAAAATCTATTCTTTTTCAACTCGGGAGTGTCACAAACATGATACGTCACAATAATAATAGAAAGAAATCACACATCTTAGTGTACATATTCTTCTAAATTCTCAGACTATAAACTTGGGTACATAAAACTTTATAAGAAAGACGTAAAATTGTACTCTATATTAATATCTCAGATCGTGTAGATGGCGCCCCACCAAGAAAATCTCTCAATACTGGAGATGAAACCTCATTCTTGACCTCTCTTCTTGAAGAGTATTACTTGCGGACATCTCATCCCCAACCATACACAAAGAGAAATGCAGGTTAGAGTAAGTGGTATTGAATTTCTAATAAGATACATATGAATATACTATAACTGAAAACTAAACAAATATCTAAAAGTTGTAAACTTATACTGTATGATGTGCCTTTTATCTATGTATTTTATCTTATTTGTGGCCACCATTATATGATAAGTCCTCCACTATTGACACCGAAGTGTCCTTTATAGTGCAACACACCCTCTGTTGGCACAATGTGCCCTATATTGACACAAAAGTGTCCTTTATGGTGCAATGCACCCTCTGTTGGCACAACGTATCCTCTGTGACACCTGAAGTGTCTGGCACAGTGCACCTTCTGAGTCATCTTGGGACTCTCTGTTGATGATGTATCCTATAATATATATAATTAATGTTCTTATGTCACTTTCTATCTCTATTCTTGATCTGTTATCTCTGAATTTGAATCTCTTATATCTAAATCTATTATTAATTTCTTATCTCTGAATCTAAATCTCTTATCTTTGAATCTTAATCTCTTATCTCTGAATCTGTTCTCAATGTGTTATCAATGAATCTTAACCTATTATCTCTGACTCTATACTATGTTCTTTAATTCTAACTTGAATCTAACTCTGAACTCTAAACTCTGAATCTGAATATGTATCTAAATTACTAGATAATTGGGATTGGATTTGAGGCTCTTATTAAGTATGAAGATTTAATGTATGACATTAACAATCAGTAATATAAATATAAAATCTGAAATCTAGATTCTTGTTGTCTAAATAAGTCTTAATATGAGACTCGTGTTCAATAGATCACTTAGTTGAATTTTGATATTGAATGTATGACTTCTGTGTCTAAAGGCTTGAGAAATAAACTGAACTGAATAAATGAATACTAAGCATATCAAAGTAACTTAAATATCTATAATATATAATCTGACATCCTTACAACATAAGTTCATTTGAACAATACCTGATTAATAGAAGCATTATTTAATATGAGATGCTCATTATTAACTAACTATCTGAAAGTAACTTATTCTCTAACTTACTTTGCATATGGCTTGGATGAATTTTTTAACAATAGTGAAATTCAATGGACATGACTCACTTACCATGTTTGAGTTGATCCTTAGCGTAGTCCAAATTCTTTGGTTAACAATGTATTTCACTGGACATCGACAAATAAGTCCATGTATATTTCTCTTCTTCATTTCTAATTCTCAAACCTCATCATCCTAACCTTATATCCCAACTTAGGGTTTTAATTTAACTAAAACCAACTCTGATTTAAGGCACATCTAATGTCTAGACATTAAATTAAACTCAATTCACACATTATATAGCATGCATATACTGATATATCTGTAATTACCAAAGGTATCATATGCTCTAATATATAAGTATACACCTCATATACCAAGAGTAAACTCCAAACATACTCACATATACTACTCTTACTGACTTATTTATCAAATCATATGAGAATATAATTAGAATCATTTTCCATATGAAATAGGCACATATTGTCTCACAAATAATCATAAATCATCTTACATAATGCCACTTCAGCCCAAAAACTAAATACTAATACAATTATATATGAAACTTTTTCAAAACATTAGAAAAAGTAAGAACATTGTATAATAAGATGTGAGTAAAAATCAAAGATAGTTTCATTGTCAATCAATGGGTGAAATACCCAAAATACCCTTATTAGGTTTTATCTCAAAAACCTATGTAAAAGACCACATCAGACTGACTAGGCTCTAGAATAGCATAAAAAACATAAAAAATATCTTAGATAAAATATTCATGAATTTCTAAAGTCAATTATTATTTTTAATACTCAAAACATAATAATCTTATATCTTTTAGTAATCAATTTATAATAATTATCAGGCATCTAAAACACATTTTAAATCTATTTTTATAAGGCAATAAACTTTAGAAGCTTTTCATATACACCTTGTTTTCTAGATACCAAGTTCCCTATCTCAAAATATGAATTTTGAAAGGATTACCTTGTTCATGATTTCTAGCCTTCTAGAACAGATCCAATAGTCATAATTTTTCCACATCACACTCATCAGATCAACATGGATTTGCACCATGGCATAAATTTGGCTGGAATACGGCTCCTTACAGACCCACACACCCATTCCCCTTCTTCACACATGGGGTCCCTATTCTGCATCATCGTCGTAAGGGAAAGAAGACGGTGACCGTGGGATTGGGATTAGAGCCATCTTCTCATTCCCTGGCGAGCCCTCCTCCTTCACATGCTCCTCCTTGAATAGGCTAGAATTGTTGCCACAGCCACAAGCATATCATGGTGATTCAAGAACTTGTCCCATCCCCTGGTGCCGCTTATCTCAACCTCCATGCCACCAACACTCTCTCCCTCGATTCTCCTCACTCTCCCTCGTAGTTTCCTGTGAATACCCTATAAATGACTTCAAACCACCCTGAGGTTCTAAGATATATGGCTTTTATAGCCACCGCTACATCTGATCTTGAGCTAGGTCTCCCCCTCCTTCAGACTATGTTCCCGTCCTATTCGAGCAGGCACATAGAGATGGGGAGCCCGATGCTTCCCCCTTTTTTATTTTATTCTTTTTGATAAAAGTCTAAATTTAAAAATTATTTATATATTCTACCTCATAGCTCTGTTTGATCCCAAATTTTGAGATAGATACTATATTGTCATAATATTTTCATGAGTATATTTTAGGCCAAAACTTACTAGATAGACATTCCAAACATGTCTTTTAATTATATACATGATAATTACTAACTTAATCACCTAGGTCACTGGATAAATTAAATTCAACTGAAATTTCTCCCATAACCTGATATCTTAGTTTTACCTCAAACAAAAATACCTCGAGTATTTATCATGAAAACAGAATACTAAATTCCAAAATTTCTACCCCAAGGATGTATATGTGAATTCTAATTGGCCCAAATAGGCTAGAACTTGGTTCTAGGGTTCATGGCCCATTCCTTGGTCTTACAAGGGGCCTTAGAGATGAATCATATTCTAAATTACAATAAGTCAAAATTTGAACTGACATAATTCTTCAATTGAATCTTCCCATGATACATTTGATCATCGTTATTGTACTTAATATGCAGGTCTAAACTATTTCTAAGGCTCAAACCATTAACTGTAGTCACCGCATCTCCTTCACCATTCTACTTTAGTGATCACCTCATATCATCAAATTAAATATAAGATTCCAAGACTTCAAGGATAATCCCAATTACACAAAACACCCCCTCTATGTTCTTTTTCCCTAAAATCCAAATACCATGACAATTTGGATGGACCCTTATTGTAACCATAAATCTATCATATGTTGAATTTAACAATAACATAATCATGTACGTACTAGGTTCCAAAAAATTAGGGGTGTGACAAATGAGGAGTTATCTCTAACTCACATTGAGATAAATCCTAGACATTGGTTCCATATCCGTTTATCATCCTCCTATGTAGCTAGCCACTGAGTCATCCATTTGACTACACTGTCCTCTACAAAAAGTGAATGTTACATTTGATGCTCTACTTATAACTCTTTCAATCAGCCTACACAAACAACTTTACTTTGATGTAATGCTGAGTGGGCCAATTATCATCTTCCATGCAGTCATATTATCTATACACACATGGAATGGTTAGTTTTGATTGATACCTATCTGCAAGCCTCTTGGAATGGCTTGTAATTCAGTCTCAATGACATCATAACCTCCCTCGTCTCTTAAAACCTCATGACATCCATTGTCCAAACAGGGGTATGAGAACAAAACATGTCTCTATCATGTTCCATCTTTTGAAGATTGATGTAGTGAGATGTATAGAAATGATACCTATCATGTTACCAAATTGTACTAGTTCTGGTTCCTTCTTCTTTGCTAAATTGGAGCAAATTTGTTATGTAGATCCTCACATTCCTCTTGATTAGTTTGAGTATGTCTGAAGGTGTTGATAGTTAATTTTAAATTTTGTCTTACATCTATTTTTCAATAGTTTCAAGATGTTGAATGCAAACCAAATTGGCTAGTTTTCTATGTTTGATTTCCTTTTTCGGTTGATGGAGGTCTTATGGTCTGTAGACATAGATGTGTTCATTGTAGTATGTGTCTCTTGGAGTAATAATTCCCAAACCTAATTGACATCATTACAATGTATGAGTGGGTGTGTAATCGTCTCCTCTATAGATCCACGTCTCAAACATGTTGGGAGTGTGGTAAAATCTCTTTTATATCTTGTTTCATTTTTCATTATTCCACCATGCATCTTAGTCCAAACTAGAAACTTAACCATTTTAGGCAGTTTGAGTTTCCATAACACTTCCCATAATCCATAAGTCCTTTGGAAAACCCGATTCATAGACCCTTGTACATTATTTTTGAAGAAAATACCCCACGAGGGTCATGTAGATAGTAGTGCTCATCTACACCTACAATAGGGTCTAGTGTCACCATCCTCATAATTTCTTTTAATGTTTAATATTCAAGGCGGATGTTTATGAATTTCTCATCCCAATAGACATCTAGGTTAACCATTGAGCTTATCTTTAGGTCTTTCAACTCTGTTGGAACACTTTGTGATGCCTTTAGAGTTGGTTTCTTGCCCCATATTGAGACATACCCAAATCTAGGTTTATATTCTAACCCACCCCTATTCTAGGCCCCTTTTTGAATATGTTAATATCCAATGACTGTTTTTCTAATTTGAAATATAATAGTATTAATTGGAGTAAAACAATAGCATAACCTTGGTATATTTAGTCCTAGGATAAAAGAGTTATTATACATTAAATAACAAGAATATGTGCCAAAACACTAATTAATGGGTTTGACCTATTCTAATTAATAGGTTTGACCTATATTTGTACTCCATAACATCCCTGGGGTTTAGGGATAAGAAAATTGAAAGACCATAAAATATTATATCATCTTTGACTAATAAGTTGAATAAATTCTCTCATCAAGTACTTAATACAAATATAATCAAACGTGAAATAAAATAAATTTAAAATGCCAGAGTTAATGTAAAACTCAAACTCCTTATATCCCTATTAGTCCACATAGAAATTTTTTATGTTATTTGATTAATTTTTAGTCACTCAATTCATACAATAAAAAAACATTAAAGAACAAAGCTCAAATGATTTAATCAAGATGTCATTAATAATTCCTTGAAGTTTCATTTTCATCACTATATCATGCAGTCTACCTTTGACTTCCACTTTACAAACATTACTTTGTGGCATGCATCTCTCCTTCATTTATTTGGGTGTACCCAACATATCTAATGACCTTTCTACCATCTATTTCCTCCCATTCTTCTATTTTATTTCACTATACTAACACACTCCCTTGTTTTGGCAATTTCCTCTCCTTTCTATCTCTAGATCATCCCATCAGACTATATTTTCTCTAGTGAAGCTCCAATTTATTCCTCATGACAAACCAAAGAGTTTACACCCAAATGTTATAAGGTTTCTCTACTCCTAGACCCTGAACAACCGCCTTCTCTTTCATTCCCATGTTTTCAGTATTGTCAAGCTACATCAAGGCTCTGACCCTATAGCCCACAAACTCTGACTCTATAACCATCACACCAAGTCCAATAACCGAAATCCCTAGCTCACTTGACCAGTTGGTATTTCGATCATTGCTACCCAACACCCTTTTCCTAGAGGGGCTAGGTTGAGTTCTTTGAGTGAGTTCTAGCCACTATGATCATTGATGATGCTTCACAACAACCTCCCAAGTATTCATAGATCTCCCTCCAAGACCTATTGAGCCACCCACTTGGTAAGTCCCTTTTCCCACTTTCTAGCCTTCATTGTATAGACCTACAATTGAGCTTTTAGGGTCAACCTTCAGGCTGTAAAAAGATTGGCATTTCATTTTTTCCTTCTACTTGATGTTTTGTAAGTTGACTTTAATTATTTTCTTCTAGTCTTTTGATATTCTCCCATGCTCTTTATCTTCTTCCCTTTCCTACCAAAGAGGAAGTAGCTTTTGCTACTCCAAGATGGCATAGGTTCCCTTCAATGGGTCATTGTGATCATAGGGAGGTCAAGAAGGTGAAGATGCAATTCATTCTTAATGTCGATCATGTTTGAGTGAGTTTTGATTCAAGGAGTCTTCCTCCAGTTTCTCCAATTCTTTGTTCATGGGAAAGGGAGCAATCCATATGGTGACTTTCACTCTCCAAACCACTACTGTGCTTGCGAATTAGTTTTGGAAGCAAAGTTATGCCTACTGTCTCTATGAAGGCAAAAGTTTTCTTAGGTAAGGCTGACTCCTCAAGTAATTTGTTTCTGCCTATAGCTTTATGAGAGGCTAATACTATTGGAACAAAGTGTAGGCTGACATAAATACATATATCTAAGCATTATTATAGTTCTTGCCATCAACCCTTATCTTTATTGCCTATCTAGAAATTCATGACTATGCCCATTTTGAGGATTGAGAATGCATGGACAACAAACATTTATCCATGACGTAAGTCTTGGTTATGATGTACATTATTGTTAATTGATAGCCCTAATTTCTCCATTCTGATTTTAAGGACCTTACCTTCAATATAGAGTTTCCTTAACATAGATTTTCTCAACACACTCTATCTAAGAGATTGATATAATCCCCACTGAGCTTCAAATGTCTCTTAAAGATTGATTGATGGTACTTCTATGTTGTCAGTTCATATTATTAAGGGTTAATATCTTGCATCTCCATAGTGTAAATGGTTTATCCAGTGATCGAGAAGATGAATAGTTTGACTATATAGGTTATGTTATCTTGTGAAGGCAAAATGGTAGTAAATCAATTAATAACAAGGAAACCCTAATCCCTTACTATAATCTTGTATGATCATATGACTCTTAATGTCTTGAGATGAAGTGGCGAAAGTTATTACTAGGATGAAGTGAGGAATAATGGATTTCGTGTACCTTAAGATCTGATAGAAGTTGAAAGTGTGTAATAGGAAACCTTTTTCCATCCTCTTGTGATGTATGTTAGAAATGCTTTTTAGTATGTCCACTTATACGTTTGAAGTATTAGACTTGTTTTGGTGAAATGAAGTGATAGTATAATAATAGTAGGTAGGAGAAATTTTTCTCTCTTAGTGTAAGAATATTTGTATATGCATGTTGTGGTGGAAAATGTTTGATGATGCATGTAAAGACCTGATCCTTATGATCAAATATTAAAAAAAATTGCATCAGAAATGTATACAAAACTTTTTTCAATCATGATTTACATCATAGTCACAAAATCATATACATATGATTAAAAATTAAGAATAGGCATGAATCTTGACTACTCTTAAATAGGGAACAACTCTTGTACATCTCTTCTAAGTCTTTCTTGCACAACCTATCCATGAATTCATATAGAGAACAAAACCACACATGAACCCCAAGAAGGGAAACATAAATCAACTAGGCTGGTACTAAATCCAATTATTGAGCTAATAAAAAATAAGGATTGATGTAATCAAACATAGGGAAGTTTGTTTGGTGGACTATGGTAATTACAAGAATATGATCTAGTTACCATACTAGCTTCAAAAGATAAAAAATTTAAGGTAGTGACTAGAAACAAAAGAGATTCTAAAAATGAATATCAAGATATCCAGATTTCTAAAATGAAATTATTTATCCATTGGCACAAGCAATCTAATATGTTGTCTTTGCAAGGCTAGATGCCTACTGTTCTCCCCTCTATGAGAGAATGCCATTTTCACCTGTGGGGTAACCAGTATTGGGGGACCTCTATGTCCATTATCCACAACACAATGTTAAGTGATATCACCCACTCAATATAGTGACCAAAAGTTCTTAGCGAATATTCAAAATTTTTGTGCCGAAGTCAAATCCAATCATTTTATTCAACTATTCCATGATATCTGATAATAAAATGATTTTTTGGTAACCTTCAAGAGAGGGACAAGTCTAAAAAAAATTGGGTTCACCACCTTTGCCAAAATTTATTGAATGAAATTCAAGAGGGAAATAAAATAGTTCAATAACAAAATTGAGAATGTTGTACATGTTCAAAATGAGAATTTCCAATTGAGAAGTCCACAAGAATCAAACATGTTAATTTCTCATTATTCTAGTAATATATAATTTATTAGGGTGATTTGATTTTTATTGGCACCGAAATCACTTCCTAGATTCTTATTAGGTGAAATTATCATATTACCCCTTAGTGAGTAGATCGCTTAATAATCATTTTTGTTGTTATAATGTATCATCCTAAAATGATTGAGCTCATTCCCATTAGTATACTGGTCATCTTATAGTGTAGTCACAAATGATATACTTCTTATCATTTATGTTCATAATATATATAATTCATGAATCCATACTCATATATGTATCCGACTCTTATGATATATTGTCCAATTAGAAGTAGGATCCTATAGATTATATTCTTAAATAGATAAGAGTATTAGGAGTAGTTGTGCATAGAGTAAAATATCAAGCACGATTTTTTTTTCATTTATAGCCTTAAACATATATATTATGTCTTGGAAATTTCCTTACTTTCTGATCATGAATTTTAATATTTCAGTTCTCACTCAGAGTCACTTATATATATCTATATATTAAGTTAGGCAACTTTATAATAGTGTTTAAGCCATGTCAATGTGAATTGGATGAATACGTATGAATCACTGACTATGGGTGACTCTGGATCTATTTCTTTGATCATTGATTTTACTATCTAATCTTATTTGTTTTTTTTGGTGTCTAATAGACTAAGATTACGATGTGGTTTCTAGATGGAGGAAAAGAAACCAAGAAGCACATGAGGAGTTAGGGGTGTTGAGGTACCTTACAGTAGTAGAACTATTGGCCATGTGACTTCCTCTTGAAGTCAATGACATAGTCAATTGGTGTCAATGGGCCTCTAGTTTCTGTAAGAGACAACATTGGAGGCAACATCTAGGTCATTAGAGAGGAGGGCAAGGTTGTTCCAAGAGTAAAAACCCACATCTATTAGCTTTTATAGAAGTAGATTAGGGAGGTGGGGGATTTTTATGAGGCTAGGGGCCCATCCAAACATGCTTTGCATCATGCTAGGGTGGCGGAGATGAATAGCTGTGCAAAGGGTGTTTCTACCACACTAATGTGGGCATATGAGTTGTTGAAGGTTGTTGTTTCCATTGAAATGTCTATGATGGTGATGATGATGAGGGGTGAAGTGGTCCCTAAGGTTGTCGATATAGGGCTTGGGGTGGTTTTGTATGGGCGAATGATGATGGTGGATGTATATGGATGATTATGCAAGGCTAGACAACATCAGAGAGGGAGGAGCTTTGTGTGGGTCTGACTACCACCTATAGTCACTGCATTGAATGGTGGTGTTTCCTTATGGACATGGTGGACGGGTGCAAAGAGTGAGAGGGAGAACCATTTTGTTTTGTAGGTTGGATGTGGAAAGTAAGAAGTATCCATGTCTTTTATCTCCCAAGGGTGTTGGTGGTGGCTAGCAGTTTCTCTAGTGGAAGAGGGTTTGAAGGTGTTCAACAACTGCATTGCTATTTTGCTATTTTGTAGATGAGAGGGTGGTGGTGAAACTCAACTAGGGTTTAGTATTCATTGTAACAAGATTATTTATGTGGCTAGCAGTTTCTCTAGTGGAAGAGGGTTTCAGGGTGTTCAATGACTGTGTTGCTATTTTGCTATTTTTTAGATGAGAGGGTGGTGGTGAAACTCAACTAGGGTTTAGTATATGTCATAACAAGATTATTTATGTGGGGGTCTAGAGGTGAATTCATAGTAGTTTTATTTATAGGAAACAATATAGAGGGAGGAATGAGAAACCTCATCATCACCCTCTATAATGGCTATATAGAGTTAGGAGCATGAGCACTCAGATGGATATAATGCTTTGACCATTTATTTTAGTCTTTAATCAATGTGAACTGCATGTAAGTCATGGTATGCATCATTGACTATGGGTAACTCTGGATCTATTTCTTTGATCAATTATTTTAGTATATGATTTATTTGCATTTCTTGGTTTCTAATAATCTAAGATTATGATGCGGTTGTTGGTTGAAGGAATAGAAACAAAGAAGCATAAGAGGATTCGTGGGTGTTGAGGTACCTTACAATAATAGGAGTATTGACAATGGGACTTCCTCTTGAAGTCGAGGACATAGTCTACTGGTGTCAACAAGCCTCTAGTTGCTACAAGAGACAACACTGGAGGCAACATGTAGTCCATTTGAGAGGAGGGCATGGTTAGTTCATAGAGTGCAAATTTCCTCTGTTATCTTGTCCAAAAGTAGAGTAGGGAGGTGGGGGTCTTTTCATGAGTCTAGGTGCCTGTTTTGTGATGCTTTGCACCATGCTGGGGTGACCAAGATGCCTAATGACACAAATGGTACTTCTATATATATATATATATGTGTGTGTGTGTGTGTGTGTGTGTATTCGTTCTTTCCTTGACCGACCAAGATGGCCTCATTTTATGTAGCCTACTGTAGAAAGGATTATATGACATCGATGGGTGGTCATTCGTCATGCAAGACTCACCACATAAAGGATTAGACACCACCAATGAGTGGTCATTCAACATGCATGCCACTTCATCTCATCATCACTATGTAGGGGCCAATGCCTAACTTTAATATTGAACCCTAGATACAATTTTACTATTAAGGAGTACAAGAATATATTAGAATATACCCTAGTGTTGGGATGCATCTCTACTTAATTCACACCCAAACAACCCCATACCACATCACTATCCATCTCTCTATATTCCTCGCCCATCTTTGTCCCCATTTCTCATCTACACACTTACCTATTATAGAAATGAATCTCATCAAGTAAAGGATATTCCTCAAAATGGAACATCCTGCTTCTTCATAAGGATCATTTTCCCCATCATGTGGTCATTCAGTAGTCTATAGGTTATCCCAATTTGGGTTAGAGTTGGCTATGTGGAAAGTGCTCCTTCATCATTTTTATTGAGATGATAGTCAAATCATGTCATATGTAGATGGGAAGATATGATATGACGTAGTTCTTGAGTACAGATGGAGAATCAAACTTTATCATGCATACAATAATGAAATATTAGGTCTCTGGGGTCAAGAAGGTCAACACATACGCCGACCCTAGGTCTTCAATAGATTTAAGCCTAACACCAACCCTCCTATGAGTTTTGACAATGAGAGATTGGAAGTAGGATTACACTCTTTTATTGCATCAATATGATCAAGGTGTGGCCTTGGTGGACTCGCATTGGATTGTCTACCACCTTTCTTCCATTGTGTCTGCTCCATTCCTTGTTAACTTACATGTAGAAGTATCTATCATCACTGATTCAATCATTACTATTTTTATCATCATTCTTATTTGAGTAACATCCTTACCTAGAAATTTCAACAATCTAGCATTAATATTATTTCAGATAGCTATTCTAATGATATTTTTGCTTAACAAAGATTCTTCTTATTATTTGGTATATACTTCGTTAGATATGAAAATTTATATTTCATTTGTTAATAAGCATGAATTATTTTAAATATACTTATATTTTTGTATAACAAATTAATAAATCCTGACATGGTAAGCTCACCTTTCTCTACAATAAATACAACATATTAATGCATAAGAACTTCGATTGCCATACCCTAAGTTCTACTATAGCTAGAAAAATGGATCTTTCTCCATTAAGTATCATATTCCCTCACACAATATCACACCTTCTAATAGTCATTTATATGACAACCATTGACATCACCTTGAAACTGAAATAGTGAGCTCAAATTGCAGACATCACCACTACCGTGTAGAATGGAAAAATGGGGATGTGTTATCACATGAAGGAATCTTGAACATGTATATTAATTTACATAATATATTTCACCCTCTCTCCACATCTAGTTGTTTTTATCAAATATGTTGATCACAACCATCCCAAAGACACATACACACACACACACACACACACACACACATATATATATATATATATATATATATATATATATAGAGAGAGAGAGAGAGAGAGAGAGAGAGAGAGAGAGAGAGAGAGGGAGGGGGAGAGTCAGGCTAGAATACACTCAAGTGTATAGATCACACGAATACACTCAAGTGTGTTTGCATATCAAGACTATTTTTTTCAAAATGTAAACCATTGATGTAATGACCTTGCCTCCCGGTAACCCCCAATTAAGGGAGGCGGGGTCGTTACATTTGGTATCAGAGCATAGGTTCCACATTTAATCTTTAATAAATATTAAATTTTACAAACTCTGTAGAACCCAAGGGAGTTATTAGGGGATTTTCCGAAAGATAGAGGTTTCGCAAAAAGGATCACGTCCGGGGGCTGGCAAGATTTTCCTCCGCACCGCTAGTCGGAATATGAGGAATCCTGGATTAGTGTTACTGCCTGGCAGTGTCTCAGGATTTGACTCAAAATAAGATACCTTTAGGACTTTCTCATCTTGTTCAACCCTTCTCAACTCAAATGTTGTTAAGGATTATAAAGATTAGGGTTTTCTCTCTCTTCCTCACTCTCTTGAGGTATGGGTAAAGCTGATAAGGTTTAAGGAATCCTCCACCAAATTAATGAAAAGCATGTAAATAAGATGTCATGGACATAAGTTTAATAGTTTAAGCATAAACTAAAGAATAGATGCATGCTTAGGTCGTATGACATGAGTTGTCATGCCCTCAGGAGAGACTTGAGGCTAGACCTTCTTATCAGGAGGATGAGTAGGGAGAGTTAGCCTTGGAGGTAGAGACCTCCATTATAGGTAGAGACCTAGCACATCCTCTAAGGATGATGCTAACCCTAACCCTAAGTGAAGATTAGAGAGAGAGATGACACGATGAGCTAGATGTCATGGAAGATCATGTGTGTGAGTGGACATGCTTTTGGTTTGGATGCTCATGACATTTTGAGACATGTGGGTTTGGATGACCTAGTGCCTTGGCGACCCAACCCTAGGAAGGGTCGTGCATGTTAGAGTGAAGGATATCTCCTTTAATGATGAGGTTAGTAAAGAACCTATAGAAATCCTATGGGCTTATGCGAGTAGGGCATAACATACACCCAGAGTACATCAGTAGTGTGGCAGTAAGGTTGAAACCCTGGCCAAGAGAGTATGATGGATAGCTTATGAGATAATCATAAAGGGCTATGGATAATCTTAAGCAAACATAAGTTGGACAGAGGCTTCACCCATGTAGGGGTATGCTTGTGAGCTTGACCCACCTGCATGGAGAGAGGACCTCTAGTAGTTAGGCTAGTTATGGAGTTGGCTCTAGAGAGAGAGAGAGAAGGACTGTAACGACCCCACCTTCTGGTAACCCCCAATTAAGGGAGACTGAGAGGTCAAAGCCGCACACATAATTTCCGGATCAAAAGTTCGACAATTAACCAAGAACAATTATTAAATTTTAACAGACTAAACTGGAAAGCTGTACGAAAATAAACTTTTGCATACCTTTTGAAAACTTGGATCTCTAAACTTCTATCCACATATGAATTCTACTCTAACTAATCCTCCTAGTATTTTAATTCATATATTTGACAATATGATGATTTACTGTTTGTCCTTTTGGCTTTGTACCTAAAACGCCGACAAACAAAACATCGGTCAGCATAAAGCTGGTATGTGGGGGAACCAATAATCGTGCAATTATTCATAACAATGTATTGCAACCAATTACCATTTAACAAATAATTTTACATTTTAAATATAACTGCGCGATCCATGCATTCCCTATCCTCTGCGCTGTCCCTGTAGTGGACCTAGATACTACTTTCCTTATAGTAGCTCCCCATTCAACCCCTCATGGTCCCACCTATAGGTGAACCAGTTTCTAGGGTTGAGTCACATGGCACTACCCGTAAGTAGTCCACTCCTTAACTCATGGCATGCTAAAGGGTCTCATGGCACTACACTTGGTAGCCCAATTTCTAACCCACGATAACTTAGACCTTACTCTAGGTTACCCCTTTTTAGCCTTTACAAGACACAGAGGTGGATTCAGATCTAAGCCAGTTATATATATATTCATGGTGATAATCATAGTCACTTTATAGTTGCATGAAATAAAAGGCATCCAACAGTTATTTTCAAGCAACCGATAAACACGTTCGGAAATCACCAGGAAACTAAAGTGATTATTCATAAGCGTAACCACATACATGTTCAGTAGATTTCTCAAGCTAATATCAATTCCAACCAAGAAAGCAATCCAAGCAAGTAATTCAACCACATAATCAAGAATCTTGAAAAACACATGTACTCTATTTACTACACACTTTATCAAGATTCTTTCTATTCAACTTGAAATCACTTCCTAAGGTTTCCGTATCCATTTTAGGGTTTCATTTTACATTTCGGGTTTCACTTCATTTACTATTTTAAACCTTATTTCTATTCAATTACTTACAAACCCTAATTTGGATTAAAGGCACACTTAAACATTAATTAAGCCCACTATGCCTCTTTTATGTTAAAACTAGCATTTTTATCCTTTTAATCCATGGCAAGATCATTATACTCATTTATCATAAATTCATAGTTCATTATGGCCTAATTTACAAATGAACTCTATATATCATTAAATCCACCTTTTATTCATTAGAAAACCCTAATTACTATATTAAGGGTATTTACCCATAACTAGGAATCTTTGTACTCAGAATAGATTACAACCATCATATCTCAACTTTGTACATGAATTTGACCAATTAAAATCATTAAGGATCATAATTACCACAGTTAGGGTTCAAGGTTCATTAAATCATATGGAACCCTAAATTAATCAAATTATGCATGAAGATCATCCTTTTAGATCTAATATGCCCTTTTTATTAACAACAGGTTCATATCTATTTTAAACACTCACATAATCCCTTTCTAATTCATTAATCATCAAAGGTTAGGGTTTTTCATTGATTAAACTATTGAAAACAACATCTTGATATATTTCTTGAATCAAAAGCGGAACTAGGCTTCAACAATAATTTCTTTGTGTTCCTCTCATTTTGAGGATCAATTTTCATATATTACTTGTCCTAATCGGAGTTACCAATATTTAATTATGAATTTAGCAAGTTTTCACTTACTTGGGCCAATCAGGACGCGCCACGTCGCCTATCCCATGCAAAGCGGGTCGATTTGGAAAATATAATAGAATTACCATTCTACCCTTGCTTAAGTCAGCCATTACTTCAGCCCGCGAAGGGCAAAATGGTCCAATGGTCTTATCTTCTTCTTCCTCGGACCAGCAGCAGCAGCGTCGCCCTAGCTGCCAAGGGCGTGACTTCTCCCTCCCTCTACTGACCTCGACGACCACCAGGGATGGGGTCGTTGCCTCCGCTGCCCCCTGGTGCACACGAAGTGGCTCCAAGTCGTGGCCAAAATGGCCGCTCATGAGCATGATCCGCCCTCTTTTGCTACTGTAATTCCTGTAGTTCTATAGACCTTCGGCAAGAGCTACTCGAGGACAAGGGCGGGGGTATGGTAGCCGACCCATTCTGGAGTTGACGTGGAAGCTTGTTGCTTCCATCAAGACCACAACTCCACCCTTCCTTCCTTCGGGGATAGTACTACACACTCATTAGGGTTTTGCATGTAAGAAGCTAAAAGAAGGGAGAGAGGGGTGCGTGGGATCTCTCTGGACTCGGACCTAGGTCATACCCCTTATATAGGGGAGGGTAGATAGGCCCTAGGACGATCATATAAGAGAAATCAAGTTCTCTCTCATAAGGAATACTATTACTTCCATGAGAAGTAATCTTCTCTCTCCTACTTAATTCCTTTTTTATCCATAAGCTCTGGTTATTAGGAAATTTGAGAATTATCTCTTTTAATATCCTTGCTCTTGGCTTTTAATTCATTGGCCTCAAAATTATATATCTCCTTAAGTAGGAAATACTTCCTTTTCATCAATATTACATAATCCATTAAGTATGTATTCCCATTATCTCCTTATTTTCTATTATTGGTATTTTTCTCTTTCTTTTCCTCATTGGGACTCCTTGGATCCCAACAAACTCAAATAACTCACAATTCCTTTTTAAGGAATACTCATTATCCTTCTAAATGCATCAATATGAATTATTTCACATTATCTTGTTTATTTCTCATTAAAATATTTTTTTTGAGTATTTCTCTTTATTTCTCTTTTATATTCCTCATTGGTATTCCTTTTAACATTAGGAATCCTTGGGATACGAAATTCCACCAAGGATAACTCAATTATACCTCTTTTCACTTGTTTTCCACATTTTACCATTGTTTTCAATTTCTTTCTTAATAAAGAAATACTTAATTCATCTTTTCTTTTCTTATTGCCTTTTCTTTGCAACTTTGGACTCCTTGGAACCCAAGGAACCCAAGAGGCACGAAATCACTCTTTGGATTTTCCTTCTAGAGGTTTCCATCTCATTCTTTTCTCAAAAACTCAATTATTCATTTACTAATTGAATTTTCTTGTTATTTGGGCCCAATAGCCAATAAAGCCCACAACACAATCATCAAGGCTATTGTAAACAAAATCAATTTATTCAAAACAAATCATATCTTTATTTGTTCAAAAATTGTTAATATGAGAAATTACATTTCTCGGCAAATGAACCCAAAAATTGGGGTTGTAACATCCTTCCTCTCTTATAGGAATTTTGTCCTCAAAATTCTATCAAGCAAATAAACAATTCAGGATAAGACTTTTCCATGTCCATCATTGGCCCCTATGTGGCTTCACCTTACTCATAGTTCTTCCAAAGAACCTTTATCATCACATATTCTTTTCTCTGAGTTCTTTCATCCTGGCGTCTATAAACTACACAGGTGACTCAGGCCATTTCAGCCTCCCTTGGGGCTCACTAGGTTCATTGCTCTTCACATGGTCAGGGTACCTCATATAGTGCTCTAAATTGGACACCTGGAACTCATCACACATTTCATTATCCTGAGGGGTAAGATCAAACTTAACCTTCTCCACCAAACCATGATAAAAGAACCCATGCATCGGGGACTCAACTCTCTTAGCTATAACTTAGAGGGGTTGGATTTTCATGTCACATATTCTCCCACAATGAACTGCATGTCAGTCTACTTTGCATCTGCTCACGACTCCCGTCGTCTCTAGGCTCCTTTCAGCCATTGCACGATCAAAGAGACTTCATCTACACGCATTGTGGTCCTTTTCTAACCATCACATCATCCTTTCACCAACATCACCTTACTGAAGTGGTAATCAACACAACCTCCCTTACAGAGCTTCCTTAAAACTCGATCTTGGCTATGGTGGTTATCATCACGTCTTACAAAGGACAATAATTGTCTCTATGTATCACCCTGAATGAGCACACATGCTCTCATCAGACCCTCTAGTCTGGATCATACTAACCATTAGTTAAGAGTGATAAACCGTACTAACATCGAGTTCTTCATGTACCTACTCCCACCTTTTGGTAGGGAACCTTTAGGTCAAACTCAAGAACCTTTGAACTTGCATCATGGTGTAGTTGAACCATCTCTCTCATGGGTAGTTCAACCAGATCTGTCCCTTGACAAAACTCTTTCTTTCTCATGTCATCTGGGTAAGACAATCTACCATGCCCCATATTGCATGTTGATCTTCCTTGGTCCAGGGGAGACTTACAACATCCATAGTTATGAACTCCCTTTCTCTTTTGGAGACTCTTTATCCTTTATATCAATGCACTGGGTTATTGGTGTTCATCCTTCTCCCTCAGCTTGCATGGCCATATACCACATGCAACTTTATCTTAGGCATCTAAAGTACTACTGTCACTTATTATCTTGGTAGTACCACGGTGTATGGTGATCTTCAATCATGATTTCCTATATGTCATGATTCCTCAAGATTGATTCCTTAGAAACCTTAAACCACTCTAGTCGGGGTTTCATCACCCTCCTTTCCAAAGAAGTGCATTTGAGGCTCTACAACCATCCTTTTATTGCATCAAGGCCTAGGTTGGCTAACCAAACAATCATTAACTTGTTCAACAAATCTCATTACATCTGAGTATTAGCCAAACATATCTCCTTTCCAAACTTAGGGTTAGCCTAACAACCTCTTCTAGCTTCTAGCCAAACTAGTCAGATAGATCTCAACCAGAGCATCCATTACCACTTCACATCCTTAGGTTTTAGGTAACATTGAAGACATACACTTCATGTCTTTCACTTATCCTATCAAACTCGAACTCTAAGTCTATCTTCATCAAGAAAACTCTGAGCTCATTCCTTTGGTTTTCAAACTCAACTTTGTATAACTCATTGCTCATTCTAAAAACATCCTTATAAGGTGACTACCTCATTCCTCTTAGTGTGTGCAAACCATCCATGTATCATTCACTTTACTAGGGTATGTTATCTTCATTGTCCCCATATCTCGTGGCAACATTCCAACCCACATCATCTTTATCCTTGGTGTATGGCATGCGTACTGTCCTATCTCTCACTCCCATAACAAGAGGAAATAAGCATTTGGCTATAGTTCAAATACAGAGTTCTTCCTGTTCCAAGAGTAGAGATGGTACATCCCACCTTGCCTGTACATCTTTAAATCTAAGTTGAAACGTGTTGTTTATTCCTCTATATTACAATCATCTTGCTATCAAAGTTACCTCCATGGAAAACTGGTTTCGAACCTACTTGGGTCACCACACAATCCTTGGTAATTTCCTCTAGGTCTATAGGGTGCCGACACTTTTAGGGTCATCCCTCTTCCCTTATGCATCCAAAGAGTGACCTACTCATCTGCCCTTTGGGACCCATGAGTTCATGAAGGTGATCAATCTCCTAACCCATGGCCCTCAGACAATGATAGGTTTTACCTCCCGACCCTATGGTCATGTGCAACTAGGGAATTAGGCAACTCCTACTTCCATCGGTCTTATCCCTACCTGATCCTAGGACAGAATTAGGATTCTCTTATAGTACATGTTTAACTTAGAACCTTACCCAAGCCTTCATTACCTCTCTCTCTGCATTCATGGGATGACTTTCATCCTTTCATAGGGGTCATGGTGACCTGCCTACCTTGGTCATGCCCCATACCGGTTACCTCCATGGTAACACATCCACATGCACTTAGAGATGGATATCTATGGGTCTACAGTTTCATTCTCATACCATGTACTTTTCACTTAGCTTCTCAAGACCCTATGAGACCTCTTTAGATTAACTTAAAACAACAAAACTGATATACACCCTACCAAAGGGTCCTTCTCCCAGGATGGGAGGAAAACTTCACCTTGATAACAAAGGTCACAAACATCCTTATGTCTAGGGTTTACATCCATATGAGCATGCTTGACCCTAGAAAGACATTAAGGCACAAGCAGACCACCTACTGAACCATGATAGGTTATACTTGTTCTCGTCCTCCATCATTGGATCAAGATCATACCTTCCCATGTCATCAACTTACTATGAAGGGTTTTTCATACATACCTTAAACTTAAGGGGTTTCAATTTCCTCTATATGAAGAGTACCATGCTCGAACTATATAAACTCAAAACTCATCATGAGCATCGGGTAAACACTTCCCCTCTTTGGCCTAAGAACCCTAGGTTTTCTTTTTTGATGTTCACCTACCTAATCAACTTTTTAACCATGAACCAAGCATGTATAGGGTATGACATGCACTTCCATAACCATTTTACCTCGGGGTTGAGTCCTCCTCACGATCATCCAACAAGGTACAAGGCCTCACAACCTGCTTACTAAACCTCTCCAGGTCTAAGGAACTCTTCTCCCTATCTCAGGAGGTAAACACCTATACCCTAGGCACAGAGGTACCAAAAGACTCATCCTCTCTCTAGATTTTGGTTCCTCGCATGGCAACCAAGATATCCTCAACCTTCAGGGATCAAGCATGAGGAAACCATTATCGTCCACTTAGGTCGCATCCTCCTCAACTCCTCACTATTCCTCATATCTTGGAGTCTAGGCTTCCAACCTTCTTGCATGGGTCCTTCTTTCTATCTCTAGAGCTAAATCCACATCCAAACTTACTACTAGAGGTCCTATCTCCATGAAGGATGAAGCTCACAAGCATACCACTACATGGGTGAAGCCTATATTCAAGCTTATGTTTTCTCAAGGTTATCCGTAGCTCTATATGCTTATCTCATAGGCTATTCCCTCATACTCTCCTGGCGAGGGTTTCAACCTATTGCTCGCACTACTGACACATTCTGGGTGCCTATTATGCCCATATAATCTCATGGGGTTTCTATAGGTTCTTCTCTATCCTCATCAATGAAGGAGCTATCCTTCACTCAATCATGCACGACCCTTCCCATGGTTGGGTTGCCAGAGGTACTAGGTCATCCAACCTCTCACGGCTCATACGTCATCCAGGGCATGTCCATCCAAACACCTAGTCTAACTCATCACACCATCTCTCTCTCTAACCTTCACTTAGGGTTAGGGTTAACACCATCCTTAGAGGATGTGCCAGGTCTCTACTTGTAATGGAGATCTCTATCTGCAAGACTAACTCTCTTTATTTATCCTCTTGACAAGGAGGTCTAGCCTCATGTCTCTTCTGAGGGCATGACAACTTATGTCATATGACCTAAGCATGTATGTATCCTTTAGTTTACGTTAAATCTATTAAGCTTATGTCCATGACATCTTATTTACATACTTTTCATTAATTTGGTGGAGGATTCCTTAGACCTTATTAACCTTACCCATACCTCAAGAGGGTGAGGAGAAGAGAGAAAACCCTAATCCTTAAGGTCCTTAATAGAATTTGTGATGAGAAGGGATGAATAAGATGAGAAAGACCTAAAGGTATCTTATTTCAATTCATACCCTAAGACTTTTGCCAGGAAGTCACACGGATCCAAGAGTCCTCATATTCCGTCTAGCGGTGCAGAGGAAAATATTGCCATCCCTCAGTCGTGATCCTTTTCTAGACACCTCCGTCTTTCAGATCATCCTCTAATAACTCCCTTGGGTTCTATGGAGTTTGTAAAATTTAATAATTATTAATGGTTAAGTGAGGAACCTACACTCTGATACCAAATGTAACGACCCCACCTTCCGGTAACCCCCAATTAAGGAAGACCGAGTGGTTAAAGATGCACACATAATTTCCGGATCAAAGGTTCGACAATTAACCAAGAACAATTATTAAATTTTAACAGACGAAACTGGAAAGCTGTAAGAAAATAAACTTTTGCATACCTTTTGAAAACTTGGATCTCTAAACTTCTATCCACATATGAATTCTACTCTAACTAATCCTCCTGGTATTTTAATTCATATATTTCACAATATGATGATTTACTATTTGTCCTTTTGGCTTTGTACCTAAAACACCGACAAACAAAACGTCGGTCAACATAAAGTTGGTATGTGGGGGAACCAATAATCGTGCAATTATTCATAACAATGTATTGCAACCAATTACCATTTAACAAACAATTTTACATTTTAAATATAACTGCGTGATCCATGCATTCCCTATCCTCTGCGCTGTCCCTGTAGTGGACCTGGATACTACTTTCCTTATAGTAGCTCCCCATTCAACCCCTCATGGTCCCACCTATAGGTGAACCGGTTTCTAGGGTTGAGTCACATGGCACTACCCGTAAGTAGCCCACTCCTTAACTCATGGCATGCTAAAGGGTCTCATGGCACTACACTTGGTAGCCCAATTTCTAACCCACGATAACCTAGACCTTACTCGAGGTTACCCCTTTTTAGCCTTTACAAGCCACAGAGTTGGATTCGGATCTAAGCCAGTTATATATATATATATATATATATATATATATATATATATATATATATATATATATATATATATATATATATTCATGGTGATAATCATAGTCACTTTATAGTTGCATGAAATAAAAGGCATCCAAAAATTATTTTCAAGCAACTGATAAACACGTTCGGAAATTGTCGTGAAATTAAAGTGATTATTCATAAGCGTAACCACATACCTGTTCAGTAGATTTCTCAAGCTAATATCAATTCCAACCAAGAAAGTAATCCAAGCAAGTAATTCAACCACATAATCAAGAATCTTGAAAAACACATGTACTCTATTTACTACACACTTTATCATGATTCTTTCTATTCAACTTGAAATCGCTTCCTTAGGTTTCCATATCCATTTTAGGGTTTCATTTTGCATTTAGGGTTTCACTTCATTTACTATTTTAAACCCTATATCTGTTCAATTACTTACAAACCCTAATTCAGATTAAAGGCACACTTAAACATTAATTAAGCCCATTATGCCTCTTTTATGTTAAAACTACCATTTTTATCCTTTTAATCCATTGCAAGATCATTATACTCATTTATCATCAATTCATAGTTCATTATGGCCTAATTCACAAATGAAATCTATGTATCATTAAATCCACCTTTTATTCATTAGAAAACCCTAGTTACTATATTAAGGGTATTTACCCATAATTAGGAATCTTTGTACTCAAAATAGATTAGAACCATCATATCTTAGCTTTGTACATGAATTTGACCAATTAAAATCATTAAGGATCATAATTACCACAGTTAGGGTTCAATGTTCATTAAATCATATGGAACCCTAAATTAATCAAATTATGCATGAAGATCATCCTTTTAGATCTAATATGCCCTTTTTATTAACAATAGGTTAATGTCTATTTTAAACACTCACATAACCCCTTTCTAATTCATTAGTCATCAAAGGTTAGGGTTTTTCATTTATTAAACTATTGAATATAGCATCTTGATATATTTCTTGAATCAAAAGCGGAATTAGGCTTCAACAATAATTTCTTTGTGTTCCTCTCATTCTGAGGATCAATTTCATATATTACTTGTCCTAATCGGAGTTACCAATATTTAATTACGAATTTAGAAAGATTTCACTTACTTGGGCCAATCAGGACACACCACGTCGCCTATCCCATGCAAAGCGGGTCAATTTGGAAAATATAACGGAATTACCGTTCTACACTCGCTTAAGTCAGCCGTTGCTTCAGCCCGCGAAGGGAAAAATGGTCCAATGGACGTATCTTCTTCTTCCTCAGATCAACAGCAGCAACGTCACCCTAGCTACCAAGGGCGCAACTCATCCCTCCCTTTACTGACCTCGACGGCCACCAGGGATGGGGCCGTTGCCTCTGCTGCCCCCTGGCGCACACAAAGTGCCTCCAAGCCGTGGCCAAAATGGCCGCTCATGAGCGAGATCCACCCTCTTTTGCTACTGTGATTCCTATAGTTCTGTAGACCTTTGGCAAGAGCTACTCGAGGACAAGGGTGGGGGTATGGTAGCCGATCCATCCTGGGGTTGATGTGGAAGCTTGCTGCTTCCATCAAGACCACAACACCACCCTTCCTTGCTCTGGGGATAGTACTACACACTCGTTAGGGTTTTTCTTGCAAGAATCCAGAAGAAGGGAGAGAGGGGTGCGTGGGATCTCTCTGGGCTCGGCCCTAGGTTGTACCTCTTATATAGGGGAGGGTAGATAGACCCTAGGATGCTCATCCAAGAGAAATAAAATTCTCTCTCATAAGGAATTCTATTACTTCCATAAGAAGTAATCTTCTCTCTCCTACTTATTTTCTTGTTTATCCATATGCTCTGGTTATTAGGAAATTCGAGAATTATCTCTTTTAATATCCTTGCTCTTGGCTTTTAATTCATTGGCCTCAAAATTATATATCTCCTTAAGTAGGAAATACTTCCTTTTCATCAATATTACATAATCCATTAAGTATGTATTCCCATTATCTCCTTATTTTCTATTATTGGTATTTTTCTCTTTCTTTTCCTCATTGGGACTCCTTAGATCCCAAGAAACTCAAATAACTCGAAATTCCTTTTTAAGGAATACTCATTATCCTTCTAAATGCATCAATATGAATTATTTCACATTATCTTATTTATTTCTCATTAAAATATCTCTTTTTGAGGATTTCTCTTTATTTCTCTTTTAATTTCCTCCTTGGTATTCCTTTTAACATTAGGAATCCTTGGGATACGAAATTCCACCAAGGATAACTCAATTCTACCTCTTTTCACTTGTTTTCCACATTTTACCATTGTTTTCAATTTCTTTCTTAATAAAGAAATACATAATTCATCTTTTCTTTTCTTATTGCCTTTTCTTTGCAACTTTGGACTCCTTGGAATCCAAGGCACCCAAGAGGCACGAAATCTCTTTTGGATTTTTCTTCTACAGGTTTCCATCTCATTCTTTTCTCAAAAACTCAATTATTCATTTACTAATTGAATTTTCTTGTTATTTGGGCCCAATAGCCAATAAATCTCACAACACAATCATCAAGGCTATTGTAAACAAAATCCATTTATTCAAAACAAATCATATATTTATTTGTTCAAAAATTGTTAATATGAGAAATTACATTTCTCGTCAAATGAACCCAAAAATTGGGGTTGTAACAAGGACTCGGGCAAGAAGGTTGGAAGCTTAGACTCTGAGATATGAGGAATAGTGGGGATGATGAGACCTAAGTGGATGGCGGTGGTTGCCTCATGAATGATCCCTGGAGGCTGATGGTATCTTGGTTTCCTTTAGAGGAACTAAACCCCAGAGAGAAGATGAGACTGTCGGTACCTCTGTGCTTGTGGTATAGGTGTTTACCTTCTAGGGTTAAGCAGAAGAGTTCCTTAAAACCATGAAGAGGTTTAGTAACATGTTGTGAGGCCTTATACCTAGTTGGTTGTCCTTGAGAAGGACTCCACTCTGGAGTGTTGCTCGAGTAGAAGGATGCCAGGAAGTTCATGTCATACGTTGTACATGTTTAGTTTGGGGTTAAGAGGTTGAGCAGATAGTTGGACATCAGAAAAGTGAACCTAGGGTTCCTAGACCTAAGAGGAGAAGTGGTGTACCTGATGATCATGAGGAGATTTGAGTTTTTATAGATTCGAGCATGGCACTCCTCATGTTTAGAGGAAAGGGAAACCCCTTAAGTTTAAGGTACGTTTGATGAACCCCTCACAGTTAAGTTGGTGACATGGGAAGGTATGTTCTTAGTCTAATGTTGAGGAATGAGAACAAGTATGACCTAGCATGGTTTAGTAGGTAGTCTGCTTGTACCTTAGTAGATTTCTAGGGTTAAGCATGCTCATGTGGATGCAAACCCTAGACATAAGCACGTTTGTGACCTTTGTTATCAAGGTGTAGTTTCCTCCCATCCTGGGAGAGGGACCTTTTGTAGGGTGTATACCAGTTTTGTTGGTTTAAGGTAACCTAAAGAGGTCTCATAGGATCTTGAGAAGCTAAGTGAAAAGTACATAGGATGAGAATGAACCTGTAGACCCATCTCTAAGTACATGTGGGTGTGTTAGCATGGAGGTAATTGGTATGGGGCCTGACCAAGGTAGGCAGGTCGCCATGACCCTTATGAAAGGATGAAAGTCATCCCAGGAATGCAGAGAGAGATGATGGAGACTTGGGTAAGGTTCTAACTTGGACATGTACTATGTTAGAATCCTAAGTCTATCCTAGGCTCAGGTAGGGATAAGACCGATGGAAGTAGGAGTTGCCTATTTCCCTAGTTGCACATGACTACAGGGTCGAGAGGTAACAACTATCATCGTATGAGGGTCATGGGTTAGGACATTGATCACCTTCATGAACTCATGGGACCCAAAGGGAAGATGAGTAGGGAACTCTCTGTATGCTTAAGGGAAGAGGGATGACCCCAAAAAGTGTCGGCACCCTATAGACTGAGAGGAGATGACCAAGGATTATGTGGTAATACAAGTACGTTTGAGACCAATTTTCCATGGAAGTAACTTTGATATCTAGATGATCATGATGTAAGGCATATGTTGCACATTTCAACTTAGATTTGAAGCTGTACTGGCAAGGTGGGATGTACCATCTCTACTCTTGGAATGGGAAGAACTTTGTATTTGGAATGCAGCCAAATGCTTATTTCCTCTTGTTATGGGAGTGAGAGATAGGACAATATGCATGCCATACACCAAGGATAAAAGATGATGTGAGTTGGAACATTGCTAGGAGGATAGAGATGATAACATACCCTTGTGGAGTGAAAGATACATGGATGGTTTACAAACACTAGGACAGTTAAGGTAGTCATCTTGTGAGGATGTTTTTATCATGAGCTATGTGGAATTTGCAAGTTATACAAGGTTGAGTTTGATAACCAAAAGATGAACTCTAAGTTTTCTTGTGCATGATAGACCTTAAGTTTGAGGTGAGATGATAAGTGGAATACATGGAGGTGTATGTCTTCAACAATACCTAATACATAAGGATGTGAAGTGGTAATGGGTGCTCTTGTTGAGAGGAAACTATCTAGTTTAGCTAGAGGCTAGAAGAGGCTGTTAGGATAGCCCTAAGTTGAAAAAGGAGATATGCTTGGCTAACACTCATGTGTAACGAGATATGTTAATCAAGTTAGTGGTTGTTTGGCTAGCCTAGGCCTTGGTGCAATAAAAGGATGGTTGTAGAACCTCAGATGCACTTCTCTGGAAAAGAAGGTGATGAAACCCCAACTAGAGTAGTTTAGGGTTTCCGAAGAATTAATCTTGAGGAATCATGACATATAGGAGATCATGATTTTAAGATCACCATACACCGTGGTACTACGAAGATAATAGGTGACATTAGTACTTTGGATGCTTAAGATGAAGTTGCACGTGGCTTGTCGCCATGCAAGCCAGAAGGTGAAGGACAAACACCAGTAACCCGATAAGTTGATAAAGAGGATAAAGAGTCCTCGAGAGGGAATGGGAGTTCATCACTATGGATGTTGTGGTAAGTCTTCCCTAGACCAAGGATGGTCAAGATGTAATATGGGTTATGGTAGATCGCCTTACCTAGATGACATGAGAAAGAAAGAATGTTTTCAAGAGATGGATCTGGTTGAACTACATATGAGAGAGATGGTTCAACTAACCATGATGCGAGTTCAAAAGTTCTTGAGTATAACCTAAAGATTCACTTCCATGTGGTGGAAGTAGATACATGAAGAACTCAATATTAGTACAACTTATCACCCCTAACTAATGGTTAGTATAATTTAGACTGGAGGGTCTGATGATTGCATGTGTGCTTTTTCAGGGTGATACATGGAGACAGTTCTTGTCCTTTGTAAGATGTGATGATAACCACCATAGCCAATATTGGGATGTAAAGAAGCTCTGTAAGGGAGGTTGTGTTGGTCACCACTTCATTAAGATGATATTGGTGAATGGACCTCACGAAGGTCAGAAAAGGACCACAGTGTGTGTAGATGAAGTCGCTTTGATTGTGTAATGGCTAAAGAAAGCCCAGGGGCAACATGAGTCATGAGCTGATGCGAAGCAGACTGACATGCAGTCACTGTGGGAGAGTATGTGATGTGAAATCCGACCCCTCTAAGTTACAGCTGAGAAAACTGAGTTCCTGATATATGGGTCCATTTGAGATGGATTAGTGGAGATGGTTGTGTTTAGCCCTACCCCTCAGGATAACATGATGTATAATGAGTCTGATCTAGAGCACTATGTGAGGTACCCAAGCAATGTGATGAGCAATGAACTGATTCATCTTTATGAGAGGTTGAAATGTCCTGAGTCACCTATGAGGGTACGATCTACTAAGGTAAAAAAGAACTCAGATGGAAGAATATGAGATGATGAAGATTCTTGGGAAGCACCATGGAAAGGGTGAGGCCACATGGGAGCCATGATGGACATAGGAAAGTCTTATCCTACATTGTTTGTTTGTTTGATGGAATGTTGAGGACAAAATTCTTATAAGAGGGGAAGGATGTTACAACCTCAATTTTGCATGTGTTTTCATAATTGAAATGTAATGATTTTGTTAATATGGACTTAATAAAAAAGGTGGTATGCTTTGCTTCAAAGAATGGATTTCTTTTCAAATCTCCCTTTTGAGAGAAATTCCATGGTTCCTATTAGTATATTAATCCAATAATGGATATAAAAGATAAGAAAATAAGAAAAGTCCAAATAATGGAAAAAGTTACATGATAACGGATATTAAGCAAAGTATTCATGAGAAATACTTGGAAATATCTAGAAAGTGGCATTAATGGCCACAATTGCATAAGATTCGTTTACATATGATTTCTAATCAAAGAAATATGAAAAGAGGAAAAAGGAGGGAAAAGATAAAGAGAAATCCTTGAAAAAAATCTTTTAGTAAATAAATAAGTAAGATAATGAGAAATTGAGGATGTGGATGCATCTAGAAGGATAATAAGAATCCTTCAAAGAGGATTTCAAAATCTTAGGCTTTCTTGTGGGTCCAAGGTTTCAAAAAGAGAGAGAGATAAATCAAAAGAAAAACAAGAAATAAACAATTAACCAAGAATATTTTAAATAAAGAATATAACACAAGAAATAAAGACATAAGTGAGGGTTTGGTCATAATGAAGGATATTTCGAATCCCACTTTATTTCTTAGATTGCATGGAATATAAATAATGGGAAATAAGAAAATAAGAAAGAGAAAAGATATGAGAAAGAAGCCTAATTGAGTAATATATTTCACCTAAAGAAAAGGCACGTTTGATTTCAGATAATGAGCCCAATTTTGGCAGAGAGGTATATTAAGTCATTACTAAGTTTCCCTTAAAGTTTGGGATTAATTGGACACTCGGTTTGAGAGTTATGACTTTTACAAGTTTCCCTAAAGTATTGTGATTATAGCGAATGTCACATAATTTTTCTGATTTAAGTGAAAATAATAGAGACGATGCCAGCTGTCAGATTTAGATCCGACGCCAGTTGTGCATCTCCTTCCTAAAATCTAAGAAGGAAAGGGTTGTGAGAACTGAGGGACCTTTCCCTCGATTTTCCTCAAAATCCTTTGCATGTGCAAACATGGAAAGGGCATGGATGGATTTAGGATAAGATTCCGAACCATTTACACCCTAGTTTCTCGCGCATTGGAGGCATCTAGAAGAAATGTGCAAATCGCTTAAAATATAAGTGATGGCCAAGGGTTGGGAACCCTAGAAATTTACCCCCAATCCTATAAATACTACCCCCTCTCAACTCCTCTCACCCTCACAAACCCGAGCGACATCTTCCCTTCTTGTTTCATGCCCTATCCTGCTGGGAACGCCTTTCTCTAAAGAGCTCCTCGTCGCGGCATCATCGCATTAGATTTTTCCTTGGGTCACCCTTCATAGTGCCCATTAGTCGTTCTATAAAGACCACCTTCTCAATCCCGAGCTTGGTGTCTGAGGTCACCACTCATGGTGCCCATTGGTCTTCCCTCCTGGGCTTGACCTTCTTGCATCATCCATCAGGGTGGTATGTAGGTGCGAGAATACACACTTATTTTACAATTGTGATAATCATAGTGACTTTATAATTTGCAAGTATGAACATCCAAACTGATAGATTGCATTCAATGCGATTAATCATCCTGGAAACCTTTAGGAAAACTAATGTGATTAACCATAATTAACCACATACATGTCAGGTTGATTTGAGACATAATTAATCCATTCAATGCAAGAAATCCAATAGGCAAGCAAGAACACAAAGAGATCCTAAAATATGCATACAATTTTTTATCATTGATCATGCCATCAAGATCTATTAAACCTAGCTCGCTTCCTAGGGTTTCTTGTCCACTTTTAGGGTTTCTATTACAACTAGGGTTCCTCTTCATTTTTACTATTTTAAACCCTAATTTTATACAATTACTCACAAACAATAATTATCTCATCTATTCTTCACGAAAGATATTAAGGTTACCTTTTAACAACATACTACCTTAATTTTGGATTAAGGGCATAATTAAATGTCCATTAAGTCTATTATGCCTCTTTTACATTAAAACTACCATTTTTGTTCTTTTAGTTTATGACAAGATCATTAGGCCTAATGATCATCTTTGGTTCCTTTCGGATTAACAACTCATAGTTCATCATGATCTAATTCACATATGTACTCTATTTATCATTAATTCCATCTTTATCCATTAGAAAAACCCCAATTTCCATATTAAGGGTATTTATCCACAATTAGGAACTTTTATACTCGAAAAAACTTAGAACCATTATATCTCAGCTTGATTCATGAATTTGAATAATTAAAGCCATTAAGAGTCACAAATACTAACTTTAGGGTTCCAAGTCCCATTAAAGCTCATTTATGTACATGAAACTCTAAATTAAACTAATTACATGTAAAGTTCATCCTTTTTGTTCTTAATGTACCTTTTTATAATTAACAAGTTAATATCAACTTTAATCATCCATAAAACCCTTCTAAATACATTAATCATCTCAAAATAGGGTTTCTTAATCATTAATACATTAAAGTTGATAACTTCCACTACTTTTCGTATTGCAAGAGGAATTGGCTTCTAAAACTATTTTTAATGGATTCCTCTCATTTTTCTAAGCAATTTTCATATGTTATACACATTCATCCGAGCTATGAAAACAATATATGATTTTTGCATTATATACTTACTTGGACCAATCATCGAACGCCACGTGTCCCTTTCCATGCATCACGTAGCCACGGACAAAAACATAAATAAATGACCCTTTTGCCCCCATTTGAGTTGTTGGCCCTTTAATACACGGAGGGGTATAACCGTCCGACGCAACTTGGTCGTCTTCCACCTTGCGGAACCCTACGATGTCATTGTAGTAGTGATCGGGCGTGGCCCTACCGCCCTCTCCCAACCTCGATGACCACCAGGGGTGGTCCCCCTACCTCTGTCGCGCCCCCTTGTGCACGACAAAGCCTTCAACTCATGGCTATGGTGTCTGGGCTTCACTCCCGCAAGGCCTGCATATACGAACAACCAACGGCCACTCTGCTGGCGTCGCATAGGTGCAGATGGCGGTTCCGCCTCCCTCCGACATCATGGGTGAATCCTGCCTCCATCATCCCTCCTTCCCCGCCCCTCATCGCTCTAGGGGTTGCGTTCCTCCCTTGGTTAGGGTTTCAATGAGTGCATGGTTGGAGAAGAGTGCGAGACGAGGAAAACTTGAGGTTGTGGATCCATCCCTTATATAGGGATAAGTAATAACATCCTAGCATGCCTACCCACGAGGAGAACAAGTCCCCTTATCTATAGGAAATCTCCTTTCTTTGTTTACAAATGGTATCAGAGCCAATTCCCCTCTAGTAGGTGGGGCCCACATGGGCCTTTGGCATTCCAGTCTTTGAGCCATGCGGTCCAAACATGTTGGAAAGGGCTATCCAAGTTGATGGAGCCACCCATGCGTTGGTAGTGTCCAGGCATGTTGGAAAGGGCTATCCGAGTTGATGGAGCCGCCCTTGCATTGGTAGTCATGATCGGGAGCTGGGCGTACATGGGACATTTGGGTCTATGCTGAAATGGGGAAAGATTACGCAGCCATATAATTGAGCCTTGATGAGGACGTCAAGAGTCTAAGTGGGGGAGATTGTAACGTCCCAGGATTTGAGGCCTTGGATAAGACGATCTTAAAAGAAATGATTGGACTACCCATATCACCAAGGTGCACCTCCTTTTTCGGGAGCCCATCACTAAGAACTCCATAGTTAAGCGTGCTCATCTTGGAGTAGTACTGGGATGGGTGACCTGTCGGGAAGTTGATCCTAGCATGCGCGTGAGTGAGGACAAAGCGTGCAGTTAAGGCTACACTACTACAAAAACAACATTCAGTGTCACTTTTCTGGGCGTCGGTTATTTACCAAAACCGATGCCTATAATATTCAACGTCGGATATTTAGGATCCCCGACGTCTATATTCGAAGACCAGCCAAACACGGGTACCACTTTGTATTTAGTGTTGGCTGGGTAACACAAACCGACGCCTAAAATCACCTGCGAAATCCAATTTTTGAGCGAAATTTTTTTTGCCCCAAAGTAGCACATACAACGTCGGTGTCTTAACTAATAACCGACGCCGATATAAGATGGAAATTTGCACAAAAAGTTCCAATATAGACGTCGGTTATCCTTTTGAAAGCCGACGCTGATAATGGTTCCCACCAAATAATTTAGGGCAAAGATTGTCTAATTGGACGTCGGTCTTTTAATATCAACCAACTCTTAAAGGTAAACGGTGTCGGTGTTACAGATAATCGATGTTGTTGACAAACTTAATAGACCTGTATCACTCGTCTCTTCCCCTTCCTCCCTGTTTCATTGCGATAGTTTGCTGTGATCGTCGCTCACCTAAAATTGCCCGACGATCGCTGCCGCCGCCGGTCTGCTCTGCTCTGCTGCTGCCGCCGGTCTACTGCTTCTCGCCGCCGTCGGTCTGCTCTGCTGCCACCGCTGCCGGTCTGCTCTGCTGCCGCCGACGGTCTACTGCTGCTCGCCTGCTCACCTACTCGCCTGCTCGCCGCCACTGCTGCCGCCGGTCGCCGCCTCTCTTCTCCACGCTAGCTCCAGGTAGCCCTAGCATCTTTTCTTCCTTCTCTGTATCTCCTTACCAACAGCAAGCACGGCCTTGGCTGTGTTGGCCTACCATGGCCGTGCTGGACAGCACAGCCGTCGTAGGCCAACACAGCCACGGCCGTGCTTGCTGTTGGTAAGGATATGAAAAAATCTTTATGTAATGCTTTATGTAAATCCTAGGATACAAACAAATCTTTTGCTTGCATATATTTGTGTTTCTAATCCTAGTGTTTGACCTAATTCAGTAAATTTTGATGCATGTTGAAATAAGATTTAAACTTGTCCATTCTAGCATCCTAATTTGATTTGATTAAACCCTAACATTGATGAAATCCTAACATCAATTGTGATGAAACCCTAACATTAATTGTGATGAAACCTTAACATGTACCTATCTATTATTGTGTTTGTTGGCCTAGAAACCCATCCAAGATTTACTCATTAGGAGTAAATCTTGGATAGTCCCCGGTTTGGGACTATTCTTGAACACCTAATCTCACTTAGGATGTAAGTGTATAATGTGTATTGGGTTTTCAAGAAAAATTTTGTAGCATTTCCCCATTTGTTCTCTAAGTACATATGTACTTAGAGAACATCGGGGAAATGCTGCTAAAATTTTCTTGAAAACCCAATACACATTATACACTTACTAGTGAGATTAGGTGTTCAAGGATGGGATAGGTGGTACACATTTATTATATATCATAATGACATCACATGTGTTTATGCCCTGAATTTCACTACTACAGTACATGTCTTTGGAATCGGTTGTTTATGCCCTTTTGTTGTTGCCAACTCCATAAAATATTGAAGTTAATGATGACTTATATGTGCACGGAGATCACAATGAAGGATTGTTAATTGATAAAAGATCATAATTTTAGAGGCATGCATGTTTATATTTTTTCATTGAAGCTAAATGTTTGCTTTTTTAATATCAATATCATTTTCAGATTCGATGTTTCATTATCTTCTAGTTAATACAAATGCTAAATGTTTGCCTTTTTAATGACATTTTCAGATGGCTGACCATGATGAGCATGATGTCCATGATGAGCATGAAGTCCATGATGAGCATGCTATCCATGATGAGCATGGCCAAGATACCAATGTAAGTTCTAAAAACATATCCTTTATTTCTATAAAATTCATTATCTTCTAGTTATGTCATATATCCCATATTTCTATATTGGGCTAATTCAGTGTGTTTATTTTTGTCAAATTTTAGGTGCATGATGCACATGTACCCACTGAAGCACTGGAGGAACTTGATGCACATCACCAAAAACTTAACAAGAAAAGGGGCATCACTATGTTGAAGAAGTTAATAGCGCTAAGTGGCAATGGATCCAGATTGGTTGTGGAGTTTGATAATGGAGGAAATGCAATTGGAGTGAACCACAATAATTTTGTAAACTATCTTGGGGTTGTCACTCGAAGCCATTCTGGTGTTAAGTATGATAATTGGCATAAAGTTCCTCAGGAAAAGAAAGACTTGATATGGAAGGATTTATGCGTGAGTTATTATTATTTGCAATTCTATTTTGTAGACAACAAATTCTATTATTTGCAATTCTATTTTTGGATACTAGTTAATAAGAATTCTATTTTACAGAATCTGTTTGCATTGGATGAGAAGCTGCATTGTAAAAGCGTGATGCAACACATACGCTGGAAAGATCCTAAGGAACTATAGGACAAATCTCAACAGAGAATACATAAAAGATGGTGATAAGAAGAAGAAGTCAGCCCTTGAACAGTGGAACTTCTTGGACAAAGAAGATTGGGACACATTTGTTGCTTCAAGAAAATCAGAAGAATTCAAGGTATTAGGCGTCACTCCCAATTTAATTAATATACGTTGTATTCACCTATTCAAGATTAACATTTAGTGCTACTAACCAAATCATTAATGTGCATACTAACTAGGCCCTCAGTGAGGCGCAAAAAGCAAGGCCTGCACTGAATGTGCATGACCACACTATGGGTCCAAAGGGCTATGCAAGCGTTCACCAAAGACTACAGGCGGAGTCTGCTACTACTCAGGAGTCCTCTACTACATGTGCCACACCAAGAGCGGGACTTTCACAAGAAGAGGTAACCTATTCTTTTTTTAGAATGTTACTGCAAAAGGAAATTCAATAATAAGAAGCTAATGTTTCTTTTATCCATGTATAGGAGAATAAGAGAGTCGAGGATATAGTTGCTAAGTAGGTCAATGATATAGTTGCTGAGAAGGTCAAGGAAGAAATAGTGCGGTGGTAGGCATCTCAGGCTTCCAATCAGCCTATGGCGACCCACTCTTCTCCTGATGCACAGACTTAGAGTAATCCTCTAGACCCTCCGCCTAACACGTCTACTGTAAGTATTGTTTATGACATCGTAGCTAGTCTTTTCAAGATGATATGTTTTCAATATGATATGTATATATGTATAATATTCTTTATGAAAATTTGTAGTCATTGAAGCCATGCCGCATAAGAATACAAGACTGTGTTGTTGCAGAGGCGCAGGCTTACCCATCCCTTCCTGGGGCAACATTTCACATGACTCCAATGCCAGAGGGCTACATTCGTGTGAGCCCGATATGTGTATTGCCTGATTGGAGGGAAGCTACATTGCCATATCCCCACCCAGATATTGATACACTTGCTGATGCAGAAGGCAGGGTGATATTGTGGCCCAAAGCAGATGTCGTCTACACTACTGAAATTTTAAGATAAATTTACATTACTTTAGATTGTTAATGTGTATATATGAGGTCAACTGATCTGAAATTATATATACAGGTTAAAAAGAAGACACCCGGAGCACCTAGGCCTCCACCTCCACTTCCTGCATTACCAAGTTGAGTTCCAACTGACCTAAAATACCCGTTAGGTACTGCTTGTAGGGGAATGGCATGTTGGCTACGGGCACATAATATACGTTGCCCTATAATTGTTTCTTTAGAAGCAAATTATGCAGGTCAATCATACGAAAGCTCTTTATTTATACAAGATATTATTGAGCTGTTTATGTATGATTGGCTGAATATATCAATAACAAAGACATGGATAAGGTGACATCTTGTTTATACATCCATATACCTTGTGTAAGATCCAGTGATCTAGTTTCTTATATATTAATGCATATGTAATACATGTTTTGCAGCTACTTAGTCGAAAATCAATGCAAACAATTTGTATTTGATCATGTGGGATTTTTGATTCCATCATTGATTAGTATGGTAGCTAAAGACCCTGATAGTGTTCAACAATATTGTATAGATGCTTTTACAATTTTCGGTCAGCAAAAGAAGATGATAATAATAGCTCCATTCAATGTCAAGTAAGTTTACTTTATTTATAATTTGGACTTAACAAAATTCCATTTTTATTGTGGATTTTGAGTTATTAATTTTTAACTTTTTTACCTCTAGCGGTAGGCATTGGGAGTTACTAGATATTCTCCCCGAGACATTCACTATTTATTATCTAGATCCTGCGGGGAGTACATTGAATACTAAAATTGGACACGTAATGAGAATGCCATCATTCTGGTGAGACATATTTCATTTTTATATTCGTTAACATCTGTTATTAAATTACTATTTAATTATGAAATTTACTGTGTTACATTAACATGTAGGGGTTTAGATGCATTCAAAAATGCTGGAGGAAAAGTGAAACGACCGTCTCGCAAAAACAAGATTAACTAATGCGGAAGCAAATTATTTGCAGCGGAATTACTGAAAATCACTAAAAATTAAAACTTTTTGCAAAGAGATCCATTCACAGGAAAACTCTTTCATTCAGAACCAAAGCAAAACTTTACATCCTAGTTCACAAGTACACGACCTGTACAATTCCTTTTCAAGGATTACAACATTGACTACCCTATTACAAATATACACAGGTGGTATAAAAACTTTGAGGCACTATGCCAAAACTCCGATTGAATCATTTAAAACTCCGAGGACCTGAGAGTACAGAGACGACACATAGGACTACTATCTATATGACTAGACAGACAATATCTCCACCTGAGATCTGATTGTTGTCCTTGTTGTTGCTACTGCTCTTTTTCTGATCTTAGGGATTTCCTTCCTTGCCTCCCATGCATACCTAAAAAATGTTTTCCATGGGGGTGAGACAATTGAAAAATTGCCCCAGCGAGAGATATAACTCTCCGCCAAAACATTGTTATTGCAGTTTATTAAATTAAAACTGAGCAGGGGTTACTTTTACCTTATCAGGCAGAATTATTCATCATAGAATAGAATAAGATAATCTCCTAATCTCAAGGAGAGTATTGCATCTACCCATGGTAGATAAGTAATTCATCTGTTTACTTTGCAGAGAATATAAAGAAACATAAATAACATTTATCCGCTAAGGAATGCACAAACAAATGCAACATCAGCCAATGAATCTCAGTATTCAATCCTTAAGCAAACATGCTATACGGCTGATTACATTTTACAATCATATTTAAGCTCTGAGGATATGAGGTATACCGCTCATACTCCAACCGGCCATTGCGAAGTCGAAACCGGTACCATACATAGGTCTAGGGAAGAGCCGGATTCCAAGACCTCCCACGTCTCGGTCAGTGCGAGACAAAACGCAGGAAATCTCGTGTCTCTACTAACGTAGCTTTCCAAGGTATACTGGAAACTTCGCTACAGAGTTATAGCGTCAACTGCACTCTCGTCGGCAATCGATGGATTTCATGTTTATCTCCATCAACCCGACAAAAACATTGGGAGATGGGTACAACATCTGGCCCAATCATCGGGAGATTAGTGATACATCTATCCCGACCTATTCATGAAGGATTTGAGAGGTTTCTTGTTTACATCCTCACAATTACTTCAAGAGGACGTAAGGATATTTTCGCCCATTGACCCCCGTATATTCAAAAACATACGAAATCCAGGATATGCCGCAGAGCAACCTGTTTCACCATCACCTATTCCTGACGATGATGGATCTATGGTCAGAGAACTACATGAATAGATTTCACTTGATTATTTAAGTACATTATCATATTCTTTTAGCATCAGTCAAGTTCTCAAACATATTTTATTCAGATAAATGCTATAAAGAGACATGTACCACTTTCATCAGATACTTATTCACATGGCTCAGAAGCCATTCACATCTTGTCATCTCTCACTAGGCAACAACTTTATTCACATAGCTCACAAGGCCATTCACATCTTGTCACCTCTCACTAGGCAACAACTTTATTCACATGGCTCATAAGGCGATTCACATCTTGTCACCTCTCACTAAGCAACAACTTTATTCACATGGCTCATAAGGCCATTCACATCTTGTCACCTCTCACTAGGCAACAACTTTATAACAAGGCTTACAAGCCCATACTAATCTTGTTACTTCTTTTCTAAGTAACAAGAACATAATGGCACATATGGCCAATGAACTCTTATCAAATAAACATCATAGCTCATACCTGGCTATGATCATCACCTCATGAGACCTGCATGATTGTCACACATGATAATAGATTTATCAAGCTCACAACACATCATGCAATACAGGGTAACACCACTATTCCCTTACCAAGGTTAGGGTTTACCATCAATTAGGGCTTTTCATCCTTTTACCCAAAGCTAGGGTTAGGATTTTCCTTTCTTATCAATTAGGGTTTCATATTTGTATTATCACTCCAACCCTAATTTATTGCTACACTCCTCTGGGAGCATTCATTGATATCCTAAGTATTCATTCATACTTCTTACATTCATCATGTATCATTAAATGATTATCATCACAAGGTATGAGTTTCTCTCTCATCCTTAGGTTGGAAATTAACAAAACGACCATGTTAGGTCACTTTCGAATCAACTCTAAGTCCAGCATAGAGCACTACGGCCGTGCAACCAAGAACGGCCGTGCAAAGGGAAGCCACCACGGCCGTGCTACCGTACACGGTCGTGTACAATGAAGCTACCATGACCGTGCTACCTTGCACGGTCGTGCAAAGTGAATCCACCACGGCCGTGCTTCCTTGCACGATCGTGCCTCAGGGGTTCACTTCATAAATCATATTCAAGTATGAATTCTATTCTTTCATTAGGGATTAGGGTTTCACATACCATCTCCCTTCTTTAGAATAGAGATTGTATATAGCATCACCCTTCATTAGGGATTTCATATCACATTGCCCATAATTAGGGTTTACTAATCATTCCCAATTAGGGTTTCTCATGAAATCACCCTCAATTAGGATTTCACATGGATACACCCTCAACTAGGGTTTCACTTGGATACACCCTCAACTAGGGTTTACTATTCATCCTAATTAGTGATTTCACATGTAGACAACCTCTTATTAGGGTTATACATGGAATCAACCTCAATTAGGGTTTTCATCATGTATTGGATCCATGCATTTGTTAAGCATTCTTAATTAGTAACATTTAGGTATCTCTCACCTAATTACATTAGGTTTCCAAAAAGGTTTGATCAATTGGACCTTCAATAACATGAGGTATCCAATTGAATTAGGGTTTCCAATGTTGATTCCTTCAATCATTGAATTCATGGAACCAATCATCAATTGGACCTATATTCATACTTCAATTGAGTTTGATAAGTCAACCTTCAACTAATTTGACCCTCAATTGACCCTCAATTAATCATCAATTAGGGTTTGATTCAATTTAATTAGGGTTTGGAATCGATGATTGTTCAACACTAATCAATGCAGAACTAGTTGCATTGAAACCATTGAACCATCATCCAAATTGGGTATGACCTGACCCCAAACGGTCTTGAGGTCGTTTGGATGACCTCCAAACGGTCTTGAGACCTTTTTCCCATCATATCACTCAAATCTAAGCAATCCAATTGGGGTTTGGTTCATTGGATTGATCACCAAATCAACATTGCATTGTATATCGGCTTAGTACCTTTAGACCTTCAAACACCTAACCATACTCAACCCTAGACCTCCAAACGGTCTTGGGTGACCACAAAACGGTCTTGAGACCGTTTGGATGAGCTCCAAACGGTCTTGAGACCGTTTGGCTCATCCAACCTTTGGACTTTAGTTAAAAATCATCATGGATTGGTCTATCGAGTTGATCAACAAATCAGCGTTGAGTTGCAGTATGATTTGGTACCTTTGGACCTTCAATGGATCAACTATACTTGACCCCAGACCTCCAAACGGTCTTGGGGTGATCCCCAAACAGTCTTGAACCCGTTTGGATGATCCCCAAACGGTCTTGAACCCGTTTGGGCTAATCAACCCAAAATCTCAACTTAACTCATTGGAATTTCAGCACTGTTTTCAATTAGGGTTTGCCTAATTGAATAGACTTAAACTCACGATTCCTTGGGAGTTAACCCCTCAAATTTGTAGAGTCATTAACCAACATAATTATGAACAGGACTACCAAACTGTCAACGCTTGGTCAACTCACTCAACCGGTCTTGAACCCGTTTTCCCAAGCAGGTCAAGTTAATCAGGTTGAAAATCAGCACTTAATCTAATTAGGTTTTTCTAATTGATTAGCCTTCAACCTATGATTCCTTTGGATTTAACCCCTCAAATTTGGAGGGTAATTAAACAATATAATTATGAACAGGAATACCAAACGGTCAAAGCTTGGTCAATCATCTCAAACGGTCTTGAACCCGTTTTCCCAAGCAGGTCAAGTTATTCAGGTTGAAAATCAGCACTTAATTCAATTCGATTTGTCTAATTGATTGGCCTTCAACCTATGATTCCTTTGGAGTTAACCCCTCAAATTTGGAGGGTCATTATCCTACATAATTAGGAACGAGATTCCCAAACGGTCAACGCTTGGGCAACTCCTTAAAACGGGTTTGAACCCGTTTGCCACAAAACGGTTTGCAACCCGTTTGATCACCAAACGGTTTTGGTGAAACCGTTTGGTCCCAACTTTTGAGATCGTTTGCTCCCAAGATATTTGGTGAGGTGCTTTCTTATGATGATGTCATCATCATCTTCCTTCTGAACCCAAGAACAGCAACCATTCTTGATGGAATTTGCAGCAAAGAAACAAAAGTGTATAAAATTGAAGAAATCAATCAACAAAGCATAGAAGATTGATGCAATAGCAATGTTTGAGGGTTTAAGTTATAAAACCCGCCTCCAATTCAGCTCCAAAGCTCCAAGCTCACGCCATTAATGGTGGATGAAGCTCTTTCAACTACCCCTAGGCTCGTACTCAAGATTTTGATTGTAAAAGTTGGCTAGGGTTGAAGAGGAGATCGAAATAAGAAGGAATCCATAATTTATTTTCGATTTCCACCATGAAATCATGAAGAACGAAGGTCAAGGGCTTACCAACAGGTTGGGGACGTGCTCCCTGCTCCTCCCTAGCTCCTTGGTCGGTTTTGCAAGCAAGGGGAAGAAAGAAATCCGAAAAGACCTTGGTTTGGGCTTGGAAATGGCACTTTTATAAGGAAATTGATGAGAGAGAAAATGCCTTATAAAAATCCAATTAATCCCAATAAAGTGGCCCCCTCTTTCCCCTCAAATACCTTGGGTACGAGGCACCTTCCTTGTCTTTAATTCTCCTTCATTATCCTCAATTTAAAGAAAAGAAAATTAAGCACCTTAATGCTTATAATATAATATCCCACATGTGAGTGGATATTACTTTTCTTTATAAAAAGGTGAGTGGAATTTCACCTACTTAAGATATTTTCGTTCCTTATCTTGTTAAAGGAACGTCCATCCTTATTCAAAATCAACCCAAAACATTTTGGTTGAAAGCCCTTCAATTATTTTTATTCATTTTTGCCCTAAATCGAATTAGGGTTTCAATTAGGCATTATTCTTGATTATTTTAATGTCAAGATTCTCTCTCCTACAACTTAATTCAAATGAGGAGTCCCTCTCATTTTCTTTGCTCTAAATGATGCTAAGAAACATTATGGACCTTGTTGAAGTGGTAATTTGCATATTGAACCCTATATTTTGGGTAAATTGCACTTTACTCCAAAACTAGGTTTTAATGCACACCATTGTCCAACAAGCTCTATCTTGGTGTCCAGGCTTGGAAAAACCATACCACTACATTATATTCATTCTTATGATGTCACAACATCAGAGGAACATCTTATAATGTGCAATTTTCAAGTTAACCCCTCAACTTGGGTAATTTGCACTTTAGTCCAAAATAAGCAAACATTGTTTCAACATTGTTCAAATAGGACCAAAATCGAAACATAGGTTCCTCTTGAGACCTAATCACTTTTCAAAAGATAAGATTAATTAAGCATATAATCATCTTTCTTAATCAAAAAACCTAGGGTTAAAGCATAACCCAGGTCAGGGATGTTACAAATTATAAACCCCTAATAAGGATTTCGTCCCCGAAATCCCAAATAAAGGAAACATATATATTATTCATTCATCATATCATCATGTCTCTTCATAACACCTCATTGTTATGGAAACATAATAGAACTTTGATCAGCGCAAAGTTCCTTCACACAATATTCTCATAGAGTCAATTGAGAACTTATCTTAAAGACATATTTAGTTGTTATGTTTATGCAAAGCATAAACCCCTAACATATGATGTTCATATCATTTTATATAATAAGAATGATTTCATAGTTGACCACTCCAGGTAGCCAATCTGAATCATCTAATAATTCTCAGATACCAGAATCTCTTACCTTGGTATCAGTCACATGTGTTGAATACACATCATATTCTCATCTTTCTTTTATCATATTTACAACTTTATAGAACAGGGATCACCTCCCTTGTTCTCTTTCTCATCATATGAGGGTCATACTTTTACTTCCTCATATACACATACTGATCTGAATTCCTATCAGATCCTTCTTTCTTGTTCTTAAGATATGATACATTTATCCATATCATATTTCCAATTTCATGATACTCATTAGATTGTATTAGAATGATTGCTTGATCAGGGCAATCAAAAAGATATCAATCTAAGAGTTTCCATACTCACTTTATCATCAATAGTTGTACACCTGATCATGGTTTACAAGTACTGAGATCAAGTAGTATGCACTTACATGCTATCATATTCCTTTCTTTTCATATTACCATAACATAAGATTTAACATCCCTGGATTTTATCCAGGCATCTCCTCTATACCTCTTCCTCTTTCATGGAGGTAAGATCAATATAGAGCATTTAAAAGAATACTGAACAAAATTCAAATTCTAGTTCTCATCATTTCTTCCCTATATAGCAACCAATGGGGAAAACAATATCAACAATCCTCCTTTTTATAACAAAAAGGGTTTAGTGTACTCAACATGTACACATTTATAACATATCTTTTCCTCACATCATGGTCTTATTAGTCTTATTACTGAAGCATAAACTAAGCCATGGAATCTTACAGGTGAAAGGTTAAGACCTTTGCACTTACTTAGTGGCTACTGCCCTGGTACACTAGGCATTTATTGCACTATTAGTACAAAAAACTTGGCTTTTTAAAACCATTAGGCAAATGTCTCTAGAATTATAGAGACCATTCCCTACTTCTCAGCTTATTTCCCCTTCTTGGGCACTGCCATCACAAATTTATTATCTATCTAAACTCATGGAAGAGTCTACTTTCTTGCCATAAGTTAATCTTTTCCATATTTTCCCTTGTTCCAACATGACTAAGTCATTTAGGAACTCATTTAAAGCTCAAGCTTTCTGTATTAAGGACTGATAACCTAGGTTGTAAGCCTAGCATCCAGTCCACTCATATGCATTACTGTTTCCCTAATCTTCCCAATAAGAGCATGATCATAGGATTCTCTATCCTGATCAGGTCTTAATGGGGATTCTCAGGCACTCATTCTATTCTTGCATGATCCCTTGCACCTCTTCTCGGTGCAACAACATTGCCCTAAGCAATGTGTTTGTTGTACTCTCCAGTCATTTTAAACTTTACCCTTTCTCTGCACAAGCAGACATCATTATAGGGTATACTGGAGGACACTAACACAGACTCAATACCTTAGTCCTATGTCTTTGTAGACTCAACGAACCTAGAGCTCTGATACCACTAATTGAAATGACCGTCTCGCGAAAACAAGATTAACTAATGCGGAAGCGAATTATTTGCAGCGGAATTACTGAAAATCACTAAAAATTAAAACTTTTTGCAAAGAGATCCATTCACAGGAAAACTCTTTCAATCAGAACTAAAGTAAAACTTTACATCCTAGTTCACAAGTACACGACCTGTACAATTCCTTTTCAAGGATTACAACATTGACTGCCCTGTTACAAATATACACAGGCGGTATAAAAACTTTGAGGCACTATGCCAAAACTCTGATTGAATCATTTAAAACTCTGAGGACCTGAGAGTACAGAGATGACACATATGACTACTATCTATATGACTAGACAGACAATATCTCCACCTGAGATCTGATTGTTGTCCTTGTTGTTGTTTTTGCTACTGCTCTTTTTCTTATCTTAGGGATTTCCTACCTTGCCTCCCATGCATACCTAAAAAATGTTTTCCACGGGGGTGAGACAATTGAAAAATTTCCCCAGCGAGAGATATAACTCTCTGCCAAAACATTGTTATTGCAGTTTATTAAATTAAAACTGAGCAGGGGTTACTTTTACCTTATCAGGCAGAATTATTCATCATAGAACAAAACAAGATAATCTCCTATTCTCAAGGAGAGTATTGCATCTACCCATGGTAGATAAGTAATTCATCTGTCTACTTTGCAGAGAATATAAAGAAACATAAATAACATTTATCCGCTAAGGAATGCACAAAGAAATGCAACATCAACCAATGAATCTCCGTATTCAATCCTTAAGAAAACATGCTATACGGATGATTACATTTTACAATCATATTTAAGCTCTGAGGAGATGAGGTATACCGCTCATACTCCAACCGTCCATTGCGAAGTCAAAACCGGTACCATACATAGGTCTAGGGAAGAGCCGCCTTCCAAGACCTCCCACGTCTCGGTCAGTGAGAGACAAAATGCAGGACATCTCGTGTCTCTGCTAACGTAGCTTTCCAGCGTATACTGGCAACTTCGCTACAGAGTTACAGCGTCAACTGCACTCTCGTCGGCAATCGAGAGATTTCATGTTTATCTCCATCGACTCGACAAAAACATTGGGAGATGGGTACAACATCTGGCCCAATCATCAGGAGATTAGTGATACATCTATCCCGACCTATTCATGAAGGATTTGAGAGGTTTCTTGTTTACCTCCTCACAATTACTTCAAGAGGACGTAAGGATATTTTCACCCATTGACCCCCGTATATTCAAAAATATACGAAATCCAGGATATGCCGCAGAGCAACCTGTTTCACCATCACCTATTCCTGACGATGATGGATCTATGGTCAGAGAACTACATGAATAGATTTCACTTGATTATTTAAGTACATTATCATATTCTTTTAGCATCAGTCAAGTTCTCAAACAAATTTTATTCAGATAAATGCTATAAAGAGACATGTACCACTTTCATCAGATACTTATTCACATGGCTCAGAAGCCATTCACATCTTGTCACCTCTCACTAGGCAACAACTTTATTCACATAGCTCACAAGGCCATTCACATCTTGTCACCTCTCACTAGGCAACAACTTTATTCACATGGCACATAAGGCCATTCACATCTTGTCACCTCTCACTAGGCAACAACTTTATTCACATGGCTCATAAGGCCATTCACATCTTGTCACCTCTCACTAGGCAACAACTTTATAACAAGGCTTACAAGACCATACTAATCTTGTTACTTCTTTTCTAAGTAACAAGAACATAATGGCACATATGGCCAATGAACTCTTATCAAATAAACATCATAGCTCATACATGGCTATGATCATCACCTCATGAGACCTGCATGATTGTCACACATGATAATTGTAACACCCCTGACCTGGGTTATGAGCTAACCCTAGGTGTTTTGCCTAATTATGAAATTAGATGGTTGTAATTATCCTTTAGTATATAATTAAAGCTTCTATGGAACATATGTTTCCATTTCTGTCCCTTATGAACAAATGTTGAAGTATTGTTTGCAATACATGGACCTATGTGCAATTTTCCCAATCAGAGGGGTTAACTTGCAAATTTCACATGTTTATATGTTCCTTTAATGTTGAGACAACATAAGAATGAATATGATGAAGTATAATGGATTTTCCAAGATTGGGCATCAAGATGCAGCTTGTGGAATGATCCTTATGCTTAAAAACCCTAATTTGGAGTAAAATGCAATTTACCCAAATTATGGGGTGTAACCTGTAAAATACACCTTCTAGAACATCTAGTATGACTCTTGACATCATTTAAAGTATAAATGATGAAAGGGATGCTTCAATGAAGTAATCAGATGAAAAGAATGATCTTTGAAGTAGTTTCACCTAGTATGAGCATGAAAACCCTTCATATATGTATCCTAGTTGAAAGATGGCTTTCTTTACCCTTAGATCTTGAGTTTAGATGGGCTTTGCATAAGCTTTGATGTCTTGGACGTGCCTTAGAAACAAGGAGGGACTTGGATGAGAATTCCATGTTTTAGAGGTCCTTAAGGTGGAAAACTACCTAAGGTATATAAGCTTAGTTCCTTTGCAAACCAAGAAACGGATCACTTCTCCTCTTCATTTCTCTTATTTCTCAAAACGGCCAAGGCAGAGCTCTGGACCTCAGGGAGACGACCAAGTAGTGTTAAGGTGAGTAGGAACCATCTTCAAGCTTGAATTCATGGTGGAATTCTTCTTAAAAGGTTGGTTCTATGGTTAACTAACTTAGGTTCTTTGTTCTAGCCAACCATCCCCATCTTTTCCTTGGAGAATCACCTCTGGCTGAGTTGTGGAGCTTAAGACACCATTAGAGGCTTGAAGCTTGGAAGCTTGGAGCTCTAGGGACATCGTTTGAGGCGGGTTTTATAACTCTAAACTCTTTGCTTTATATGCATATCTTCTTCTTGAAATTTTAAGTTTTAGTTCTTCTTCTACCTCCCTTCTTCCTTGCACTTTTGCAAGAAAAACTGTGGAGTAACCGACCTGAACGGAGGTTGAAGATGATGGTCGTGGATTTCTAGGTAGCTTTATCAACTGACCTTGGACCCTTTTGGTCCAAACGGTTGCAAACCGTTTAAGGTCAAACGGTTTCAAACCGTTTGATCTCAAACGATCTTGCAAGACCGTTTGGATTGAAATAGTCTCAAGACCGTTTGATAGGGTTGACCAAGGGACGACCATTTGAAGGTATGTTGGTAACATATCGAATTGCATTCTTACAAAGAATCACAATTTAATTCTTAACCAATTGAGAGTTGAAGGCACTTCAACATCCTAACCCTAATATGTTGAATTTACTGTTTATAAGTATAGATCTTGTTGCGTTTTGGGTTGAAGGACCCAAACGGTCTCAAGACTATTTGGGGATTCATCCAAACGGTCTCAAGACCGTTTGGTGACAACCCAAGACCGTTTGGGGGTCTAGGGTTGAGCCAATTTGAGGAATTGAGGATCCAATTGCAACAAGTTGATGAATTGGTAAAAATTGTTGATTTTAGACCTAATTAGGGTTCAACCCATATCCAACCGACTTGGTTTTTGGTCAAACTTTGGTCAAATGGTCTCAAGACCGTTTGGAGGGTGTCCAAACGACCTCAAGACCGTTTGGACCAAGTTTGGGCCCAATTGGAGGTCAATTGATGGGTTCAACCTCGAAGTAACTCACATTGTTGAATATTGATGACCATCCGATTGGAAACCCTAATTGAGTTAGAATTAACCCTAATTGGCTTTCAATTGAGGGTCAATTTGATGTCCAATTGATTAAGGCTAATCTTAGTTGACTCCATTTATAAGTGGTTATCATGGATTTGGTGAATTGAGGGCTTCAACATACATATCCATGACCAATTACAACTTTTGAACCACTTTGGAGGTCCAAACGGTTTGAGCCCATTTGGACCAAACGGTCTCAAGACCGTTTGGGCTCAAACAATCTCAAGGTCGTTTGGACCAATCGATCTCAAGTCGTTTTGATCAAACAGTTTCAAACCGCATAAGCTCAAACGGTTTGGAAGTCAACCTTTCCAAACGGTCAATGCACCCAAACGGTTTGGGCAAACGACCTTGAGGTCATGCGGTCTTGGAGTCAAACTTAGCAAATGGTCAACACATCCAAACGAATTCAAACCGTTTGGAGGTTGAAGGTGTGCAATCGAGTGAAGACTTTAGGGTTGTAATTGATTAGTACATTGAAGGTTGTAATTGGTTCAATGGTGACCTAATCTAAACCCTAAAGATAACGTAGTACATTAATGGACTAAGTGATTAATGAATTGACCCATAATGGTGATCAATGGGGGTAGTTTACCAAAATACCCTTGAGGGGTTCAATTTAGTAATACCTTGTTCTAATCAAACCCTAATCACATGATAGTGATGTTTGGCTTATAATGGTCAATAAGGACTTGACCTAACCTGATCTAGAGTGGTGTAATCACCATCTACTAGTAAGATGAGAGAGAAAGTATCATAGGAGAGAGAAAGTACCCTTTTATGGTGGAAACTCAAGGAAAGTACCTTCAATACATATGAATGTGCATGATTAGGGTATGATCCACCTATGTGAGACCATGGAAACCCTAATTATGATAATTGATGAATCTTAATCTTATTTGAGGGCTTTAATGATGATGTTTCTCATACATGATGATGTCATGAGTTCATTTCACCATGAGGTGAATAGTAAACCCTAATTCTAGGGTGATGACATTTAATGGGAATAGTAAACCCTAATTTAGAGTGATTTGATAAATGTAGTAGTTTAGGGTTATGCCTTTGAGTATAAAACCCTAATTACAAGTTGTAATGTGAGGAATCCCTATGCCTTGTGAGATAAGAGGTTCAATAAATCTAATCCAGAGGAGATGTGATATGAATGAGAATCCCTAAATTAGAAATGAAAAAATGAAAATCCTAGAGGGATGATAGTGAGCCTAGTTTATGACCTGACAATTATGAAATCCTGGAAATGTTTACAAGGTAATGCCTTTAAGTAAGGTATAGCCAAATCAATGAGTATGATGTAATCATACCATGATAAGGATGAGAAATGAATTCATACCTTAACTTGATAATCATATAATGTTAAATAAATATTGTAATTAAAGGTAAACACTCATCATACCTTGGTATGTTTCCAAGGATGGCAAAGTTGCATATTAGAGTTGGTCTGATAAAATGAACAGAGGACATTAATTAATAAAGGATGGGGTATGATAACCTTAGTCCTATATTATATTTTAGGTATGAAACCCTGTGAACAAATTACAAAAATATGGTGCCTTATAAGATAAAGGGATTTCAATAACCTTAACTTGAATAGGGTAAAATTCTATTTCCAGTTATGCTTTTAAGCATGAACCTTCGTGATTGAAGTATGAGATAAGGAATCAATATTCCTAATCATAAGTAAAGGAAATGAATAACCCCAATTGATGAGATTCAGGGAACCTAACTCTTGTAAGAGTAGGAAGGTTCAACTTCTTTGAAATGAATTGTTTACTATTATCAGTTAAATTAACCAAGCAGGTTCTTATATGAGGATGATCATATTCAGGAAATGATGATGATTTCATATTCATTGAAAGTATGTTATTAACTTTATGAATAGTGAAATACCCTTTTACCTAGCAAGTGGCATCTACTAAAATTGATAGGCTGTAAGAGCCATGAGTATCAACAAGGTCATGCTTGACAGATGACTTGTGATAAGATAATTAGGAAATGATAATTGATGTGAGTTAGACTTGTTACATTTAGTATTCTATTTTCATAGCTGCTGTGCTAATGATTAATGTTTGAGAACATGTATGATGTTAAAAGAATACTGAAATGTACCTAACTAATCAAGTATAATCATACCATGTAGAGCCCTGATCATAGATCCATCATTGTCAGAGACCAAATGATGGTGAAACAAGTTTTCCTAAAGGAACTCCTGGAACACATACTCTTGAGTATGTGGGGGAAATGGATGCATAAATCCTTACATCCTAGTGTAGGAATTGATGTAGATTTATCATAATCCATCAACCCTTCACTACAAATCCAAACCAAGAGATGTACCACGAATCTCCCAAAGAAGACACAAACACCGTATCGATGAGAGATAAACAAGAAATCTTCCGATAACGAAGAGAGTACAGAATTCCACTGTAACTCTAAAATAGCGAAGGACCAGATTACCCTGGTAAGCTATAAACAGTAGAGACACAAGATGTCCTGCAAACAATCCTCTAACTGACTGAGGAAGATGAGGTCATAAGAATCCGTCTCTTTTGATGACCTATGTATGATACTGATGCAACTTACTAGTGATCGGTTGGAGTATGAGCAGTATACCTCATCTCCACAGGGCATAATGATGTTTGTAAAACATAATCATCCGCATAGTATAAATGTTTAGTTTAAACTACGAGATACTTGAATGGTGTTACACTGCATAGTAGATATATTTCTCACATTATCTTTATGTTGATATTATGCTTAGTACCTCTCTACTGTTGATTACTTTAAATTGCCTTTGTTGTTCTTGAATTGCTATATAAAGCTTCTAGTTGAGAGTTATAACTCTCGCTGTGACAATTATTCAAATTGTCTCACTCTCGTAGGTTTCTAATTTTTAGGAAGACGCCAAGAACGAAGGAATCCATTTAAGAATGAGCAACAACAGCAACAACAACATCAGGGGCAACAGTGAATCTCAGGTGGAGATACTGACTGTCTAGTCTTATAGATAGCATGTCTTATGTCATCTCTGTACTCTCAGGTCCTAGGAGTCAGTAGGTCTGAGGATTTCGGCATGATGCCTCGAGATTTTGTATCTTACCTTGTACAGTTAACAAGGTGGGTTTTGTTGTAATGCTCGAGATGTGTTTATTACAGAGATGTATCAATGGATCAGTTTGTAAATGATCTATCATGTTGTTTATGAAAGAGTTTTTATCTTTCAAAGATCTCTTTACAAAAGTTTTAAATTTTTAGTGATTTTTGATAATTCCGTTGCTAATCACTTCCGCATTCTTTAATTTGATTGTCAGTTTGGTGTTGGTCGTTTCAATTTAGTGGTATCAGAGCTCTAGGTTCATCTAGTCTACAGATACATAGGACTTAGGATGTCGAGTCTATCTTTAGTGTTTCTTCCTCATCTAATAGAATCTTCTGCTCCTCAGGAGAAGAAGATATATAAGGATGAGGAGTTTGTTGCAGGAAGCAACAATGCTACACCTAGAAGAAGTGCACAGGAGCAAGCAGTAGAGGGACACTTACCTGAGGTTCCCCTAGTTAATCCAACCATGATAAGGAATCCTTCCTTAGGAATCACTGTTGGAGAATTTAGGGCAACCATGATGTATCTAGTGGATCAAACACTAGCTATACAACCCAGATTACCAGCTCCTAATGATGATGTTTTGGATATCCATAGAATACATAACCCTCAGCAGTAGGTTGAAGCAGAAGTAAATGATGAAGCTTTAAACTCAGAGCAATCTTATGCTCAATCTCAGCCTGATGAATCAGTCCACAACAATGTAGGGATTAGAATACAACCAGAGACCAGGACCTGTCATAATTGTAAGAGGCATGGACATATCAGATCTAATTGTCCAGAAAGGATATATAGAGGAAGAATTGAGAAAAGGCCTATCCAAAACCCAGAAGCAAAGGCCTGTAAATTCCAGAAGGAAGAAGTTTCTAATGTCACCAACACAACCAGGACCTAGTACATCAAGGGAATGGTTATCCAGAAAGGATAAGGAACCCTTTAGACCACAACAACTGGAGAAACGCTGCTACAACTGTGGTAAGATGGGGCATTTGATGAAGGACTGTCGATCTAAGCTTGCCTATGTGACACAGCCTCCGAGACAAGGGCAACAAGGATCACAGAGAAGGCAATCTCAAGGAGCAGCTCAAGGACGTGGACAAGCGTCCCAAGCTGGATCATCTGCACCAAATCAACCACAGGCGATAGTGAGGTTCTATGCTATGAACCCACCTGATGCAATGGTCGATCCACGCGTTGTGGCAGGTCAGATGAAACTTTTATATTCTGATATGTCTAAATCCTGTGTAGTATCTGTTCTGATTGACCTGGTTTCTATGCACTCTCTTATTACTCGAAGAATGATCCTCTGCAATATGCCATTTAGTCATAGGGCAGGAAGTTGTTGTTGGAGACTCCGTTGAGTGAGTCTGTTGTTATAAAGGAGGTATGATCTCCTTGCATCATCTTCTTTTCTAATCATCACATTCAAGTGGATCTTATACCACTTGATATGCAAGGATTTGATATAATCCTCGAGCCATGACAGGTTAGACAAGATAAATGGTATTTCTTATAAATATCTTTATGATCTTTTGGATAAAATTTAAAGAGTAATTGATTGAACTTTCCTTGATTGGTCTCATAAAATTTTTTAATGTTGCATCAGATAGATGTTTCATGTTACATGCTTACTTCTATAAGAAGAAAAGGTATTAAAGAATTGATCTGGATATAGGATTCAGTAAAGTTAATAATTATGTTTGTAAGGTTGAGAAAAGAGAAGGAATATGATAGTACTCAAGTACATATTTTCTTACCTCAGTAATCATATACCCTGGCCAGGTATACAAATACTGATGATAAAGTAAATATGGAAACTCTTAAAGTGTTACCTTTTGATTACTCTGATCAAGTAGTCAATCTGAAACAACCTAAAGAGTATCATAAGAAAAGAAAAATGAGAATAAAGAAGGTCAACCATGATTAGTAATGGTTGAAAGAATATATGTAATGAGCAATGTCCCATGATAAAAGGAAGAAAGAGATATAAAGTGTTGATAACACAAGTAATTAATACCAAAGTAAGAATGTTAAGAACATCCCTTGTTAAGGGTTTATGTTCTTAAATAAACATAGAATTTTAAGAACATCCCTTGTTAGGGGTTTATGTTCTTAAAATAAACATATCCTTCTCCAGAATGTCTGTTAAGTAAATCCTTGTTTGACAAGAAATTTTTTCTTTATGATAAGAATGTGTAACTGATAAGATGGTTAATGCATATAATAAAGAAAGTTAGTATGCTAATTATCAGATGTGATGATACACTCAGGGTGCAAAGGCCCTTATATGGTCTCAAATAAATATCAGGGCTTGATTTTAATCCTAAGAAATGTTGATCAAAATGCTATAACATCTCCCTAAAAATAGAATGTCACCTAAGGATGTAATAATGTAATGCTGAAACAATATCTACCTTCCCCTTTTCTTCCTGAGATTTCGGGGACCAAATCCTTGTTAGGGGTTTATGATTTGTAACACCCCTGACCTGGGTTATGCACTAACCCTAGGTGTTTTGCCTAATTATAAAATTATATGGTTGTAATTATCCTTTAGTATATAATTAAAGCTTCTATGGAACATATGTTTCCATTTCTGTCCCTTATGAACAAATGTTGAAGTATTGTTTGCAATACAGGGACCTATGTGCAATTTGCCCAATCAGAGGGGTTAACATGCAAATTTCACATGTTTATATGTTCCTTTAATGTTGAGACAACATAAGAATGAATATGATGAAGTATAATGGATTTTCCAAGCTTGGGCATCAAGATGCAGCTTGTGGAATGATCCTTATGCTTAAAAACCCTAATTTGGAGTAAAATGCAATTTACACAAATTATGGGGTGTAACCTGTAAAATACACCTTCTAGAACATCTAGTATGACTCTTGAAATCATTTAAAGTATAAATGATGAAAGGGATGCTTCAATGAAGTAATCAGATGAAAAGAATGATCTTTGAAGTAGTTTCACCTAGTATAAGCATGAAAACCCTTCATATATGTATCCTAGTTGAAAGATGGCTTTCTTTACCCTTAGATCTTGAGTTTATATGGGCTTTGCATAAGCTTTGATGTCTTGGACGTGCCTTAGAAACAAGGAGGGACTTGGATGAGAATTCCATGTTTTAGAGGTCCTTAAGGTGGAAAACTACCTAAGGTATATAAGCTTAGTTCCTTTGCAAACTAAGAAACGGATCACTTCTCCTCTTCATTTCTCTTCTTTCTCAAAACAGCCAAGGCAGAGCTCTGGACCTCAGGGAGACGACCAAGTAGTGTTAAGGTGAGTAGGAACCATCTTCAAGCTCGAATTCATGGTGGAATTCTTCTTAAAAGGTTGGTTCTATGGTTAACTAACTTAGGTTCTTTGTTCTAGCCAACCATCCCCATATTTTCCTTGGAGAATCACCTCTGGCCGACTTGTGGAGCTCAAGACACCATTAGAGGCTTGAATCTTGGAAGCTTGGAGCTCTAGGGACAACTTTTGAGGTGGGTTTTATAACTCTAAACTCTTTGCTTTATATGCATATCTTCTTCTTGAAATTTTAAGTTTTAGTTCTTCTTCTACCTCCCTTCTTCCTTGCACTTTTGCAAGCAAAACGGTGGAGTAACCGACCTGAACAGAGGTTGAAGATGATGGTCGTGGATTACTAGGTAGCTTTATCAACCGACCTTGGACCCTTTTGGTCCAAACGGTTGCAAACCGTTTAAGGTCAAATAGTTTCAAACCGTTTGATCTCTAACAATCTTGCAAGACCGTTAGGATTGAAACGGTCTCAAGACCGTTTGATAGGGTTGACCAAGGGATGACCATTTGAAGGTCTGTCGGTAACATATCAAATTGCATTCTTACAAAGAATCACAATATAATTCTTAACCAATTGAGAGTTGAAGGCACTTCAACATCCTAACCCTAATCGGTTGAATTTACTATTTATAAGTATATATCTTGTTGAGTTTTGGGTTGAAGGACCCAAACGGTCTCAAGACTGTTTGGGGATTCATCCAAACGGTCTCAAGACCGTTTGGTGACAACCCAAGACCGTTTGGGGGTCTAGGGTTGAGCCAATTTGAGGAATTGAGGGTCCAATTGCAACACGTTGATGAATTGGTAAAAATTGCTGATTTTAGACCTAATTAGGGTTCAACCCATATCCAACCGACTTGGATTTTGGTCAACCTTTGGTCAAACGGTCTCAAGACCGTTTGGAGGGTGTCCAAACGACCTCAAGACCGTTTGGACCAAGTTTGGGCCCAATTGGAGGTCAATTGATGGGTTCAACCTCGAAGTAACTCACATTGTTGAATATTGATGACCATCCGATTGGAAACCCTAATTGAGTTAGAATTAACCCTAATTGGCTTTCAATTGAGGGTCAATTTGATGTCCAATTGATTAAGGCTAATCTTAGTTGACTCCATTTATAAGTCGTTATCATGGATTTGGTGAATTGAGGGCTTCAACATACATATCCATGACCAATTGCAACTTTTGAACCACTTTGGAGGTCCAAACGGTTTGAGCCCATTTGGACCAAACGGTCTCAAGACCGTTTGGATCCAAATGGTCTCAAGACCGTTTGGGGCCAAAAGGTCTCAAGACCATTTGGGGCCAAATGGTCTCAAGACCGTTTCGGCTCAAACGATCTCAGGGTCGTTTGGACCAATCGATCTCAAGTCGTTTTGATCAAACAGTTTCAAACTGCATAAGCTCAAACGGTTTGGAAGTCAACCTTTCCAAACGGTCAACACACCCAAACGGTTTGGGCAAACGACCTTGAGGTCATGCGGTCTTGGAGTCAAACTTATCAAACAGTCAACACATCCAAACGGTTTCAAACCGTTTGGAGGTTGAAGGTGTGCAACCGAGTGAAGACTTTAGGGTTGTAATTGATTAGTACATTGAAGGTTGTAATTGGTTCAATGGTGACCTAATCTAAACCCTAAAGATAACTTAGTACATTAATGGACTAAGTGATTAATGAATTGACCCATAATGGTGATCAATGGGGTAGTTTACCAAAATACCCTTGAGGGGTTCAATTTAGTAATACCTTGTTCTAATCAAACCCTAATCACATGATAGTGATGTTTTGGCTTATAATGGTCAATAAGGACTTGACCTAACCTGATCTAGAGTGGTGTAATCACCATCTACTAGTAATATGAGAGAGAAAGTATCATAGGAGAGAGAAAGTACCCTTTTATGGTGGAAACTCAAGGAAAGTACCTTCAATACATATGAATGTGCATGATTAGGGTATGATCCACCTATGTGAGATCATGGAAACCCTAATTATAATAATTGATGAATCTTAATCTTATTTGAGGGCTTTAATGATGATGTTTCTCATACATGATGATGTCATGAGTTCAGTTCACCATGAGGTGAATAGTAAACCCTAATTCTAGGGTGATGACATTTAATGGGAATAGTAAACCCTAATTTAGAGTGATTTGATAAATGTAGTAGTTTAGGGTTATGCCTTTGAGTATAAAACCCTAATTACAAGTTGTAATGTGAGGAATCCCTATGCCTTGTGAGATAAGAGGTTCAATAAATCTAATCCAGAGGAGATGTGATATGAATGAGAATCCCTAAATTAGAAATGAAAATATGAAAATCCTAGAGGGATGATAGTGAGCCTAGTTTATGACCTGACAATTATGAAATCCTGGAAATGTTTACAAGGTAATGCCTTTAAGTAAGGTATAGCCAAATCAATGAGTATGATGTAATCATACCATGATAAGGATGAGAAATGAATTCATACCTTAACTTGATAATCATATGATGTTAAATAAATATCGTAATTAAAGGTAAACACTCATCATACCTTGGTATGCTTCCAAGGATGGAAAAGTTGCATATTAGAGTTGGTATGATAAAATGAACATAGGACATTAATTAATAAAGGATGGGGTATGATAAACTTAGTCCTGTATTATGTTTTAGGTATGAAACCCTGTGAACAAATTACAAAAATATGGTGCCTTATAAGATAAAGGGATTTCAATAACCTTAACTTGAATAGGGTAAAACTCTATTTCCAGTTATGCTTTTAAGCATGAACCTTCGTGATTGAAGTATGAGATAAGGAATCAATATTCCTAATCATAAGTAAAGGAAATGAATAACCCCAATTGATGAGATTCAGGGAACCTAACTCTTGTAAGAGTAGGAAGGTTCAACTTCTTTGAAATGAATTGTTTACTATTATCAGTTAAATTAACCAAGTAGGTTCTTATATGAGGATGATCATATTCAGGAAATGATGATGATTTCATATTCATTGAAAGTATGTTATTAACTTTATGAATAGTGAAATAACCTGTTACCTAGCAAGTGGCATCTACTGAAATTGATAGGCTGTAAGAGCCATGAGTATCAACAAGGTCATGCTTGACAGATGACTTGTGATAAGATAATTAGGAAATGATAATTGATGTGAGTTATACTTGTTACATTTAGTATTCTATTTTCATAGCTGCTATGATAATGATTAATGTTTGAGAACATGTATGATGTTAAAAGAATACTGAAATGTACCTAACTAATCAAGTATAATCATACCATGTAGAGCCCTGATCATAGATCTATCATTGTCAGAGACCAAATGATGGTGAAACAGGTTTTCCTAAGGGAACTCCTGGAACACATACTCTTGAGTATGTGGGGGAAATGGATGCGTAAATCCTTACATCCTAGTGTAGGAATTGATGTAGATTTATCATAATCCATCAACCCTTCACTACAAATCCAAACTAAGAGATGTACCATGAATCTCCCAAAGAAGACACAAACACTATATCAATGAGAGATAAACAAGAAATCTTCCGATAACGAAGAGAGTACAGAATGCCACTGTAACTCTAAAATAGCGAAGGACCAGATTACCCTGGTAAGCTATAAATAGTAGAGACACAAGATGTCCTGCCAACAATCCTCTAACTGACTGAGGAAGATGAGGTCATAAGAATCCGGCTCTTTTGATGACCTATGTATGATACTGATGCAACTTACTAGTGATCGGTTGGAGTATGAGCGGTATACCTCATCTCCACAGGGCATAATGATGTTTGTAAAACATAATCAGCCGCATAGTATAATTGTTTAGTTTAAACTACGAGATACTTGAATGGTGTTACACTGCATAGTAGATATATTTCTCACATTATCTATATGTTGATATTCTGCTTAGTACCTCTTTGTTGTTGATTACTTTATATTGCCTATGTTGTTCTTGAATTGCTATATAAAGCTTCTAGTTGAGAGTTATAACTCTCGCTGGGACAATTATTCAAATTGTCTCACTCCCGTAGGTTTCTACTTTTTAGGAAGACGCCAAGAACGAAGGAATCCATTTAAGAATGAGCAACAACAACAACAACAGCATCAGGGGAAACAATGAATCTCAGGTGGAGATACTGACTGTCTAGTCTTATAGATAGCATGTCTTATGTCGTCTCTGTACTCTCAGGTCCTAGGAGTCAGTAGGTCTGAGGATTTTGGCATGATTCCTCGAGATTTTGTATCTTACCTTGTATAGTTAACAAGGTGGGTTTTGTTGTAATGCTCGAGATGTGTTTATTACAGAGATGTATCAATGGATCAGTTTGTAAATGATCTATCATGTTGTTTATGAAAGAGTTTTTATCTTTAAAAGATCTCTTTACAAAAGTTTTAAATTTTTAGTGATTTTTGATATTTCCGTTGCTAATCGCTTCCGCATTCTTTAATTTGATTGTCAGTTTGGTGTCGGTCGTTTCAATAATAGATTTATCAAGTTCGCAACACATCATGCAATACAGGGTAACACCAATATTCCCTTACCAAGGTTAGGGTTTACCATCAATTAGGGCTTTTCATCCTTTTACCCAAAGCTAGGGTTAGGATTTTCCTTTCTTATCAATTAGGGTTTCATATTTGTATTATCACTCCAACCCTAATTTATTGCTACACTCCTCTGGGAGCATTCATTGATATCCTAAGTATTCATTCATACTTATTACATTCATCATGTATCATTAAATGATTATCATCACAAGGTATGAGTTTCTCTCTCATCCTTAGGCTGGAAATTAACAAAACGACCATGTTAGGTCACTTTCAAATCAACTCTAAGTCCAGCATAGAGCACTACGTCCGTGCAACCAAGAACGGCCGTGCAAAGGGAAGCCACCACGGCCGTGCTACCGTACACGGTCGTGCACAATGAAGCTACCACGGCCGTGCTACCTTGCACGGTCGTGCAAAGTGAATCCACCACGGCCATGCTACCTTGTACGGTCGTGCCACAGGGGTTCACTTCATAAATCATATTCAAGTATGAATTCTATTCTTTCATTAGGGATTAAGGTTTCACATACCATCTCCCTTCTTTAGAATAGAGATTGTATATAGCATCACCCTTCATTAGGGATTTCATATCACATTGCCCATAATTAGGGTTTACTAATCATTCCCAATTAGGGTTTCTCATGAAATCACCCTCAATTAGGATTTCACATGGATACACCCTCAACTAGGGTTTCACTTGGATACACCCTCAACTAGGGTTTACTATTCATCCTAATTAGTGATTTCACATGTAGACAACCTCTTATTAGGGTTATACATGGAATCAACCTCAATTAGGGTTTTCATCATGTATTGGATCCATGCATTTGTTAAGCATTCTTAATTAGTATCATTAAGGTATCTCTCACCTAATTACATTAGGTTTCCAAAAAGCTTTGATCAATTGGACCTTCAATAACATGAGGTATCCAATTGAATTAGGGTTTCCAATGTTGATTCCTTCAATCATTGAATTCATGGAACCAATCATCAATTGGACCTATATTCATACTTCAATTGAGTTTGATAAGTCAACCTTCAACTAATTTGACCCTCAATTGACCCTCAATTGATCATCAATTAGGGTTTGATTCAATTGAATTAGGGTTTGGAATCGATGATTCTTCAACACTAATCAATGCAGAACTAGTTGCATTGAAACCATTGAACCATCAACCAAATTGGGTATGACCTGACCCCAAACGGTCTTGAGGTCGTTTGGACGACCTCCAAACGGTCTTGAGACCGTTTTCCCATCATATCACTCAAATCTAAGCAATCCAATTGGGGTTTGGTTCATTGGATTGATCACCAAATCAACATTGCATTGTATATCAACTTAGTACCTTTAGACCTTCAAACACCTAACCATACTCAACCCTAGACCTCCAAACGGTCTTGGGTGACCACAAAACGGTCTTGAGACCGTTTGGATGAGCTCCAAACGGTCTTGAGACCATTTGGCTCATCCAACCTTTGGACTTCGGTGAAAAATCATCATGGATTGGTCCCATCGAGTTGATCAACAAATCAGCATTGAGTTGCAGTATGATTTGGTACCTTTGGACCTTCAATTGATCAACTATACTTGACCCCAGACCTCCAAACGGTCTTGGGGTGATCCCCAAATGGTCTTGAACCCGTTTGGATGATCCCCAAATGGTCTTGAACCCGTTTGGGCTAATCAACCCAAAATCTCAACTTAAGTCATTGGAATTTCAGCACTGTTTTCAATTAGGGTTTGCCTAATTGAATAGCCTTAAACACAGGATTCCTTGGGAGTTAACCCCTCAAATTTGTATAGTCATTAAAAAACATAGTTATGAACAGGAATCCCAAACGGTCAACGCTTGGTCAACTCACTCAAACGGTCTTGAACCCGTTTTCCCAAGCAGGTCAAGTTAATCAGGTTGAAAATCAGCACTTAATCCAATTAGGTTTTCCTAATTGATTAGCCTTCAACCTATGATTACTTTGGAGTTAACACCTAAAATTTGGAGGGTCATTAACCAATATAATTATGAACAGGAATACCAAAAGGTAAAATCTTGGTAAACCATCTCAAACGGTCTTGAACCCGTTTTCCCAAGCAGGTCAAGTTATTCAGGTTGAAAATCAGCACTTAATTCAATTCGATTTGTCTAATTGATTGGCCTTCAACCTATGATTCCTTTGGAGTTAACTCCTAAAATTTGGAGGGTCATTATCCTACATAATGAGGAACGAGATTCCCAAACGGTCAACGCTTGGTCAACTCCTTCAAATGGGTTTGAACCCGTTTTCCACCAAACAGTTTGCAACCCGTTTGATCACCAAACGGTATTGGTGAAACCGTTTGGTCCCAACTTTTGAGATCGTTTTCTCCCAAGATATTTGGTGAGGTGCTTTCTTATGATGATGTCATCATCATATTCCTTCGTGCACCCAAGAACAGCAACCGTTCTTGATGGAATTTGCAGCAAAGAAACAAAAGTGTATAAAATTGAAGAAATCAATCAACAAAGCATAGAAGATTGATGCAATAGCAATGTTTGAGGGTTTAAGTTATAAAACCCGCCTCCAATTGAGCTCCAAAGCTCCAAGCTCACGCCATTAATGGTGGATGAAGCTCTTGCAACTCCCCCTAGGCTCGTCCTCAAGCTTTTGATTGTAAAAGTTGGCTAGGGTTGAAGAGGAGATCGAAATAAGAAGGAATCCCTAATTTATTTTTGATTTCCACCATGAAATCATGAAGAACGAAGGTCAAGGGCTTACCAACAGGTTGGGGACGTGCTCCCTGCTCCTCCCTAGCTCCTTGGTCGGTTTTGAAAGCAAGGGGAAGAAAGAAATCCGAAAAGTCCTTGGTTTGGGCTTGGAAATAGCACTTTTATAAGGCAATTGATGAGAGAGAAAATGCCTTATAAAAATCCAATTAATCCCAATAAAGTGGCCTCCTCTTTCCCCTCAACTACCTTGGGTACGAGGCACCTTACTTGCCTTTAATTCTCCTTCATTATCCTCAATTTAAAGAAAAGCAAATTAAGCACCTTAATGCTTATAATATAATATCCCACATGTGAGTGGATATTACTTTTCTTTATAAAAAGGTGAGTGGAATTTCACCTACTTAAGATATTTTCGTTCCTTATCTTGTTAAAGGAACGTCCATCCTTATTCAAAATCAACCCAAAACATTTTGGTTGAAAGCTCTTCAATTATTTTTATTCATTTTTGCCCTAAATCGAATTAGGGTTTCAATTAGGCATTATTCTTGATTATTTTAATGTCAAGATTCTCTCTCCTACAACTTAATACAAATGAGGAGTACCTCTCATTTTCTTTGCTCTAAATGATGCTAAGAAACATTATGGACCTTGTTGAAGTGGTAATTTGCATATTGAACCCTATATTTTGGGTAAATTGCACTTTACTCCAAAACTAGATTTTAATGCACAACATTGTCCAACAAGCTCTATCTTGGTGTCCAGGCTTGGGAAAACCATACCACTACATTATATTCATTCTTATGATGTCACAACATCAGAGGAACATCTTATCATGTGAAATTTTCAAGTTAACCCCTCAACTTGGGTAATTTGCACTTTAGTCCAAAATAAGCAAACATTGTTTCAACATTGTTCAAACAGGACCAAAATCGAAACATAGGTTCCTCTTGAGACCTAATCACTTTTCAAAAGATAAGATTTAAGCATATAATCATCTTTCTTAATCAAAACACATAGGGTTAAATCATAACCCAGGTCAGGGATGTTACAAAAAGTCCCAAGGAGAAAGAACCAGCCAATAATTTGGGAGAATGTAAAAGTAAGTTCCCGACTCCAATGTATATATTATTTATGTGAACTGTGCTTAGTTGTATTTTTGAATATTTTGTATGTTTCAATTTATAGTGCGCTACACAAGACAACGGTTGGGCATGCACATACTATGTGATGAGATTTATGCATATGATTATCCAATATGCCACATTGGACATCAATACCATACATGAGGTATTATATATAGTCTCATTAGTTAGTATGAAATATATCAATCTTATTTTATATTATTACTTATATATATACATCTTTCTCTTTGTAGGTGTTTAAAACTGACCACACTATAGGTAAACACTTAAAAGATGTACATGCTCCATATACGATGGAAGTATTAAATGAAGTAAGAGCAGAATGGGCAAGAACCATAAAAGTAGTGGAGATTGTAAAATATAATTGGGATGCTGATAGCGATGTTGAATGATATTTAGTTAATGAATATTTCTGAATGTTTATACATGTCTGAATGTTTCTACATGTATTTGAATATTTCTACATGTGTGAATGTGAGAATTGAATTGATGTCTGAATGTATCTACTTGTGTGAAAAGTATATATGTTGATTTTGTTGGTTTGTGGCCTGTTTGTAGGCTGATATCAATGGATGTCGTAAACCTGCAGTTCAGAAAACTAAACTGTAGGTTCTCATCCCGCTGACCAGCCACAGCAGGCCTGCAAACTGATAAGAAAAAAAACATAGGCGTCTGTTATTTACAGAACACCGTCATCAAAGGATTACAACGTCAGTTATTGGATAAAAACCGCCGCCTAATGTGACAAACAACCCGACCATGCAGGAAAGCACGACCGTGGTGGGAAATGGCGTCGGTTAATAGTATAACATCGACACCTATAGTACTAAACACGGTCGTGCAGGGAAGCAAAGCTGTGGTGTCTCTGGAAATATGGTGTCAGTTATTTAGTTGCAAACCGATGCAGAAAGTGTCCTAGATGGCGCCCTTTTTGTGGCGCAAACCCTTTTGGCGTCGTTTATAAAACTGACGCCGAAGAGTTCGACCTTTAGTGGCGCCCACATAGGCGTCGCTTGAGAACCGTCTCTAAAAGGGGTTAAACAACCGACGCCAAAGACATCTTCTGTAGTAGTGCTAATGGTGGTTTGTGGGGCCAATCGTCATTCTTGAAACTCTACTAGAGCCTTGTTCAGTGGGCCCAAGCATTACAGTTGATATTCACCGTGATACTATAACTAGGCTACATACAATTTAAGAGCCCATTTGGACGGTGTAAGTGACTCATCCAAGGGCAACAAAATCGACGCACAAAACTAATTTGAAATGCATAATTTTTGTAGTCTTTATAACATGACCTATAAATGTCTAAATGTCTTCAAATTTTATGTATGAGCTA